>CM028358.1:34117339-34458187 GCA_016618105.1 Dendrobium huoshanense
TAAAGAGATCGTCTTCTTTTGTTAACTTCTCTCGAGACAAGCCTTGAATCCGATGGTATTAAGGTGCAAGCCTGCCGGAGCAACCGTGTGGAATCCCCCTCCACACTCCCTTGAGTCACCCCACATAGGATCTTCTCCCTCTCTCAGACTTCACCCGTTCCTCACTCCCTTTCAAACTTTCTCTTCAAGTTTCCCCCACAAGAACGAAGCTACAATGATTGCCAAAGACACTTACAAAAGTTGACATGCCAAAGATTAAATAGAAGCTCTCAAAACGAGCTCATTAATGCAAGTTTCTGACATTATCGTCCTAGACGATAGGTATATCGTCCTAGCCGATTAGTTCAAATTTAGCTCAACAGCCTGGGACAATTTGGGATGATCAGAAGAAAATTGGTTATATCGTCTGGCCGATCTCACGATCGTCCCGGACGATTATTTAAACCGATTTTATCGTCCTGATCATCGACCTGATTTGGTGCTGGTCGAAGTTGTTGAGTCCAGTAATTAGGTTGTTAAGCCTAAGTAAATGTCCCACGGCTACCAAGAGGGGGGGTGAATTGGTAGTTTTAAAAATTTTAAACCCTCTTAATGATAAAGTTGAACCGAAATAAAATTTTCTTTTAAAGTTTGTAGAAAAATGTTTTTCAACCACAGAGTTGTTAAAACTGAAATTTAAAGTGCGGAAACGTAAAAGCAATAAAGTAAATGACACCAGATTTATAGTGGTTCGGTCTATAACCAGACCTACATCCACTCCTCAGAGGCACCCTCTGAGTATTGCACTAATACCGATAAAGTGACTCTCCTTTAGCACCCACAGCAAGGCGGAGAAGCCTTTACAACACACTCTTTTCACCACTACCCGGTGCGGCAGAGAACCGTCGTCCTTTTACACAATCCACAGTGCTGGCAGAGAACCGTCGTCCTTTTACACTCTCCTAGTGTGGGCAGAGAACCCTACGGCTGTTCACACTCTCCAAGTGTAGGAAGAGAACCTTCCACTGTTCACACTCTCCAAGTGTAGGCATAGAACCCTTCGGCTGTTTACACTCTCCAAGTGTCGGCAGAGAACCGGATCTCCTTGACTGATCTTCTCACAAGAATCTAGAAGGAAGAAGGAAAAGAGTGAAGAAATCCAATTTCACAAGTAGAGACTCTTACCTTAGTAATCCAAGTGAAGCCTTCTCGCTCCAGTAGTAGGAATCCTCCCTTGAATGCTCTCTTCCACTCTCTCCTTGGCTATTCTCTCAAGAGGCACGAAGATCAAATGACAAAAAGATTGGGTGGCAGTCTAATTTGGACTATTTATGTAAAAGACAAGAAAAACCGCCCAAAAACTGCAAGTTTCCAATTATGTACGCAGTGGATCGTCCTGTACGATCCTGGATCGTCCTGGACGATTTTACTTAAATGATCTGAAACGACCCAATTTGTATATGTGTACGAAATGACTTCGTACAGCAGATCGTCCTGTACGAACTAGGTTCGTCCAGTACGAACGGTTATTACAAAGTCGGTTCTAGAAACTGTTGAAAACTGTTCTAAGTCGGTTAATCGTTTGGACGAAAATATGTTTGTCTGGACGAAAATTTTCCAGAGACCCGATCGTCCTGGACGATTATTTATTTCGTCTGGACGAAAATTTTCCAAAAGACCAATCGCCACGGACGATAATTTGTTTTCGTATTGACGAAAATTTTCCAGAGACCTGATCGTCCGGTACGATATTTAATTTCGTCTGTATGAAAATTTTCCAGAGGACCGGTCGCCTCGTACGATGATAAAATTCGTCTGGACGAAAATTTTACAGAGAACCCATCGTCCGGGATGATAATAAATTTCATCTTGGACGAATAGGACTTAGAAAAATTTTTCCGAGCAAGTTCCTATTCGTTCCATGTGCTCTATAGGAGATAACTGACGGATCGTCCAGTACGATAAATATCGTCCCGTACGATCAGTATAAAATTTTATGATCTCCTTATGTGTGTGTGTATGTTTTTTTATTCACTCAATTACAATCACTCCCTTTCAAAATTAAATCAAAGAAAATGCAAACTTCAAATAAACAAAAATATCTCATGTTGAATTTGATTTGAAGTTATCGTAGTCTGGAGTCTGATTTTCCTGAAATGTTAGTACACACAAGAGCAAATACAAATCTTCTAAAATTATTAGGAGATAACTATACATTTGAACAATAATGTTTGGAATCATCAAAACTACATAAGTTGCACAGATATAAATCATTCAAATAGCAACTATTCTAACAATCTCCCCATTTTTGATGATGGCAAAACAATTATTATTTGTATGGTTTCAAGTTAAACAAATCTCATATCTCCTAAACTCCCCATGAATTGATGAGTACATTAAAATAAGGAGGCATAAAGAACAATATTTTTGTTTTTCGAAAATTTTAACACAAACAACTACAAAGTCAAAAACTTGCAAACAGAACAATTAAAACAGAAAATACAATAATTTCTCTCCCTTTTTGACAGCAACAAAAAGTGAAGAAGAAATAGACAAGAAATGTAAGTAATTATATGAAATTCATTTTTAAAATTTAATCTAAATTGTGATTGACGTAGGGTATGCAATTTTAAACTAAAGATATTAGGTCAATCATAGAAATTCATAAAATTTAAGAAGTGATATAACATTGTAAGTAAGAAGAATTTATCAAAGATATGATTCAATTTAGACATTTGACTATAGAAAATCATTACAAGAGAGATGTATAAAAATTCTATATTTCAAAGTTTAATAGAATATAAATGAACATAAGATCAATTTGAATTAAGAGATTGAACGAATTTGGAAAGAAGAGAATTACCTCATATGGCGCTTTGCGCATCTTTTTCAAAATTTTGGGGCACATTTTTGTGCATTTTTTTCTTGGTTGGGCTTATTTTGTGCCTCTTTTTCACTTTGCAAATCTTTGTGAATTCCTTTTGATTTTTGTACATTTGTACAATGTTCAAGAGTAATTGAGACCAATTCTTTTCAAAATCTATAATCTAAAATTTCAAATATTTCTAGGTGCATAAATATCACTTGAGCATAGAAATACAAAATAAGAAAACATCTAAATTGCAATAGTAATATTAACTTTTATGTAGTCTAAATGAATAGACATGAATTTAACAGTTCTAATTACAACAAGTTATAAACAACTTATAAATTCAAAAAGTCTAGATTTTCTAATATAGATAATCTCAAATTACAATCGAATTTAAGCACTATGTAGATTAAATAATACTAATGAAATTCATAAAATTAACCACATTTCAAAACAAATCCAAAAAAAAAAACATAACAACTTTCATTGATATTAAAGAAACGGATTACATAAAAAAAACAACAACAAGAAAAAAATACATTGAACTTAAAAAGAAAAACCAACATAAACACAAACACTTAACAATTAAACAGACACGATAAAAACATAAAAAACAAATACAACAGACACACATAAAAACATTTCTACTGTTCTGGAGGAGGAGGAGGAATGCCACCAAAAAGGTTGAAGTAGGAGGCCATCAACATTACATTGGTATTAATTTCATGAACTTCATTTCTAATATTACCAATGTCTTGTTGCTGCTGCGTAAGTTGAGCATCAAATTGATCAAACCTTTGATCAATGTGAGTCTCTAATCTATCAAATCTCTTAATCAGATTCTGGTAATCTGATTGAGGAGCAGAAGCTTGCACTCCTTCTTCTTCTTCCTCTTCTGAAGCACTGGCATGTGCTTTTTCTTTTTCTTTTTCCTCCTTGAAGAGCAATCTGAATGATGAATCATTATAGTAAACTGACTCTTCGTATTCTTCATCAGGATGCACTATGTTGTATTTCTTTTTCAAAATATAAGTGATTAAGTGTCCTAATGAAATATTTTTCTTCCTCTTCTGATCTGCATGTCCTATTTCTGAAAGCCCATAGATATGGTCTATGATAAGTTGGGCTTCGTCAATAGGATGTCTTTCCATGATTAAAAAGGTTAGAACAGAAAGGAGAGGAGTAATGTTAATCCTATCACCAGCTTTAGGAATAATTGAGGATCTAAGGATATGCTGGATGATTCGGGCATCTTGGGTCATACCGGAGACTCTAGCAACATGATAGGTTATGCCTATTTCTCTAATCACCCTATTGATTTGAAACCATTTGAAGGAGGTTTCTGACATTAGGGTGTGGGCTCTATATCCCTCAGTTCTTAAGTTTAAAAATGCACTAAGGTCGTGTTTGGTGATCTCAACTTTTTGCTTAAAAACATAAGAACTAATGGTGGAGTGGTCAGAATTGAAACTCATGTTCGCTATAAAGTAGTGGTAGGTTTGTTTGTTGTATAAATGGACGAGAGAAAGAATGAAATGAAATTGGGTTGAGGCAAAGAGGTGCATTACCTAAAATTTCAACTCAGTTTGAATAAGAATGCGAGAAGGAGTTATTTTTGCGGATGCAAAACGAGGAAAAGATTCCTCATTTGCCTTAGAAAGAAAGTTGTCTGGAGCATTCCTATTTGGTTTCTTCACCAACACCTTTTGCCTTTTGCTTGAGGAGGCCATTGTTGATTTGAAGTAGAAAGGGATTGAAAATGAAGTTTGGAAGTGTGATTGTTAAGTTAGAAAGCCTTCATATTTAAAGAAAAATGATACGTTCGTCCTGGACGAAAATATTCGTCCTAGACGAAAAAATCATCGTTTGTCTGGACGAAATAATTTCGTACAGACGATCCAATTTGTCCAAAATGTAACGGCTTTTCGTAATCAACACAACTTACGATGCGTCCCTTCGTACAGGCTTTCTGACTTGACCGATCGTACAGACGAAAAATTTTCATACAGACGATCAAAAAGTAAATCGTTTTAATGACTCTTGAAAACCGTCTCCTACAATGAACCAACACATGTTCGTCTGGACGAACGAAAACTTCGTACAGACGAAGTTCATATTAAAAACTGTCTTATCCACTCAACCGCTGCATTCAATCGTCCCGACGTTTGAGAGAAAAAAATTCGTCCTGGACGATCATCAGATCGTACAGACGATCTAATTAAAAACTGCTCTCAAAACGGTTAAAAATCGCGCAAACTGTTCCTTCACACATCATCCCGTACGAAAATATTTTCGTCCTGGACGATTTCCTCCAAAAAAAAATTTAATTTTGATTTTTTAAATTAAGAAAATCAATCAAAATATTCAAAAATACAGAAAACATAAAACAAAACCATAAATCCAAAAACAATTCATTCAAAAACACACAAAATTTCACAAAATCAAAAAACAAAACAAAACAAATATCAATGTTGCAAAGACATTTTGTTTAAGCATTCAAATCAATAATACCAAGCCTTGTTCTTAAAGTACTAAAGGTATCAAAGGCTAAAGGTTTTGTAAAAATGTCTGCAAGTTGATTTTCAGTTGAAACATGTATGAGTTCAATTTCTCCTTTGGATACATGACCCCTTATGAAATGATGCCTTATATCAATGTGTTTGGTTCTAGAATGTTTAATAGGATTTTTGGAAATGCAAATAGCACTAGTATTGTCACAATAAATTGGAATAGTGCCTATAGTTAATCCTAAATCAATCAACTGTTGTTTTAACCAAAGTACTTGTGCCACACAACTTCCTAATGCAATGTATTCTGCTTCTGCAGTAGATAGTGCCATTGAATTTTGTTTTCTACTAGACCATGAAACTAATGAATTTCCAATGAATTGACATGTTCCAGAAGTGCTTTTCCTATCCACTCTATAGCCTGCAAAGTCAGAATCTGAGTAACCAATAATTTCAAATGAAGAGCTAAACTTAGGATACCAAATTCCTAAGTTTTGAGTTCCTAGTAGATATCTTAAAATCCTTTTCACTGCTGTCAAATGTGATTCTTTTGGATCTGATTGAAATCTAGCACATAAGCAAACACTGAACATAATATCTGGTCGGCTAGCAGTCAAGTAAAGTAAAGATCCAATTATCCCTCTAAATTTCTTTTGATCAACAGATTTTCCCTTAAGGTCCTTATCCAACTGAACTGAAGAACTCATTGGTGTACTAACAGGTTTAGCATTGTCCATTTCATATTTTTTGAGGATGTCCTTAATATATTTAGTTTGACTAAGAAAAGTACCTTCCTCAAGTTGCTTAATGCTAAATCCTAGAAAGTAATTTAAATCTCCATTAGACTCATTTCAAATTCACTACTCATTGTTTTAGAAAAATTATCACAAAGATGTTTATTTGAAGATCCAAAGATGATGTCATCCACATAAATTTGAACAATAAGTATATCCTTTCCAATTTTCCTTAAAAAGAGAGTTGTATCCACACTTCCTTTTTCAAAAGATCTTTCAAGTAGGAAGGTGCTCAACCTCTCATACCAAGCCCTAAGTGCCTGTTTCAATCCATATAATGCCTTTTTTAATTTGAAAACATGATTTGGAAATTTAGAATTTTCAAAACCTGTAGGTTGTTCTACAAAAACATCTTCCTTAATTACCCCATTTAAAAAGGCACTTTTGACATCCATTTGAAACAATTTAAAACCTTTAAAACAGGCAAAGACTAGTAAAACCCTAATTGCTTCAAGTCTAGCTACAAGGGCAAAAGTTTCCTCAAAATCAATTCCTTCAATTTGATTATATCCCTTAGCTACTAATCTAGCCTTATTTCTAATGACTACTCCTGAGTCATTCATTTTATTTTTGAACACCCACTTGGTTCCAACAACACTTTGATCTTTTGGCCTTGTAGTTAGTTCCCAAACTTTATTTCTTACAAATTGATTTAACTCTTATTGCATGGCCAATATCCAAAATTCATCTGAAAGTGCTTGATCAATGTTAGTGGGTTCAATAGTTGAAATAAAGGCTGAATGATTGACTTCCTTGTTTAATCCACGCCTAGTTCTAACACCCTCACTTGGTTCACCTATAATCAATTCCTTTGGGTGGTTTTTAGAAAATCTCAAATCTCTAGGCAAAGGGTCTTCTCTTTCTAAATTTTCTTCCACATTTTCTTCAAAATTTAATCTATCAATCTTTTGGGAGTTTTCTTCAATTTCTTCTTCAACAATATTTGGCTCTTCCATGTTTCCATTTTCATCAAAAACAACATGTGTAGTTTCTTCAATGACTAAAGTTCTTTTGTTGAATACTCTATAAGATTTTCCAACACTTGAATATCCAACAAAACTTCCTTCATCTGATTTTGGATCAAATTTTCCTAAGGCATATTTTCCATTATTATGTATGAACACCTTGCAACCAAATACATGCAAATGAGACAAATTTGGTGTTCTTCCTTTTAGCAACTCATAGGGTGTTTTATTCAAATTTGATCTCACATTCACCCTATTTAGAACATAGCATGCAGTACTAACCGCCTCAGCCCAAAAATATCTAGGAAGCGAGTATTCTGCTAACATTGCTTGGGCGGCTTCTATTAATGTTCTGTTCTTTCTTTCAACTACTCCATTTTGTTGAGGAGTTCTAGGTGCAGAAAAATTGTGATCAATCCCCTTTTCTTTACAGAAATCTTCAAATCTTTCATTTTCAAATTCTCCTCCATGATCACTTTGTATAGAAATTATTTCACATCCTAGTTTTCTTTGTATCCAAGTTGAAAAATTTCTAAATTCTTCAAATGATTCACTCTTATGAAAAAGAAATTTAACCCAGGTGAATCTTGAAAAATCATCTACTATAACAAATCCATATACCTTTCCTCCTAGACTAACAAAGCTTACAGGTCCAAAAAGATCCATGTGAAGAATTTTTAAAGGTTTACTGGTCCTAAGATCTTTATTGGACTTAAAAGAGGACTTCACTTATTTTACTAATTGACATGCATCACATAGATGGTCCTTGGTAAAGTCTAGTTTAGGTATTCCTCTCACCAAATTCTTTTGGGTAATTCTTCTAAGATTTTTCATACTAGAATGACAAAGTCTCCTATGCCAAAGCCATGATTCATCAGAAACAGTTTTCAAACAAAAAGCAGTAGGAGATTGAATACAATTTAAATCTAACATGTAGACATTGTTTTCCCTTTTTCCATTTAAAACAATTTTCACATTTAGGCTAATTATGCAGCTATTAGGTAAAAATTTTACATTATAGCCCTTATTACATAGCTGACTTATGCTAAGTAAATTATGTTTTAAGCCTTCAACTAATAAAACATTGTCTATGAAAAAGTTTTTCAAATTTCCAATCATACCTGATCCAATCACTTTCTTTGTGGTATTATCTCCAAGTGTAACCTTGCCTCCACTCCTGGCTTCCAGCGTTATGAATTGAGCAGTATCTCCAGTCATGTGCTTTGAACATCCGCTGTCCAGGTACCATATACTCTCACGAGGTCTTGTGTGAGAGTATACCTGTAAAATTCTCAAATGTTAGACCTAGGAACCCAAACTAGTTTGGGTTCACCTTTATGAAATTTATAATCAGATGCATGTATGATATGTCTAGGTTTATGCATCTTAGTTCTCCACACCAAATTAGGTTTCATCTTTAAAGTGCAGGTGTGAGATATATGTCCCAAAAATCCACAATTGTTACATTTAACATTAGAAAAAATATTCCTATGTTTTCTTTCATATGATTGTCTTCTAAGGGATTTCATGAATTTAGGATAATATTTAGGATTTGTAAAATCTTCAAGTTTAGGGGGGTTCCTATTATCCTCGAGAGCTCTTATAGTGAGTTTGTAAAATGAATTCATATCCTCCAAGATTCGATTGGTATATTTAATTCTATATGTCTTGCTCTCAGATTCATCCTTAAAATTCTTAAATTCTTTTTCAAGTTCAGCATAGGATGATTTTAAATTCTCAAAATTTTTATTCAAGTCATCATATTCATCAAGTAGTTTCATGTGGTTGCTATCAGTTAAAGCATGATCTTTCCTAAGGATTTCGTGTTCCTTATTAAGCTCTTCCAATTCTAAAACTAAACTAGCATGCATCTTTTTCACTTTCCTATATGCATCATGCATGTGTTCAGAAACTTCAAACAATTCATTATAGGTTAAATCACATACCTCTTCTTGATCTGATTGTTCAGCATTATCTGCCATCAAGCAAAGGTTGGTGACTTCTTCTTCTTTTTCAGTCTCAGATGAGTCTGAAGCTGAGTCCGTCCAAAAAGCCTTTTGAAACTTCTTCTTGCCATTCTTTACCATTGGTTTCTCCTCTACCTTTTCCTTGCTAGGAGTGGCTTTGAGTTTTGGACAATCAGTCTTTATATGACCTGATTTCCTGCATTCATAACAAATCACTTCATTAGAAACCTTGTCATTTCTGTTATACTTACCTCTATTCCATTGCTGGCGACTGTTCTGCTTCCTCTTTAAAAAGCTTCTGAATTGTCTAGTCATCAGTGCAATATCGTCTTCATCCTCAGGTTGTGAGTGTTCACTTTCTGACTCTTCCACATTTAGTGCAATATTTTTGTCCTTTCTTGGTTCACCTGCATCAATCTTTCTTTGACTTACTCCTTGCTCGTAAGCAATGAGTGAACCAAGAAGATTGTCAATGGAATAAATGTTCATATCTTTAGACTCTGTAATTACAGTAATTTTAGCATCGTATGCAATAGGTAAACAATGAAGAATCTTATTAACCATTTCAGCATTAGTTAATTCCCGACCAAGTGCATGCAAAGAGGTGACAATTTGAGTGAATCTTGTGTACATGTCAGATATAGATTCATTAGGTTTCATGCGAAATAATTCGTAGTCATGTAACAAGATATTGAGTCTTGATTGCTTAACCTCATTTGTCACTTCATAAGTAATACAAAGTCTATCCCATATGTCTTTTCCACTTTTACAAGTGGAAACTCGCATGTAGTCTTCAGATTTTAAAGCACAAAAGAAACTATTTAAACATTTCGTATTTAATTGTGCTAAGTCACGTTCTTCAATAGTCCAATCTGCATAGGGTGTTTCTACCCTAATTCCATCAACTAATCTAGATGGTTTTGAGTAACCTTCCCGGACTAGCATCCACATGCGATAATCAAGTGACTGTAAGAAAGTAGACATGCGTGTTTTCCAAAAATCAAAAGGAATATTGTCAAATAGTGGAGGTCTAGTGATAGAGTAACCCTCAGGTGTGTTTTGGTTTCCAAATGTAGCCATCTACGTTAATCAAAAAGTAGTTCAAACTTATGATTTTGAAACTATGCTCTGATACCACTTGTTGAGTCCAGTAATTAGGTTGTTAAGCCTAAGTAAATGTCCCACGGCTACCAAGAGGGGGGTGAATTGGTAGTTTTAAAATTTTTAAACCCTCTTAATGATAAAGTTGAACCGAAATAAAATTTTCTTTTAAAGTTTGTAGAAAAATGTTTTTCAACCACAGAGTTGTTAAAACTGAAATTTAAAGTGCGGAAACGTAAAAGCAATAAAGTAAATGACACCAGATTTATAGTGGTTCGGTCTATAACCAGACCTACAACCACTCTTAAGAGGCACCCTCTGAGTATTGCACTAATACCAAATAGTGACTCTCCTTTAGCACCCACAGCAAGGCGGAGAAGCCTTTACAACACACTCTTTTCACCACTACCCGGTACGGCAGAGAACCGTCGTCCTTTTACACAATCCACAGTGCTGGCAGAGAACCGTCGTCCTTTTACACTCTCCTAGTGTGGGCAGAGACCCTACGGCTGTTCACACTCTCCAAGTGTAGGCAGAGAACCTTTCCACTGTTCACACTCTCCAAGTGTAGGCAGAGAACCCTTCGGCTGTTTACACTCTCCAAGTGTCGGCAGAGAACTGGATCTCCTTGACTGATCTTCTCACAAGAATCTAGAAGGAAGAAGGAAAAGAGTGAAGAAATCCAATTTCACAAGTAGAGACTCTTACCTTAGTAATCCAAGTGAAGCCTTCTCGCTCCAGTGGTAGGAATCCTCCCTTGAATGCTCTCTTCCACTCTCTCCTTGGCTATTCTCTCAAGAGGCACGAAGATCAAACGACAAAAAGATTGGGTGGCAGTCTAATTTGGACTATTTATGTAAAAGACAAGAAAAACCGCCCAAAAACTGCAAGTTTCCAATTCTGTACGCAGTGGATCGTCCTGTACGATCCTGGATCATCCTGGACGATTTTACTTAAACGATCTGAAACGACCCGATTTGTATATGTGTACGAAATGACTTCGTACAGCTGATCGTCCTGTACGAACTAGGTTCGTCCAGTACGAACGGTTATTACAAGGTCGGTTCTAGAAACTGCTGAAAACTGTTCTAAGTCGGTTAATCGTTTGGACGAAAATATGTTCGTCTGGACGAAAATTTTTCAGAGACCCGATCGTCCTGGACGATTATTTATTTCGTCTGGACGAAAATTTTCCAGAGGACCAATCGCCACGGACGATAATTTGTTTTCATCTGGACGAAAATTTTCCAGAGACCTGATCGTCCTGTACGATATTTAATTTCGTCTGTACGAAAATTTTCCAGAGGACCGGTCGCCTCGTACGATGATAAAATTCGTCTGGACGAAAATTTTACAGAGAACCCATCGTCCGGGACGATAATAAATTTCGTCCTGGACGAATATGACTTAGAAAAATTTTTCCGAGCAAGTTCCTATTCGTTCCATGTGCTCTATAGGAGATAACTGACGGATCGTCCAGTACGATAAATATCGTCCCGTACGATCAGTATAAAATTTTATGATCTCCTTATGTGTGTGTGTAAGTTTTTTTATTCACTCAATTACAATCACTCCCTTTCAAAATTAAATCAAAGAAAATGCAAATTTCAAATAAACAAAAATATCTCATGTTGAATTTGATTTGAAGTTATCGTAGTCTGGAGTCTGATTTTCCTGAAATGTTAGTACACACAAGAGCAAATATAAATCTTCTAAAATTGTTAGGAGATAACTATACATTTGAACAATAATGTTTGGAATCATCAAAACTACATAAGTTGCACAAATATAAATCATTCAAATAGCAACTATTCTAACAGAAGTCAATCGTCCAGGACATCGTCCTGGCCGATCATAAGATCGTCCCGAACGATGTGATCATATTAATCAACCATTAATGATTTCCAAATAATACCAGATCAATTTAGGTATGATTGAGTTAGATCGTCCTGGACGATATAAATACCATCCTGGCTGATTTCCTAAAATAAAGAATACCTAAACTGATTATGGCGGCTAATTCTTTCTGAATTGAGAATATCGTCCTGGCCGATATAAGTATCGTCTAGGCCGATATGTTTATGACGGCTTCCTTAATGAGGATGCCCTAATTAAGGTTTTTAATTTTGGACATATCGTCCAGGACGATATAAATATTGTCCTGGCCGATATAAATATCGTCCTGGTCGATATTATCAAAAATAGAAATCTTTAGGGAATAGCAGGAAATCTTTCAAGTTACAAAAAATAGGTCCCACATCAAATACAACAGACTCAAGAAAAGAAAAAGATTACAAACTAACTCAGACCAAGTCTACCCAATCTTGAGCTGGTTCAAAATTGTAGTCCGATCATGTGAACCTGAAACGTTAGCAGATAAGACAATCGTAGAGAAATAAGGAATATTTGCTATCATCAAAATTATAAACCATAGATCCACAACAGCTTGTATTCTTCTCACTTGCGGAACACGTTAACAAGGCTTCATTTGGGGTAGTGGCTTTCTTAATGCTTTCTAATATAACTTTTTGACAAAAAAAAATTTAGTTCAAGAATTATTTATACTAAAAAACCGAGTAGCCTAAATAACATGCCATAAAATGAATAAACAAGCTTGGAAATAATTTTAAAACTCAGCCACATTCAAATTTAGCTAAAAAAAAGTAAATATAGCATTTTTCTTTCTTGATTTTTGTTCTTAATACTTTTTGGTATTCTTTTAATGTTAAAGTAAAACATGCATTCTTTATATTAAGTTATTATGATTTAAAAATTTTAACAATTATTGTACAATGAATTCAATATAATAATTAGTTAATTATTTCTATATTATAGTAATCCAATAATTTATTGAAAAAAAATATAAAATTCACGTTCCCTAATCATATTTTGATCAGAATTTTTTTCCTTTAGTTGATACTTGATAGTGAATAAAATTACGCACTTTATGATCATAAAAATTATAGTCATCAATTTCACACTTTACCAAGAAGTTCAACCACCTATATTTTATGTCGGCCAAATTAATTATTAAGATCATGACTTCAACAAGGGAGAATTAAATTAGAAATTATTATGTGTCATCGGATCATTCGGAGGTTAATCGGACAGTTTTCTTGCTGCTTCTAAAAGTCATTTTTTAGTACAAAAATTTTAATTTTTTATAAGAAAGCGGCTTTGAGAACCAACAAGAAAACTATCCCAAACGAAATCTAAGTCCATCCTCCCATATTATTTTTCAAAACAAAGACAAGTCAGCTCAGTCGTCTCTCACCCGTTTGCCACCACATACTCCTACTCGTCCTCTCTTTCTCCGCTCCTTTATTGCAAAGAGTACTCACACTATACACGACGACACAATTCTTCCTGATGTCCCGCTACTTTTCTATCTCGAGTACACAGGAGAATAAATTACATTAATGTTCACCTTCATTTAGGATGTGTTTGACACACTTTTTTATATTTTAATAATCGATTGCTTTCGTCATGAGTTTTTTTTTTTTTTTTTTTTTCTTATAAAGAAGACAAAGACACCTTGTTTGGGAAAAACATATATAAGTAGGATTTAGAGGGTTTTTGAAAGTTTTTTTTAAATAATTTTTTGTTGGATTATATTTTTTTATCATTATAAATTCTTATGAACAATTATTTCTTTATAAGATAACATTTTCTATCTTTATAAAATTTTATTATATATTTGATCAGCAAAAGTATAATAATTTTAAGAAAAATAATTTTTTAACAACATTCTAACTTGTTGCGGGTTAGAATATACATGACGGTAGAGTCGGAACTTTACATCTCAAAGCTATACTAATATCCAGCACACAAACATAGAACACAAATTTTTTTACATGGAAAGCTCTGAAAAGGGGAAAAACCATGGGGTCACGCCAAGTTGAAATAATTTCACTAGTGTTTGAGTAGATTATCTTTAACTAAATCGTCCTTAAAGACGATTAGATTACAATAATAAATTGTTTGGTTGAAATCTAGTGACAAACGAGGGTCAGGTGTAGGTTCGACAATGTTTGGTTGGGCGGAAGTCCGACGTAAATCAATGGTCTAATGGAAGTCCGGTATAGGTAGATGGTCTGGCAGAAGTCCGACGTTAGTATGTGGTCCAGTAGAAGTCTGGCGTCAAGCAGTGTTTTGGTGGAAGTCCGGGCGATTGTCAAGGAGAAGTTTGGTGGCAAGAGAGATCTCAGATCTTTCCGTCTTGCTTCATTTCTTGGGTCCTTTGTCATGAGAAATGAGGGGTTTATTTATAGATTTCTTAGAGTGACATGGCTAGTAAATAGGAGGAAGATCAAGGGTAAGTTATGAATGATTTGCATGGATTGCCGATGTTGATTCCCTTGATTATGGACTGCTTACTAGAAAATTAAATGTCTTAGTCATGTTAGAATTCAACAATCTTGGGCTCGTTGGATTCCTCTCGTCGAGTCGCTCTATTCGACTATAAGCATGTCACGTTTACAAACAATTTGGTAATCCAAATTGTGGTTTGAACCTTCAAAAGGCAATTCAGGACTTTGTTTTAGATCTATTTGGGCTCGGATTGAGTTGAATTTGGTGTCAATAGGTTCGTATTTTCGAGACAATCTGTTCGACTATAAGTTTACTAAAATCAAAGTTTGGATTATCCAAATTTTAATTATGAAAGTTTCCAACTTGATTTTACCTCGAGTTTTGTGCCCGATCAAGTAAAATTTTTTATGATATATTATTTGTCCACCAATTTTTGGACGTCGAAGCTCCAAAAGTCTAAAAATATGCACTATAGCTCCTGAAAAAATTTTGAGGTGTTTTCAAATTAAAAAATAATCCAATCTTGGGAGTAAAGGTCCCGAATAACTTTAGAAATGCTAAAATTGAGTTTGAAACTTAAAAAAAGGGTCTCAGGGATCCCAAAAATATTTGATTTGACTTATCTGAGTAACAAATTAGGCCCAACTGTGTTTGGACGGACTAGCCGCCACTAACCGCTGCCACCATGGCCTGCCTAGCTTTCCTGCGCATTGTCACGAGCCTACCCGGCCTATCTTTGCTGCCAGCGCTAGTGCACTACCGCACGCTTGCCCTCTACTAGAGCTATGGCCTACGCTAGTTCCGATATGGTTCCTGGTTGCGCGCCAAACATAGCGGTTGGTTGTGGTTAGTCGATGGTTCAGCTTACCGTCGACTAACCACCATTTTTTTAACTCCCTTTCATACCATTAAATACCCCCTCCCCTTAGGGTATGAAACTTGTACCTCTCCCTCTTCTCTTTTCTTCCAGTTGAGGCATTATTGAAATCTAAATTGGAAGATTTATTCTTTTATCTTTTAATAAACAACATACAAAGCTATCTAATATTATTTATCAATAATAAATGATAAAATAGATTATATAATTCAAAATATTAATATACACATATGTATTCATTTCCAAAAATCATATACACCACTCATGATCTACACAATCATCACATAACTATTATGTTCTAGGCACAAAAGAATAACTATAACAAAAAGAAACATAACTTGAAAAACCTGACCAACCTCATACTCAAGCTCCCATGCCCTGACCTGAAATTATTTAACCACATATAATAAGTTTTAAAAGCCTAGCATGCCACCAAAACCTATAACTGAAGTCAAAGCACGACAAATGAACAATATGTATTTTAATAGTCAAATAATAACAGTTACATTCAAATGATCATTGAATCAGTGCAGAAGCAGTAAAATTCATATTTAGTAGTAGGAAAATATATAACCAGTAAAATATTATAGTACGAAAGTCAGTAAAGCAGTAGACTAGTATGAGTGTCAAAATTTTAAAGCAATCGTCATATCCTTAATACCAATCAATTCAGAAATCATATAAAACATCATATCAAAACATCAATAATAGCTGTTAAAATTGAATCAATATAGTAAAATCATATTATAATATATATACATGCTATCCAATTATTCTATATAACATATTTAGTATATCACATGCATAATATCAGTACAGTGAATCAGTAGTGTCCAATAGTATCAGTATCTATATCAGTAATAGTAACAATCCAATGATAGGAGCAGTAGAATAATGCAATAATAATAAATTCATGTAGTAACAATAAATTCGTATAATAATAAGAAAAATGCCTTAAAAATATGCATTTCATTAGTTACACTAAACAAATAAGAAGTCCTTACTCTCACGATATTTTTCAATGTTAGTATCAGTAAACTATTGGCTCATTAAATAGAGTCATCACTCTTTGCTTGTTGGCATAGTAATCATCTCTTTATAACTCTCAATCAGTATCACGTGAATTAATAGATGATAGCACCGAACCATAATATTTAAAGAAAAACCCGTCGGCCCACCATCCTGTACATGTCAATCAGTATCCAACTAATGGGTTTATTAGTCTTTACTTGTTTATTTCACACACGCATAATATTATCAATATACTATAATAGTAATAGCGACCAACTATTACTAAAGCACTTATCAACATCCATTTTCAAAGCATTGCAACAAATAATATATAATTGAACATAATTAAGAAGATGTCAAAATATCATAACGATATAGAAAAAAAAATTTATATTAGGAAAAAATACACATTTTCAAAAAATTACCAAAATTCCATGAAATGCATAAAAAGATGTATTAAGATTTTTATTATAATACACTACTATTTTTAGATGCCAAAATAAATTTTTTTTATAGACAAAAATTATTATATTTTCAAAATCATCGAGTAAAAGAACTCAAGTAAATATTCAAAATGTTCATAATCTCGATCTAAATAACATACAAAAAGTTCAACGAAAGTTTTATAAATACAAAACTATTTGCGTTTTTCAGTAACAAAATACAAAATTGAACAGAAAAATATCAAAAACACAAAATATTTGAAATAAAAAATATGGTATGGATTCCTTACAGCGAGATGAGCAAATATCTCAAATGCGTCAACGGAACGAAAATCATTCTACGGCCTCCAAATCTCAATTATTTTTTTCTCTCTCTTCTATTTCTCTCAAATTTTATCTAAAGCCTATTGGTTATTCCGAATGCTTTGGGATTAATGGATTTTTAATGAAAAAAATGGAAGTGTTATGAGCTATTTTATAATAAAATAATATATAATATTAATACAATATTTAATTTAATTAATTTTAAGAAAAAGTTTATATAAATCAATTTGGGAGTTAAAAAATTATAAAACATATTCATAAAATAAATCTTGTTATTTAAAAAATATATGTGAAATCAATTTGCAAAACAAACACCTAACAATCCTGAAATCCTCACTTGTACAAATTCCTTAAGGATTTTCATTGGTGTCTAAAAATTATGAAAAAAGTCATGTAAGTAAAATATTGCAATCAAAATATTATGCTGAAGACGTTTTATTATTTGGAGTTATGATGACTCCAAAAAATTGAAAATGTCAAAATATGGATTATTACATAGAGCCCCTATATGTGTAGAAGAAATCTCCTCCTCCCTTCTCCCCTTCAGACCTATTTCTATATAGGAGGCATTCCCCTGTTTTAGATAAGTTGTATCCCTTACGTAACTGCAGAGTCCATCCCTATATAGAGGTCATGACGAGTGATCACCCTTCTTCGAGAGCTCCAACGACTAAGGGAAATTCACACCCCAATGCACAAAATAAAGGTTAGAGGAGGCCCTACAAGGCGACAAAGGCCGATGACGTTGTGTGCATTGTTACTGGTGATTATTTTATCGTTCTCCATAAGAAGTTCCACTTTCCCAACAATCTTGTGGTGACAACCCCTAAAAAATCTTATCGAGTATGTCTTCTTCCTCTAGAATACCTAACCATTTACGAGATCTTGTGGTGGCGTCGGACTTTCGTTGGACCAATGACTGTTGCCCAAACTTCTGCCGGACCATCGACTGTCGCCAAACTTCCACTTAACCAAACATTGTCAGACTTACACCTAACCCCTTTTTGTCACTAAATTTCAATCAGGTGGTTGCTTATTGTAATTTGATCATCCTCAAGGATGATTCAGCATGATTCAATCAACTATAATCTACTCAAATACTAGTGTAATCATTTCAACTGGGTTTGGCCCCGTGGTGTTTCCCTTTTTTAAGATTTTATGCTAAAAAAATATTGTGTTCTCTATTTACGTGCTAGATATTCGTATAAAGCTAAGACGTAAAATTTTGACTATACTGCCACATATATTCAAGCCCGCAACATCACTAGAAATTGATCAGTTGAAACTCAAAGCTCTTAAATTTGATTTGAGACTGATCTAATATTATTATTTTTATATATTGCACTAATTTTAAAAATATATTAAAAGGCTAAATCCTATTTAGATTAAAATTTTGAAAAAATGTTGTTGATTCGGATGGTTTCAAAAGACAAAGCCTATAATTCTATAATACAAATAATATCTCTTAAAAACACATTTTTCCTCAGAATAATTTTATACAAAACCTCAATTGCCTTAAAATATTTCTTAAAAATAACTTATCAGCATATAAATTTAAAAAAAAAAATTACAGCCTTCTGAAAACAAAACAAAACATAAAAAAAGCTTAACACTAACGAACCCTTGATATGATAATTACAACAAAAGTATTGACAATCTTTTTTGAAGAGATTAACAATAACTTTTAAAAACTCTACTTTTCTAAGACCTCTCCTCACAACCAATTAATTTTTTTAATATTTGCAATTGTTCCAAATAAAATTTTAATAAATTATTTAAATTGAAATATAATAAATTCTGAGAGAACTAAACCCGAATGCTATTTAGCTTGACATTATTAAAGCTTCGTTTGGGAAGATTTTTTACTATTTTTTAAAACAGTTTTTTAATAAAAAAATAAAATTTTGTATTAAAATATTATTTTAAGAAGCAATAAGAAAATAGTTCCAAAAGAACCCTAAATCTAACTGCATCATTGCACTCAGCTAATGAAAGAGAAAAAATAAATTATAAAGACTTCAATAGGGGATGAGTTTTGCTTGGAGAAGAAGGGAGATATACATTTCTTTGGTGGTTTTAACCTTCACATTTCTGCAATGTTGTGACAGTTATAACCGCCACAACTTTCAAGAAATTTTTTTTTTAAAAAGCGAATTTTACTTCATTCATCTACATTTGCATGGATACATATGTACATATGAATAATAACATATTCTATAATTCACAATTGACTTCAAAGTAGACTTTATATTTGTGAACAGCCTTCTTCTTCGTTAAAACTTTAGTAATAAAATTTTATGTAGGGGATTTCACCATCAACCTTCTCTTTGTCTGTCCATATGCCAAAGCTGAATCCTAAATGCCCATAATCTAGCCAACCTACAAAATAAGATGTAACACATAATTAGACAAAAAATGGTATTCAATATCCCAACAAAATAGTCTTTCGGCAAAGCCTCCTCACAAGCTCATTTGGATTCAAAATTTTATGATGCATTCCATAGCTCAACAAAACCTTCCAAAAAAGCCTCCCCACAATCACAATTGAAGTAATCATTTTTTATTCCTACATAAGACCCTCATAGAAGCAGAAAAGTAAACAAATAAAGTTAGATAACCCACAAATTATAATAGAATTAATGCTAAAGAAGAATGATATAACATTCCAACAACCAAAGAAACCCAACCAACTACAAAACCCACCCAAAATCACCGAAATAATCATAATCCCAGCCACACTAACCCAACCACTCATAGGAATGATAGAAGAGAAAAAAATTCAATAATAAAAAATCCAAAAGATATTTAATCCATAACCTGAATTAGAAAAATGCTTAATCTCAATATTTACCTGGTCCTCTAGCTTTGACAATTAGTTAACAAGTCGACACCATTCCATTTGATTTACTCCAACTGGACAGCTCCATAATTTCCTCAATTGGTCTACTGTCCCAATGCTCAGTCTTTAAAGTAGTTTTATAATTACGTCATTTAGCACCATGGGATTGAAGAATCCAATGCCGTATATGACAGAGAAACTCAAATTTTGACTAAATTTGAAAATGTGATATGGATAATGATATAAAACTGAAAAAAAAAATAAAAATAAATTTAGAGTGAAATATATATACCTCAAATTAAACCAACATTTTTTTCTTGTAGGGCTCCATACCTTTATTTCTCCAATCAGAAAAGGCTATTAGAGCCAAAATAGGATTTCTTGCGACAACCCCAATATTTGTTCCTAGCAAAATCGACTTAGGGATGTTACAAGGTATGTTATTTTCATTTACCTCTATATGAATTTGTGTCCCTAGCGGTATATTCTGTATATCAACACATGTTCTTCGCCCCCTATGTCTGATAGGACTCACTTGCTTATCTGCATAATTTAAAAAAATGAATAAGCATGAATAATCATGAATTCATAATATTTTTAAAATAAAATGAATGTCATAAAAAAAAATAATACCTATGAGCCATGCACCCTCTTTAGGGGTTGGAGTTATGCCGCAAAATAAATGTCTTGCAGTCTCGTGGGTCCTACTATCCTCAAGCTCTTCTTGGGATTCTGGGTGTACTAGAGTAGAAAGGGTTTCAATCTCTGTACTACTTGATGTTCCTCCACTTGATCCACCTCTGCATATTGACTTATTTGCTCGTCTGAAAAGACTACCTCATGTCATTTCCCTCAAAGAAAAAAAATCAAGTGTTTGGCATTAGCAAAGAATAAGAAATAAAGAACAATATACAAAGCGCAGTATACAAAGAGTTTCAAAACTAAGAAAAATTTGAAAGTAATAAAAACCATTAAGAAGCTTATATAAATCTGAATAATATTAACATGAACAAATAATTACTACTGAATTACCTCTTTAATGGATACTTCCATTTATACTAAACTGGACCACCAAATTTTACTTGCTGAGCCAAGTGAATAAGTAGATGGATCATGATCATGAAGAATGACAGGAGCATTGATCTTTCCATTTTACATAATGTTATTACAAAATTAATTTGTAGTATATCCAACTCATTCAGATTGATAACCTTGGCACAAATTTACTTAAAAAATTTTGATATCACTACAATAATATGTATAATTTTATTAGAAGAATAACATGACCTCAAAGTAATTGGTAGAATTTATTCAATAATTAAGCACATGACACTCATGACTTTTCAGGCCCACAATCATACATTAAGTAACATTAACACACCTTAAAATATTAGATGCATAACCTTTTGGAAATTTTAAATGCTTCAAAACTTTACATAACATCAACTTCTTCTTTTTTGACATTGTAAAGCAAGTTGGGGAAAAAATAAGAATTATCTTCAAAGAATTTATGGATGTAGCTCACTCTTAATTCCATTGTCAACCAAATCTTTTCGTGCTTGGTGGTGGGAAAAATTGTGTCACCATGCAGATTTTGATTTCTCTTATTTTGTAATCAAATATCGCATTAAGAATAAAGTACAATCTCAAAAGACTGACACAATATTCTATAATGGATTCAATATCAAAATAGGGTTTTGAAAATGATATTTCTATGATTAAATATAATTCAAAAGAAAAATATATCATCTCGAAAGATGAGTATAAAATTCTAGAGAATGTATTTAAAAATAGAAATAAATTTTATTGAAAAGTTTATTCATTCTTTTATTTAGATATAGCAAGAAGAATATTATATCATCTTGAAGGAGGAATATAATATTCTTCAAGACATCCAAAAACAAGAATGAGTTTTTATAAAAATTCATCATTTCTAAAATTGAATATAACAAATAAGAAATTATATTATCCGAAGAAATAATAATAACATCCTATAAGCATATTTAAAATTAGAAATGAAGTTTTTTTTTTTTTGAAAATATCTGCATTCCCAAAGATTCTTCCCTTGTTTCATATGAATAAAACAAGGTTTATTTTAGTCTGGGGTTCTCAAATCAATATAGAAGCAAGCCTCTATAGTTAATTATATCATAGGAGGGATACACCTAAGAAAACTCTCGATTAAAGCAGTGATTTCATACCCTTTTGACTACAAAGTAGAAGACAAGGAATAGAAGTAAGGATTTTCTGAGGAGAAAGCTCAATGTTGAACATTTATTAGCGAGTCAAAGGAGGAAAAGTAGGAGGAGCTGGATTCTAAGAAGCTCAGAGGCAACCTCAGTCTATCCTATGTTGGGCTTTACATTTTAAGAGAGAAATTTTATGTTTAAGTTGATATTTTATTAAAAATTTGGGATTATATTCCTGGAGGGCGAGGACTTAAGATCTAAAAAGAATCTGCCTCAGAACCTAAATCTAATTTGGGTACTATAAAATAGTGACCCGAACCTAACTAATGAAGTGCAAATCTGGACTTACCCCAGTCTGGATTGGGGAGCCAGCTAACCACCTAAGTACTTTAAAACCATGTGTCCAGTCTCTTATGAAAGATAGGTAGGGACGTTGCTTAAGTTTTAATGAATTGGGGGCCGACATCTAAGACAGTTCCTAATTGGCCCCTCAACTTATGTAGGGTAGATTATGCCTATAAATAATGCAATTAACATTTTAGACTCTTTTTAATTTGTATCTAATACAATGCATGCTAATTGACTCGAATGCATAAAAATGAATATGAAGCAGTTTAAAAATTTAGGCTTAGAAAATAGGTTTTTCCCTAGAGATTGCACAACTTCCCCTTGACAGAACTGCACCCTCATAGGTCAAGTGGTCTGCCAGAACCCGCAGGCGGGGAGGTGCCTAACAAGGAAGAGAAAGTAATAATATGCTTATGCTGACTCTCGGCGGTCCCGAGCTTACTTCTTAGATCGTTAGAGTTACTATGTGAGCCTAAAATTTTTTTTATTATAGTTATAAGTAGAAAAATTTTAAGCGTACCCTTACGAAAAAAAGTACTCCGATTCGTATCCAGGCTAAAACAAAACACGACATGCAAGTGCCCTAAAAAAGCTACTGCACAAATAATATAAACAATTAAATTTAATAAATCCAAAATATAATATCCAATGTTTAATGTCCATATAATTACACCCAGAATTTGCAGAAAAGTAAAGTGGCCGGGCACCACTGACAACAAACCCAGATTCTAATCCTAAGAATGACGCAAGTGATTTTTGAACTGGATATACTCTTTCTTGTATCTTCATTTCTTCATCTTCTTTCTTTCGTCTTCTTTCTTTCGTCTTTCATCTTCTACGAACTCCTTGGATCCGTCGGGTCTAGATATCCAAATGAAAATAAACTCATCCCTAAAAGGGGTATTTTCTTTTATATTTGGATACTAAAATCATCCTAATTTGGCTTTCCAAATAAAAGAGAATAATCATTTAAGGTATATTCTCCTTTCTTAGGATTCCAAATTGGATATAATATCCCACTTTCAAAATCACTTTCACATTTTTCAAACACATTTACATTACATTACATTTCATAGAAAGAAAAGAAAAATCTAGACCACTTGCAGGGTTATCCTAAGCAATTTATAGTAAAAATCATCCCAAGCAGTTATATATTTGCATTTTGAATTAAATCACTCAGCCACACTTGGCCACACTCTTTTTTTTTTTTATTTGGGGGCTAAGCAGCTGAAGCACCTGTAGCATTTATTTGATTATTAATTAATTATCCCCCTTTACTGCCCTGCATAAGTATGACCACCTGCAGAAAATTTTCTTAACCACCAGATCGCTCCTAACCTACGGGTAATCTAATCGTCAACCAAATCACATCACAGAGTGTAGTAAAAATAAAAAAACAAACACACCAATAGTTTTTTACATCCAACATGCAATAAAAGCCGAGAAAGCCCGTCACAATGCAGTAAGGAAATAAACACCGGCCTAATCTAAAGCTAAAGTCGGTTGTCCTAACAAATAATTCTAAGCGTGTGCAACAGGTTGTGTGGTTTTGATATGTCCTAGGTCAATTATTGGCTAAAGTTTTCTAATTGATTGAATTTTAATATAAAAACATTCGCAAATCTTAAGGTGAGGTGTCACTAAGTTTTCTATGTTATATGTTTCTATCATAAAATGTGCATGCACCCTAAGTCTAAATTTTCTAAGACTCAGTCCTTAATTATTGTCCTTAAGTGTCACTACTATTGTATAGGATGAAAAATTTGTTATTACTAACCCTTAGGACATTTAACATGTGTAAATGGGTTTAGGGATCTAAAATCAAATAAAAGTAAACCTAACAAAATTGAAGTTACTATAGAGACCTAAAGGAGAAGGGTTCGTACAAACCACACCAAGGGGCCCCTAAAATTTTTCTAAGTTTAGAATACTTATAGCCACCGAGGGCTACGACCCGGTGGTTTCGCCCGTAGCACCTCTACCCGGTTGGATAGAGGCAACTGACGCCTTTAGCTCCTTATACTTTTGTCCCCTCGATCAGTACCGTTCCTCGCAGTTCATGCAAATAAAGAGAAGAAAACTAGGAAAATAGGGATTAAAAAGTATATTTAATAATTAATAATAAAATAATTGAAATTCTCACTGAAAATAAAGACGTACCTTTCTTCGGGCTTGAGCACTGGCTTTGTTGACTTTGCTTTTGAACATTTCATTTTTGAATTCATATTGTATACCTTTCCAACATTCACCCCAAAACACAAGAAAGGGGAAGTAAGAGAGAGAGAGAGAGAGAGAGAGAGAGAGAGAGAGAGAGAGAGAGAGAGAGAGAGAGGCTTTACTTTTCAACAATTTCACCCAAAACCATCAATCTCTATCACAAACAATTTTGTTTTCTAACAAATACTTAAGCAAATCACTCTCCAACAATTCCACTTTTCATTTCTTTTTCTGAAAATTTACATAGTTTCACTTTCAAAAACATACACTTTTTATTTCTAAAATCATACTCATATGCTTTGCTTTTATTTTCTTTTCTAAAGCTCATACAATTCTACTTTTTCAAAATATACGATTCTCTCTTTTCCAACATAGACTTTTCCATCATCACAAATTTTTGCTTCTTAACAATCTAATTTTCAATTTTCACTTTTCCAAACACTTTGTTCTCCAACATAAACTCTTCCACATTCACCCACATCTTAATCTCACAATCCAACCTTTCTCACTTTTCACAAACCTTAAATTCTATTTTTAAAAACACACATTTTTTCACTTTTACCGACATTTTAATCTTTCAAAATCTACACACTTTCCACAAATCAAACATTTTACTCTTACTTTTCAACTCATATATACATTTCACTTTTCAAGTTAAACATGATTCATCTTTCAAAACATAAACCTTTTAGTCTTTCACCTTTCCAAATCACATAATTTCTACTTTTGTACACACATTACAATCACTTATCACATACACACATTCTATCCCACTTTTCGAAAATACAAACTATTCTCATCCTTCAATATAAACAATTTCCATTTTTTCAAAATACACAATTTTCACATTTATAGAAATTCAACGTTTTCATTTTCCAATTCAATACTTATGCCAAATACAATTCAAAGAAAGAATTAAAACCAACTTCATTACTTTCCAAAACTAATGAAGTTTTCCGACATAAAACATATTATCTTTCCAACAACTTTGTAAGCCTCGAGAACACATGTATATAGCCATTCATGCAAAGCCACTTGATTACATTGAGATGAGAATGATAATTATACAATATAAAGAGCCCATAATAACTTGTTTCATTTCACTGTCAAGATCTCATTGAAGAGAAAATAAAAAAGCAAAACATTCACTAACTGATTACGAGAACTAACTACTAGTGAAGTTTAAGCAAATAATTAAAGAAATCCTCTCAAACTTTATAAATACCAAGCAAACTATCAACAAAAACTTAGTATTTCATTTCTCATTATTTTTTTGCTATCAAAAATGACAACTCAAAATTACTCAAGAATAACAACATCTGAGTTAAGAAGAGATGATCGATATGTTCTTATAAACCTAACAAAAATTTGATCCATAGAGAACAAGTTTCAAAGGAAAGAAAATGCAGATCCAACATGTTACACTCTTGATCAAATACAATTAGATATTTTCAATCTGATTTATTTTAAAGGAAATAGAAGAATGAAATCTAATTGGCAATATTTTGCTAGAAATAAATTTTAAAACTATTCATGATTTCAACTAATGGCTAAACACAAGATTTTGGCATGAGAGGCAATAATTGCAACCAATTACTGAAGGAGAAGATAGAAGATACCTTTCAAACGGAGGGAAAATTAATGGTTAAGTTTGTTGTCCACACGAGCAAGGGAGGCGATGAGCTGCGGCTTGGGGTTGTACGAATGGCAGAGGGGCGAACGGGCTCCTGGGCTTCGATTTCATGAGAGAGGCGAAGAGGGTAGACCTTTGTGAACTGAGAGGAGGTTTTGGATTTTCAAAAACTGGCCGGGGCGGTTCCTGGAGCCTTAAGAATTGGAGGAGACGAGAGCCTTTGTTTCGCGAATTGGAGAATGCTAACTGCAGGGAGAAAGAGAGATCATGGGATGGGGCGGTTTTTCAAAATTGAGAGAGAAAGGGATCGTGGGAGTGAGAGGGAGTGAGAGGCTTTGTGCAAACTCAGAGAGGGACGACGGAGCAGGGACGGGAGTTCAGGAGTTGGAGTTCCTTGCAAATGGTGAAGAGAGAGTCGGAGCAGTTCGCGAATTTGAGGGTTGGCTTCGTGCGTGTGAAGTCACGGGAGGAGGAGTTTGGTTCTGTGTGTGCGTGAATGAGAGGAAGTTGGATCATGGATTGGATTGGCTTAATCTAACCACACCTAATAAAATTTTATTTCGAAACAATTCGACGGCTTTAGATTGGTTTATGCCTTCAAAGAAAGGTCTAAGGGTTGATCTTGATTTGATTTAAAATTAAAACAGATTTTATTAGGAAGAATTTAGTGTTTGATTGGTGAGTTGGTTAGAGCCCAATGATATATTAATTTGATTGAAAATGAATTAGATCAAATTAAATGAGTCGATTGACATCGACGAATCATAAATCGAGCTTGATCTGAGTTCGTTTGGAGTAGAATTGAAATTGGACTGAATTGATTTTGATTCGAATTGAGTGATAGGCTCGAGTCGATGCTACGTCAGTGGAGTTCCACCTAAGGGAAATCCTATTGGGGCGACGTCTATACTAGGTTTGGAAGACTTAGGTGCTAGAGATGAACTCAGGGAAATTGACCTTGAAATAGAGGTCAACAAATGGGCCCCCAATAGGCATGATAAACTTGCCAAAGTTTATCGTGCGTATTGGCATTGACCGAAATGATCAACTAGATCCAAGATTGAAGTATAAGAATTGAAAGAATTCGTACTTTGATAGATAGAATGAAAAGTTTATAAAGATACTTGAGTATGATGAATTGATTTGAAGTTGATGTCGGCATTGATGGCTTTAACAAATAATAACTAAAGATGTTAGCATTATTTAGTAAAGTCAAGATTTGAAAATTTTGAATACAGTATGTTAGGAATGTAAGAGTTGATGTGATTTTGTTTTGAAAATGATTTTGGTAAGAGTAAAGTCTTCTTTCTAGTCCAAGAGAAAGGAAGCCACCAAGGGGGCATTTACACCTAACTCAACAAACTAGAGGGCATCTTCTAAGAAAAGAGAGCAACCTATGGAATAGATTATACCTAATCTTAGAAGGTTTAAAAATTTAAGTTTTACACTAGGATGGTGCCACGAGGGGCGTTCTCCAACTCTAGCGGATGATCGTAAGGAAATGATGCCTAAGTGTGGGGACTCACACCTAACCTCAGAGGATCGATTTAAGATTTAAGATTTACACTAGGATGGTGCCACGAGGGGCGTTCTCCAACTCTAGCGGATGATCGTAAGGAAAGGATGCCTAAGTGTGGGGACTCACACCTAACCTCAGAGGATCAAATAATTATATGAAAAGGAAGCCTAAGTGTGGGGACTCACACCTAATCATAGAGGATCGATTTAAGATTTAAGATTTACACTAGGATGGTGCCACGAGGGGCGTTCTCCAACTATAGTGGATGATCGTAAGGAAAGGATGTCAAGTGTGGGGACTCACATCTAACCTTAGAGGATCGGATGATCATATGAAAAGGAAGCCAAAGTGTGGGGACTCACACCTAATCATAGAGGATAGATTTAAGATTTAAAATTTATACTAGGATGGTGCCACGAGGGGCATTCTCCAACTCTAGCGGATGATCATAAGGAAAGGATGCCTAAGTGTGGGGACTCACATCTAACCTTAGAGGATCTGATGATCATATGAAAAGGAAGCCTAAGTGTGGACTCACACCTAATCATAGAGGATCGATTTAAGATTTAAAATTTACACTAGGATGGTGCCACGAGGGGCGTTCTCCAACTCTTGTGGATCTAATCCTAAGGAAAAGAAGCACGGGGACTAACACTTAACCTTAAAAGACTAGAAAATTTCTTCTTTGATTTGAATTGGAATTGAACTTTGAATTTTTATTGAGTTTGATGTGATTTGAGATTTTGATTTCGGATAGAGATATGACTTTGGAAGATTGACAGTCTTAAAATACTTTGTATTGAAACTTGTCATTTCCTTCACTTATAGATGATCCTTATGACTTACATATATTCCACTGGGGATTATGTTTTAATGTTGGATCATCATATGTGAAAAAGGGAAATTAATAAAAGGACAATTCTACAGTAATACTATAGAACATCTCAATTATTTCAAATCTTGAAAAACCTTTCAATTTTTATTTTCAAAATTACACAATTTACTTGGACCCAGTACAATATGTGACATTAAGAAAAAACTTGAGAACAACGTATATTCTGAGAAATTTGTAATTTTATTGCAAAATCTTCATAACAACGTCATTACACATAGTATTTCTTAAGAAAATGCCCATTGATTGGCAACATAGGACGATCACCCTTACAATCTACCAATTGGTAAGATCCTCCTTGGTAGACTTTCTCCACCACAAAAGGACCTTCCCAGGTAGGCTCAAATTTACTCCCAAACCTTCGATGAGTCAAGATAGGTCTATGTAAGACCAACACAAGCTCTCCTACTCGAAAGGTTCTAGGGCGAACCTATTTATCATGTGCTTGAGCTATACGGGATTTATATAACTCGAGGTTCTGTTGAGCCTGTAGTCGCTTCTCTTCTAAACCTTCGAGTTCGTCTAGTCGAAGTCGGGCGTTCTGTTCAGATGTGATACTATTGTTAATTACAACTCTTAGAGAGGGAATCTGTACCTCTAAAGGGAGAACAGCCTCAGCCCCAAAGACTAAAGCAAACGGTGTAGACTGAGTTGGGGTTCTATATGTGGTTCGATAAGCCCACAGAGCCTCACCCAAATTTCCATGCCACTGTCGCTTATTGTCTTTTAAGATTTTCTTTAAAATTCCTACCAACGTCTTATTGAAGGCCTCCGCTAATCCATTCACCTGTGGGTAATAGCTTGTGAAGTATCTCCAATCGATATTGTGACGTTTAGCAAAATTGTTCATTTTAGTACTTTTGAAAGAGGGACCATTATAGGATATAATTCGACGAGGAATGCTGAATCGATATACAATATGGTCTTTAAAGAACTAGAGAACATTATGAGTCTTGACTTGTCGTAGCGGAACAACTTCAGCCCATTTTGAAAAGTAATATGTTGCTGCTAGAATAAACTGGTGACCTTTAGAAGAGGGAGGATCGATAGGGCCAATGATATCCGTGCCCCAACTTTCAAAAGGCCATGAAGCAATTGTTGGATGTAGGACATTAGGAGGTTGGTGTAGGACAACACCATGTACTTGGCACTGGTGACAACGACGTGCAATAGACATGCAGTCGTTAATCATTGAGGGCCAATAATATCATAATCTCTTAATTTTCATCGTCATTTTAGGACCAGATTGGTGAGCACCACACAATCCGGCATGTACCTTGGTCACAATCTTTTGGGCTTCTTATTTGTTAAGACAACGCAACCATAATTGATCAAAAGACCAGCGGTACAAAGTACCGTTTATCAGTGTGTAAGAGAGAGCCCTTCTCTTAATCTGATATGTGGCAGATCTTTCTTGAGGGAGTTTGCTTTCTTGTAAGTAGTCAATGAAAGGTTTTCTCCAGTCAACCGTTTCATCATCAACAGTAAGAACAATCTCACCCTCAGAAGGAAATATTTTATTTATGTATTCCAAGTCTATAGGAGATAAGATCTTGCGACCTTGAACTTCTATAGAGATTGATTCTTCTTCTATACAAGCTAACTCTTTTGCAAGTTTTGCAAGGGCATTCTATACAAAGTTACACTAGGAATTTGTTCGAGAAGCTTCATAGTGTATTGATGGTAGGGAAGAAGATTAGGCTTCAAGACTTTGTAGATACCAGCAACTTGATTGATAATAAGTTGAGAATCTCCAAACATCTTGATTTCCCCGATTTTCATTAATATTGCTAATTCTAAACCAGTTATTAGAGCTTCGTATTAAGCTTCGTTATTAGTACAAGGCTCTAATAAATGATAAGAATAACACAACAATCCTTTTTCAGGGGTTATGAAAACCAACCCGATACCAGCCTTCCCTGGGATTACTTCCTGAGGTTCCTCAATAATTTGTGAATATGCGGCACCATCAAAATATAACTCCCAGGTATTTCCTTCCTGCTCCTCTAAACTCTTAATTTGTTCATTAGGAAGATCATCATTTAGAGGGGACTCAGCAGGGATCGGGTGTGCTGCTAAGAAGTCTGTTATGGCTTGACCCTTGATAGCAAGTAATGGTATAAACGTGATATCGAATTGGAGCAAGAACATTGACCATTTTTCCAAATGCCCTAACAACGTTGGATGAGTCATTAAGTATTGGAGTGGATTGACTCTAGAAATGAGATTGATTTTATGAGCTAACATGTAATGCCTTAATTTTTGGGCAGTAAAAATCAAGGCTAAACAATGTTTCTAAATAGGTGGGTAATTAGCTTCAGTTGGTAAGAGTCGTCTACTCAAGTAGTAAAGTGCGTTCTTTTTTCCTTCCTCGTTAGTTTGGGCTAACAAGGCGCCAAGAGAACTATCCAAAGCTGCGGTGTAAAGTAATAAGGGTTTTCCTGGGATAGGAGCTGCTAGGACCGGAGGTGTTAACAAATATTGTTTTATGCTTTCAAAAGTGTTTTGACACTTTTCATCCCAATGAAATTGGGCATCTTTCTTACATAAAGCAGCAAATGGTTGACACCTACCAGACAAGTTAGAAATGAATCTCCGTAGATATGCCAACCTACCTTGAAGAGATCTTAATTGGGTTAAAATTTTAGGAGGTGGCATATCTAAGATGGCTTTTATTTTGGAAGGATCAATTTCTATACCTCGGTGTCTCACTACGAACCCTAAGAACTTCCCTGAAGTAACTCCGAAAGCACATTTCAAGGGGTTCATCTTTAGGTCATAGTGGCGCAACTTTTCAAAAACGATTCTCAGATCATGAAGGTGGTCTTCCCTTTGATGACTTTTGACAACCAAATCATCGATGTTACATTCCACTTGTTGGTGGATTAAATCATCGAAGATTCGGGTCATAGCTCGCTGGTAAGTTGCACCAGCATTTTTAAGTCCAAAGGGCATGACTTTGTAACAAAAGACCCCTATAGGTGTTCTGAATGCAGTAAATTTTTCATCTTCAGGAGCCATCTTGATTTGATTATATCCCGATGAACCGTCCATAAAAGAGAAAATTGCATGCTCAGAGGCAATGCCTACCATGAGTTCTGGTATGGGTAACGGGAACTCATCTTTCGGACATGCCTTATTCAGATCCCTATAATCGATGCATACACGAATTTGACCACTTTTCTTCTTTACTGGGATGACACTTGCCAACCAAGAGGGATATTTCTCCTCTCGAATAAAGCCTGCATCGATCAGTTTCTTAACTTTAATTATCACTTGTTGTTCAATTTCTAAACGCATGCGTCGTGGGGATTTTTTGACAGGGATTATATCATGTTGAATTTCAAGTTTGTGGACTGCTATTTCTGGAGATAATCTGAGCATTTCGTCATAACTCCAAGCGAAGCAATCTTTAAACTCTGAAAGTAACTTGACTAAGTTATTTTACTCATCCTCGTTCAATAAGGCACTTATGAACGTCGGACGTGGATTTTCTTCGTTACCAAGGTTAATTTCTTTTAGTTTGTCAATAATTGATTGGATTTCTTCCTCAACTTCAAGAGGTGCATCCTTAACTTGAAAATCATCTGAATCATTTAAAGTTTCTAAACAAAATTCATTAAGATTTTCAATGTCCTTTACAAAAAGATGATCAGATCCTACATTGTTAGCGATCACCAAGCAAAAATCATCATCATCAAATTGACAAACAGTATTAAAGCCTAGTCCTGCTCTTGACTTTGGTTTATGGAATTCCGTATTCCAAAGACTTTCAAAGGACCGAGCTTGACATTTAATCCAAGTAGATGGGGCAAGACCTTGCTCAATTAAATTTTTAACACAATAAGGATACCAATCAAAAGGGAGTTCCACTATTTCATTCATAAAAGGATCATCAATGTGTACATCAGTTTCAACATTTTTGCTAGAAGAAGGAACAAACTTAGCAGTTTTACAATCATCGCTCAAAGCAGGTGAGACTTTAACTGCCAACCCGGCTATACTATCTTGCGATAGTGGGGTTAAAGCTAAAGTCTTCACATATCCTTTAAGTCTTTCATAGGGTAGACAAACCTGAATCATCCTCTATATTTTCTTGAATTTTATCTTCATCACTGTCATTTTCCAAAGAGATCTCAAATTTTGGTCTTTTGTTACCATTTTCATCCTTCGGTACACATGATTCATCCTCTGAACCAGATTCTAAATCGATGTGTATCGTAGGGTTTTGCTTTTGTATGTTTTCATACATTGCACTTTCATGATTTTGCCATCCTCTGCCTCTACCTCACCCTCGTTGGGTCATCCTACCACCTCTTTGTGAGGGAGAAGCAGGATGCCAACGAATGCTATCTTCGAGGCAGGGATATTCTTCATTTGTTTTTTCTTCTTTTTCTTTTTCATTTTTCTTTTCAAGTGCAATTTCATTTTTGGCCAATTTAAGATTTTTGGAAACAACTGTTTGTTTTTTAGGCAAATAATAGGCGGCATCTTCATAAATTCCTACTTCATGAATTGAGAATGGTTGTAAATCTCCCTTAATACAATGTTCAATGCCATCTCGGATGTACTTGATGCAATGATGTAAGGATGAGGGAACCATTCTATATTCATGAAGCCAGGGTCTACCTAAGAGAGCATTAAAGGATGTTGGAGCGTCTATAGTATGAAACTTTTCTTCAGTTCTAAAATCCTCAATCTCTAACAACAGAGTAACTGAACCCAAAGCCCTCTCGTCATTTTCGTTAAAACCCCATAAGATCATCTTATCTGAGCTGAGCTTACGGACGTCTATTCTCAAATAGGCAAGAGTTCTTAGAGTCATAATATTAACTGATGCACCAGGATCTACAAGGATACGTGACAATCTGAAGTTATCTATGTTTACTGTTATGTATAGTGGACGGTTGTGATCAGCCGTCCCTAAACATAGATCTTCATCAAAAAAAGAAACTTCAGGAACTCCTCTGGAACAAAGAGCTTCATCAGGCTGTGTAGGCTAACTGGGCCATGCAAATATTCGGATCTAACAATGCTTTGTTTAACGCTTCCCTCATTTATTTGGAAAGAATGAAGGCATCGTAAATGCTCAGTTTGGCAGGTAGCTCCTGAGATGAGCTAGGACATTGTAATCGACCTTGGGCATTCCACTCTCAATTGGACTCTGAAAAGGAACAGGTTGAGGTAGAAGAGAATATTCTGGCTAATCAACAACTTGCTTCCCTTTGTCTTCAGACGAAGAGTGAGGTGGTAACACTTTGCCACTACGAAGCTTGATTTCCACTATCTCTTCAGAAGAAGTGACAGGCGGGTTATCTTCTTCGACCTCAGCAATTTCTGATTTTATTTCTGTTAAATTTTCAGAATCAGACATCTCGGCTTAAATACAGATAGGCATACCCTACAAATCAAGAGCAGGGACATCACTATTTGAATAATAACCAAGAGAATGTTTTAATTCTTTAAAATTAAATCGATCATGCAGAGAATCATTTTCAGGTGTAATTTTTAAGTCATCCGTAACATCATTATCAGAAATAGATAAGATATAAGCAGAATCCTTTTTCATTGATTTGAAATCATCACACTTAACAAAACAAAAGTCATCTAAGATAAGAGGATTGAGGATAACAGTCTTCTCATCCGAAGAAAACACAACTCTACTAGATACATCATAATCAACACTACTAAAAGCAACAAAATGATCTCTAGTGTCCTCCTTCTCCTGAACTATAGGACCCTGGCTGACTCGGGCTTCCTTAAGCTCTGAAGGTGGAGTCATCTCTACATCATCTTCCGGAACTATCAGATCAACCTGGAGAGGCTTCTAAGCTCCCAAAGACTCCTGAAGAGATAAAAAGTAAAGTTTGTTTATATATTTCTTTGAAGAACGGGATAAAACTATATCCCAAGTAGAATCAAAATTTGAAAAAGAAGTAGGAACAATATGCTCACCAGTCACACACTTAGCTGATCCCTGCCCCGGATCCACTAAGTATTCCTTGGGAATCACTATAGCTCCTATTTTCATGTTTCTGTCAAGCCATTCTTTAAAAGTGATGGAATCTTCAAGTTGATGGCCCAACATCTGATGGTAGGGGCAATAATTAGGTTGATCTGACTTACCCACTTCATTCGGCCTTTTAGGTGCAGGTAACTTGAAGTCTGGCTTTTTTAGAAGATTTTTTAATATCTTTTTTAAAGCCTCCTTCTTAAAGGGGTATGTCTTACCAACCATTGCATTAAACTTTTCCCACTTTTCATTTCTTTCATCCGGTGTAAGGTAAGGTCGTTGTTGGTTGAATTCTGGCTGAATCTGAAGTGGTGGGTGCTGTGGTGGCGGATACTGCGGCCTTTGATACTGCTGATTGTAAAACTGAGGAGGTGACCTTTCTGCCTGAACTTTCATTGGCTGCTTTCCCTTATCCACAGCTAACACCGTCCCATATTTCTTTTCAAAGACCTTCTGGGGTTTCAGCTTCTTAGGGTCTGAAGAGGACTGATCAACTAGAAAGGAGAGTTGTGAAGCTTCTTCTTATAGACTGGAGGCCTTATTGAGCAATTTCTCAAATGTTTTAATGGTAAAACCTTTTAACAGAAAGGCTACTGGTCCATGAATGTTTTTAAGCAAAATCTCAATTGCATGTTGCTCCTACAATTGAGGTTCGCATTTCATGCTCAAATTCCTCCATCTAAGTATATAATCAACTAGCTTTTCTCCAGGCTTTTGTTTCTCTATTACATGATCTCCAACAGTAACATGGTGCTGATTGCCTGCAAATCTCTTAACAAACATATTTTCTAACTCTATGAAACTGTGTACTGAACCGTTTGGAAGATCTGCATACCAGTCAAATGCAACCCCTGACAGAATACTAACAAACTATCTAAAAAGCAAAGCATCGCTTCCTCCAGCGTTGCAAAAATTGGCTCTAAAGTAGGCTATGTGCTGTCTTGGGTTTCCAGTACCATCAAAGATCTTGAATGAGGGAGGCACAAACCCCTTTGGGTATGGAACTGCATCAAACTCCTCTGGGTAGGGTCTACCCTTTGGAGTATATGACGAGCTCTGTGACTCTGCTAATGCCTCCCTTACTTGTTTTTCTACAATTTGTTTTATTTCCTTTGATTGAGAAGCTTTTATTTCTGGGTCTTGCTGGTGGTCTTCTATGGTTTCAACCACTTGTTTCTTTCCTACCACCTGAACAGGCTCGGGTTGAGAAGACTCAATCTGTGCTCGTGGTGGTAAAGGACCCTGACTTTGTAAAGAAGCCATAGTGGCCATCATTTCTTCTATCTTCCTTTCCATAATTGAAATCTGCTCATCCTTTTGCTTTAATTGATGTACAAGATGTTGAGTTAAGTCCGGCGCTATGCCTTCCTCAACTACAACATCTTGTAATACAGCATCCTCAATCTGCTCATTATAAGACGTTGTTCTTGTCTCAACCATAAAGACATCAGCCACTGTATCATCTAACATATCATCTCTATCTAAGTCAAGGTTTATAGCCTCTTCCTCATCTAGATTTCTAATACTATCTTTTAGTTCACCGATCATCTCCTCTATAGATCTTACAGAAACATAGTTGGGATCAACGGGAACATACTTTTCATAGTCCATGTGATATGGAGTATTAATCTCAACCTTCTCCTTCTCTTCAAGTTCATTTTCTATAGGCTTCTCAGGTGAAGCTACTACAGGAGAAGTAGCCTTTTCCTTGGGTCTCCAAACCTTCTTCTCATCAGATGTCGAAGAGGGTTGGTTTGAGGATTCCAACCGCTCTACATCAGGATCAGAAGATGGAGAAGGACCTGTAGAGTGGTGCCTATCTATCCGGGGAGAAGAATGGGTACGAGAATTACGTTGAATTTTACTAGGACTCCATGGTGGTGCTGATGAAGGGGACAACTGACGGCTGACTTTCTGTGGAACCTACTGAGTACTTTTAAATTTCACTGAAGCATCAGTCAACATAATATTGTCCGTCTTTCTACTAGATCTCCTTGGCTCCCTAGGGTATCCATCAGTGAGAGCAGAGATTGCAGTTGGTTTAAATTTTCTTTTATAATCTCTTGCTCTTGACTGACCTCCTACCCTAGTTTCAATAAGTTTTTTCCTTAAGGTTTCTTCTTCAATCCAATCACTGATCAATCTTCTCATTTTCCTTAAAATTTCTTCTCTAGTCTATGGAGGACCATCTGCACACTCTTGTACTATAGCCTTTACCAAATTTTGAACGTGTGTTTCTTTACTTTTTGTTGGCTCAGTTGCAGACTTTCTAACAGCAGTAGGGGCTGATCGAGCAATCAACCTTGCATCTTCTTCTCCATCAGCAGCGGAGAGGAGATGGAACCTACTACCACTAAGATGTGAAGAGGTGGAGGGATAAGCTCGTTTTTCTTTGACATTCCTAGTTTTTCCATTCTCCTTTTTATAATCTCTTGCTATCAACTGGCCTCCTACCCTAGTTTCAATAAGTTTTTTTCTTAAGGTTTCTTCTTCAATCCTATCACTGATCAATCTTCTCATTTTCTTAAAAATTCTTCTCTAGTCTGTGGAGGACCATCTGCACACTCTTGTACTATAGCCTTTACAGAATTCTGAACGTGTGTTTCTTTACTTTTTGTTGGCTCAATTGCAGACTTTCTAACAGCAGTAGGGGCTGATCGAGCAATCAACCTCGCATCTTCTTCTCCATCAGCAGCGGAGAGGAGATGGAACCTACTACCACTAAGATGTGAAGAGGTTGGAGGGATAAGCTCGTTTTTCTTTGACATTCCTAATATTTCCATTCTCCTTTTTATACGACGATTTTTATTCCTTCTTTGAGTCTTAGTCATAATCGTCGATAAATTGGAAGAAGATCCAATCTCAAACTGGCTAGGTGCACTGAAAGGAACTGAATTGTCCACCATAACAACTGACTTGAGTTTCTGGTCTTGACTAGGTTGCTCAATCTTAGTAAACACAGAGGGCCTAGGGTCTACAGGAGCAGTTTGAGACCCGCATCCCAAAGTGAATTCTAGGATAGGTTTCTGATTTGCAACCTCACTGGGTGGGACAATAGTGAACTCAGGTCCACTAGCAGACAATTGTAAATCCTCAAATCCTTTTCCAAACTTGATTATACTACCATCAGCAAATGGATTGTAGGACAGGTTCATGTTATCAGACAGGGAAAAGATTAATTTACCCGTCATTTTTCCTGAAATTTAAAAGAGAATTTTAATTAGATTTTGAATAATTTATTTAAATTGCAAAGTTTAATTAATACAACTAAATAAACCAAATCCTATCTAATTTTATATATTGAGTTATATAGAAATATAACTGCAATACATAATATTGAGATAAGGAAAAAATTTATTTAGTATTTTAACTACAACTTTGAGATGTTGGACCCAGTGCTAACTCAAACATCAAGCTACAAAAAAAAATGTAACTACAACATTCGAACTAGCACGGGGATTTACTTTACAAAAAGGCCTTTACAAAGGAGCTCCTCGTTTAGTTTTCTAACGGGATCCAAAATAAGACCTCTAAAATTTTTTAGATATCGGCCAAATTATTCAAGAATGAAATGAATAAAAGAACCGGTGGAAGAAAGGTAGTTACAACCTATGCTAAGCACAAGTATACTACCGATGAAAGGGTATAAAACACTACTAAAGATGAAGAGAGGATTGATCCCCAGCGGAGTTGCCAGAAAAACCATGGTGGGAAAAATTGTGTCACCACGTAGATTTTGATTTCTTCTATTTTGTAATCAAATACCGCATTAAGAATAAAGTACAATTTCAAAAGACTGACACAATATTCTATAATGGATTCAATATCAAAATAAGGTTTTGAAAATGATATTTCTATGATTAAACATAATCCAAAAGAAAAATATATCATCTCAAAAGATGATTATAAAATTCTAGAGAATGTATTTAAAAATAGAAATAAATTTTATTGAAAAGTTTATTCATTATTTTATTTAGATATAACAAGGAGAATATTATATCATCTTGAAGGAGGAATATAATATTCTTCAAGACATCCAAAAACAAGAATGAGTTTTTATAAAAATTCATCATTTCTAAAATTGAATATAACAAATAAGAAATTATATTATCCGAAGAAATAATAATAACATCCTATAAGCATATTTAAAATTAGAAATGAAGTTTTTTTTTTTTTTTGAAAATATCTGCATTCCCAAAGATTCTTCCCTTGTTTCATATGAATAAAAGAAGGTTTATTTTAGTCTTGGGTTCTCAAATCCCTATAGAAGCAAGCCTCTATAGTTAATTATATCTTAGGTGGGATACTCCTAAGAAAACTCTCGATTAAAGCAGTGATTTTGTACCCTTTTGACTATAAAGTAGAAGACAAGGAATAGAAGTAAGGATTTTCCAAGGAGAAAGCTCAATGTTGAACATTTATTAGCGAGTCAAAGGTGGAAAAGTAGGAGGAGTCGAATTCTGAGAAGCTCAGAGGCAACCTCAGTCTATCCTATATTGGGCTTTACATTTTAAGAGAGAAATTTTATGTTTAAGTTGACATTTTATTAGAAATTTGGGATTATATTCCTGGAGGGCGAGGACTTAAGATCTAAAAAGAATCTGCCTCAGAACCTAAATCTAATTTGGGTACTATAAAATAGTGACCCGAACATAACTAATGAAGTGCAAATATGGACTTACCCCGACCTGGATTGGGGAGCCAGCTAACCACCTAGGCGCTTTAAAACCATGTGTCCAGGCTCTTATGAAAGATAGGTAGGGACGTTGCTTAAGTTTTAATGAATTGGGTGCCGACATCTAAGACAGTTCCTAATTAGCCCCTCAACTTATGTAGGGTAGATTATGCCTAGAAATAATGCAATTAACATTTTAGACTCTTTTTAATTTGTATCTAATGCAATGCATGCTAATTGACTTGAATGCATAAAAATGAATATGAAACAGTTTAAAAATTTAGGCTTAGAAAATAGGTTTTTCCCTAGAGATTGCACAACTTCCCCTTGACATAACTGCACTCTCATAGGTCAGGTGGTCTGCCAGAACCCGTAGGCGGGGAGGTACCTAACAAGGAAGAGAAAGTACTAATATGCTTATGCTGACTCTCGGCGGTCCCGAGCTTACTTCTTAGATCGTTAGAGTTACTATGTGAGCCTAAAATTTTAATTATTATAATTATAAGTAGAAAAATTTTAAGCGTACCCTTAAGAAAAAAAGCATTCCGATTCGTATCCAGGCTAAAAAAAAACACGACATGCAAGGGCCCTAAAAAAAGCTACTGCAAAAACAATATAAACAATCAAATTTAATTAATCCAAATATAATATCCAATGTTCAATGTCCATATAATTACACCCAGAATTTGCAGAAAAGTAAAGTGGCCGGGCACCACTGACAACAAACTCGGATTCTAATCCTAAGAATGACGCAAGTGATTTTTAAACTAGGATATACTCTTTCTTGTATCTTCATTTCTTCATCTTCTTTCTTTCGTCTTCTTTCTTTCGTCTTTTCATCTACTACGAACTCCTTGGATTCGTCGGGTCTAGATATCCAAATGAAAAGAAACTCATCCCTAAAAGGGGCATTTTCTTTTCTATTTGGATACTAAAATCATCCTAATTTGGCTTTCCAAATAAAATAGAATAATCATTTAAGGTATATTCTCCTTTCTTTGGATTTCAAATTGGATGTAATATCTCACTTTCAAAATCAATTTCACATTTTTCAAACATATTTACATTACATTACATTTCAAAGAAAGAAAAGAAAAATATAGACCACATGCAGGGTAATCCTAAGTAATTTATAGTAAAAATCATCCCAAGTAGTTATATATTTGCATTTTGAATTAAATCACTCAGCCACAATTGGCCACACTCATTTTTTTTTATTTGGGGGCTAAGCAGCTGAAGCACCTGTAGCATTTATATGATTATTAATTAATTAGCCCCCTTTACTTCCCTGGACGAGTATGGCCACCTGTAGAAAATTTTGTTAACAACCAGATCGCTCCTAACCTACGGGTAATCTAATCTTCAACCAAATCATATCACAGAGTGTAGTAAAAATAAATAAACAAACACAACAACAGTTTTTTACATCCAACATGCAATAAAATTCGAGAAAGCCCGTCACAATGCAGTAAGAAAATAAACACCGGCCTAACCTAAAGCTAAAGTCGGTTGTCCTAACAAATAATTCTAAGTGTGTGCAACAGGTTGTGTGGTTTTGATATGTCCTAGGTCCATTATTGGCTAAAGTTTTCTAATTGATTGAAAATATAAAAACATTCGCTAATCTTAAGGTGAGGTGTCACTATGTTTTCTATGTTATATGTTTCTATCTTAAAGTGTGCATGCACCCTAAGTCTAAATTTTCTAAGACTCAGTCCTTAATTATTGTCCTTAAGTGTCACTGCTGTTGTATAGGATGAAAAATTTGTTATTACTAACCCTTAGGACATTTCGCACGTGTAAATGGGTTTAGGAATCTAAAATCAAATAAAAGTAAACCTAACAAAATTGAAGTTACTATAGGGACCTAAAGGAGAAGGGTTCGTACAAACCACACCAAGGGGCCCCTAAAATTTTTCTAAGTTTAGAATACTTACAGTCACCGAGGGCTACAACCCGGTGGTTCCGCCCGTAGCACCTCTACCCGGTTGGATAGAGGCGACTAACGCCTTTAGCTCCTTGTACTTTTGTCTCCTCGATCAGTACCGTTCCTTGCAGTTCATGCAAATAAAGAGAAGAAAATAAGGAAAATAGGGATTAGAAAGTACCTTTAATAATTAATAATAAAATAATTAAAATTCTAACTGAGAATAAAGACGTACCTTTCTTCGGGCTTGAGCACTGGCTTTGTTGACTTTGCTTTTGAACATTTCATTTTTGAATTCATATTGTATACCTTTCCAACATTCACCCCAAAACACAAGAAAGGGGAAGTAAAAGAGAGAAAGAGAGAGAGAGATAGAGAGAGGCTTTACTTTTCAACAATTTCACCCAAAACCATCAATCTCTATCACAAACAATTTTGTTTTCTAACAAATACTTAAGCAAATCACTCTCCAACAATTCCACTTTTCATTTCTTTTTTTGAAAATTTACATAGTTTCACTTTCAAAAACATACACTTTTTATTTCTAAAATCATACTCATATGCTTTGCTTTTATTTTCTTTTCTAAAGCTCATACAACTCTACTTTTTCAAAATATATGATTCTCTCTTTTCCAAAATAGACTTTTCCATCATCACAAATTTTTGCTTCTTAATAATCTAATTTTCAATTTTCACTTTTCCAAACACTTTGTTCTCCAACATAAACTCTTCCACAGTCACCCACTTCTTAATCTCACAATCCAACCTTTCTCTCCACCTTTCTCACTTTTCACAAACCTTAAATTCCATTTTTCAAAACACACATTTTTTCACTTTTACCGACATTTTAATCTTTCAAAATCTACACACTTTCCAATGCACACTTTCCACAAATCAAACATTTTACTCTTACTTTTTAACTCATATATACATTTCACTTTTCAAGTTACACATGATTCACCTTTCAAAGCATAAACCTTTCAGTCTTTCACCTTTCCAAATCACATAATTTCTACTTTTGTACACACATTACAATCACTTATCACATACACACATTCTATCTCACTTTTCCAAAATACAAACTATTCTCATCCTTCAATATAAACAATTTCCATTTTTTTAAAATACACAATTTTCACATTTATAGAAATTCAACGTTTTCACTTTCCAATTCAATACATATGCCAAATACAATTCAAAGAAAGAATTAAAACCAACTTCATTTCTTTCCAAAACAAATGAAGTTTTCCGACATAAAACATATTATCTTTCCAACAACTTTCTAAGCCTCGAGAACACATGTATATAACCATTCATGCAAAGCCACTTGATTACATTGAGATGAGAATGATAATTATACAATATAAAGAGCCCATAATAACTTGTTTCATTTCACTGTCAAGATCTCATTGAAGAGAAAATAAAAAAGCAAAACATTCACTAACTGATTATGAGAACTAACCACTAGTGAAGTTTAAGCAAATAATTAAAGAAATCCTCTCAAACTTTATAAATACCAAGCAAACTATCAACAAAAACTTAGTATTTCATTTCTCATTATTTCTTTGCTATCAAAAATGACAACTCAAAATTACTCAAGAATAACAACATCTGAGTTAAGAAGATATGATCGATATGTTCTTATAAACCTAACAAAAATTTGATCCATAGAGAGCTAGTTTCAAAGGAAAGAAAATGTAGATCCAACATGTTACACTCTGGATCAAATACAATTAGATATTTTCAATCTGATTTATTTTAAAGGAAATAGAAGAATGAAATCTAATTGGCAATATTTTGCTACAAATAAATTTTAAAACTATTCATGATTTCAACTAATGGCTGAACACAAGATTTTGGCATGAGAGGCAAGAATTGCAACCAAATACTGAAGGAGAAGATAGAAGATACCTTGCAAATGAAGGGAAAATTAATGGTTAAGTTTGTTGTCCACGCGAGCAAGGGAGGCAATGAGCTGCGGCTTGGGGTTGTGCGAATGGCAGAGGGGCGAACGGGCTCCTGGTCTTCGATTTCGTGAGAGAGGCGGAGAAGGTAGACCTTTTCAAACTGAGAGGAGATTTGAGATTTTTGAAAATTGGCCGGGGCGGTTCCTGGAGCCTTGCGAATTGGAGGAGACGAGAGCCTTTGTTTCGCGAATTAGAGAATGCAAACTGCAGGGAGAAAGAGAGATCATGGGATGGGGTGGTTTTCCGAAATTGAGAGAGAAAGGGATCGTGGGACTGAGAGGCTTCGTGCGAACTCAGAGAGGGGCGACGGAGTAGGGACGGGAGTTTGGGAGTTGGAGTTCCTTGCGAATGGGGAGGAGAGAGTCGGAGCAGTTCGCGATTTTGAGGGCTGGCTTCGTGCATGTGAAGACACGAGATGAGGAGTTTGGTTCTCTTTGTGTGCGAATGAGAGGAAGTTGGGTCATGGATTGGACCGGCTTAATCTAACCGTACCTAATAAAATTTTATTTCGAAACAATTCGACGGCTTTAGATTTGTTTATGCCTTCAAAGAAAGGTCTAAGGGTTGATCTTGATTTGATTTAAAATTAAAATAGATTTTATTAGGAAGAATTTAGTGTTTGATTGGTGAGTTGGTTAGAGCCCAATGATATATTAATTTGATCGAAAACGAATTAGATCAAATTAAATGAGTCGATTGACATCGACGAATCGTAAATCGAGCTTGATTTGAGTTCGATTGGAGTTGAATTGAAATTGGACTGAATTGATTTTGATTTGAATTGAGTGATAGGCTCAAGTCGATGCTACGTCAGTGGGGTTCCACCTAAGGGAAATCATATGGGGGCGACGTCTATACTAGGTTAGGAAGACCTAGGTGCTAGAGATAAACTCAGGGAAATTGACCTTGAAAAAGAGGTCAACACTTGTAAGTTATCTTTAGATTTCTCAAGATCAAGTAAAGCACCAATGAAAAAATCACATACATTTTTTTTTCAATATGCATGGCGTCAAGATTGTGTGGTAGTAAATTATACTCCCAGTAAGGTAGCACAAACAAAATTGATTTTTTCTTCCAAATATGATGTTCACTCAGGTCTACTTTATGCCCTCTTTTCAAGCTTTTAGATTTTCCCAATGGAAATTGAATATTATGTAATTTTTGTAAAATTTCTGTACCAGTATTCCTTCTAGGTGCTTTAAAGATCTCCTCTATGTTATCAAAATATTGTTTCTATCTACAAAATAAGTGATTCTTTGGTAGCCAATGATGATGACCCATATACAAGAATTTCTTTCCTCTATATAACCATAAATACTCTGTGTTTTCGGCACAACAAGGACAAGCAAATCTGCCTTTAGTGCTCCAACTAGAAATCATACCATAAGCCAGAAAACCATTAATCATCCAAATTAATATAGCTCGTAAGTTAAAAGATTGTCTAGATGCTGCATCACAGGATATCACTTTATGCCATAATTCATACAACTCATTTATTAGTGGTTAGAGATACACATCAATATTATTTCCTGGACTCTTTTCCCCTGATATAATAGTAAACAAAATGAAGGAAGTTTGTTTCATTATAATCCAAGGTGACATGTTGTATGGAAGCAATAGTATGGGCCAAATGCTATATGTACTACTCATAATCTTAAATGGATTAAAAGCATCACTTGCTAAAGCAAGATGAACATTATGTGGATCTGAAGCAAAATCATGGTATCTAGAGTCAAAGGATTTCCAGGCTTCTCCATCAGCTGACTTTCATAACAACCCATCTATATTTCTCTGTTTGGCATTCCAAATCATTTCTTCTGCAGACTTTTTATTTTAAACAATCTTTAAAGTCACGAAATTAATGGGAAGTATCAAACAATATTATCATACTTCATTTGATTTTTCTTCCTCTAGATGTACTTTTTTTAGCACCTACCTACCGTGAAGAACCACAAATATGACAAACCTCTTGATTAGATCTATCTTTTGAAAATAGACAACAATAATTTGGACATGTATCTATCTTTGTATATCCAAGATCGAACACTTTCATTATCTTCTTTACTTTATATATATTCTTAGGTAGCAATGAACCATCAGGAAAAGCTTCAATCAATAACTCAATCAATTGATCAAAAGATCTTGCAGACCAAGAGTGTAAGCACGTTTGATAAAATAAATGTAGGATAAAGAATAACTTCGTGAATGACTTATAACCAGGGTGTAATTTTGCTTCTGCTTTTAGTAATAAATCATCATATTTCATCCCATCATCATTTTGTCATATCTATATTATTTTTCATTACATGAATCATCTAAATTGGCATTCCCTGAGCATAATGTGTCTCTTAACAATCCTTTATTATCATTTATTCTGGGTTGCTCACCTTGAGTTTGTACTTCAATAACATTACCAGTATCAGTACATGTTTCTATTCTTGTAACTTCAGCTACAAAAGCATGTTACTCTCCATGTCGATTTCAAACAACTTATACAGGAAAACATCCTTTGGAGAGTAAAAGCAACTTGACTTCTTTTACATAATGAAAATACTTGTTAATGCATAATTTGCATGGACATAGAATCTTTTGTGCTGAACTTTTACTTTGACTTGCAAATTCTAAAAATTTCTCAACACCTTCAATATAATCACTACTCCATTTCAGTTTTGATATCCAACTCTTATCCATCAAAATTGAGAAAATAATTTCCTAGCAGTTTCTGAGAAAAAAATTACCCAATTAGCTCATCTTAGCAATTTTTCCTACACATGCAATAGAAAAAATTCTCTTTATATATCTCTAGGAAACATGTTTGTGCAACTTCGTTGTTCAACATAAAGATAGCAATGACAAAGAACAATAGGCACATGCAAAAATATACTAATATACATATTTTCCACACACATTTTATCTAAAGATAGGAATTTTTTGGGTCGGTCCGATTTCGGGTTGGGTCAAATATTGACACCCCTAATCTCGAGCATATTTTATCTAATTTTTTGCTCAAAATCAATTTGAATACTAGATAGACGAAGATCTTGCACTTTACTAGACTCAAATCCAGATCAATCCGAGTCAAAATTAAATCAACCTTCGAACTAACTTCTCCCCCTAAGCAAGATAAATATTTAAAGTATGAGCTTTCATTTTATTTATTTTGCATGAACAAGAAGTCTTGGAATTTACAACATAGTATAAGTTATTATAGTAATTAGAGTCAACACCATTAGTCATATATTATAAATAGACCTATTTCATATGTATATTTCATAGCATCCATCACTTATGAAACAAAAGTCATACCATTAGTTACCAGTTATGTATATGACTTGTTCCTTAAGCTTTAAGAAATTGATTGTTGCTCCACAATTACCAAGTATATAATTATATTTGAGTTATCCCTATCTTTCTTCATTTATACAAACATTTACAAATCCAAAAAAAAAAAAAAAACCTTTTACAAATAAAGTTGAGACTAGCTTAAGTCATTGAAATATTTAAACTCCTAAAATCATACTTAATCTAATTAAAAGTGTAATATCATTCTAAACTTTGAACAATTTTCTTTTCCATCAAGCAATTCGGTGGTTCTAAATGGAAAACATGAATGCCAAATTTAGGGCATCACCAGAAAATGAGATCACAACTTGCAGCTAATAAATCAGAAAAGCCACTCGAGCGAGCCGTACGTTGAAATATTGACTAAATGGCGAACATGCATGCGAAATTTAGGGCATCACCAAAAACTTTTAAATGCATCACAAGAATCTTTCAAGAATTTAGTAAATTTAAGAAATAGCGACTTAATGGCGACCGGACTAAAAAGATTAGGGCATATAAGAGAGATGAGTTGGAAAGTACCTATGACTGAGCAACTGAATGGCGAACCAAAATTTGTCGGTGATGACTGATTCAACAACGGGAATGGAATTGACATCAACGCCGGTGAATTCAATCGTGGATGGCTATTCAGAGGCGACAACAAACATTTTAGCAAGCGAACACAGAGAAGAGCACTCGCATGTAGTCAAATGACTCGGTTAGGGAAGATGGGGACGGAATATAATACCATTTTTAGCGGCTGTTAAATATGTTGTATTAACAAAAACATAGCATCGGCTAAAACTGCTACCTATACCAGTCTATATCACCAGTTTTCCAACCCCTTCTATTAAAGGTTGCAAAAACTTCAGTTTTTTGGTAGTGCATAACTAACCTGGTTTAACATGGTAGCGAAAATGTATCACTAAATAGATCGTCCATGCTATAAGATCCAACCACAAAATTGATTGTGAAATGCTTTACAATAGTTACAATAAAATCGCATCAAATACAAGATGAGCCGCATAAAATTGCATACAATTATTTTTATAATTTTTACACTTGAAAAAATTCCAAAAATGACATCACTTGTGACAAATATATTCACAATTCATTTTTACAGATTCTACTTGTTCGCAATACTATACCAGCAGTTAAAGTGATGGCATTTGCACATATTAAAATCAGTGCAAATAGTAGTGGTCAAAACTGGTGCTAAAAGCTCTTTTTGGCTGTTGTTTTCAAATCGCCTCTAACAAGACTACAAAAACATTAAATTTTTGGTAGTGATATCTCTAGACATTTTTATCTCTGATGGTTAGTACTTTGCAAATATTGTTAGTACCTAATTAAATGAGTCAATTACTTGAAATATAACAAAAATAATAATTAAGATTAATGATATCATTTTCTTCCTTGCTCGATTATTAAATTTTTCCATTGTGAGAAAATTGACTTAGCATACATACATAAATCAATCATTGAAACGATAATAGTTAATTTGATAGGACGATAATGTCTGAGCCATGAACTAGGTTAGACCAATGTACATGTATGATATACGGATAAAGGCTCAAGGGTAAAAGAAAAAGATTTTTGTTTTAAAATTTCAAGTTAGAGTAAAAAAAAAATATTTTTGTCACTCATCATTCATTAAAAAAAGGCATATGCCCATAATAAAATAATTGTGCATCAATTTAAGCCCTACCAAATTGCATTGCATCGTTAAGTTGGTGAAAATAAGAACCACTTTATGAAAATCATAAAACCATCATAATTATAAACTTATGACATTTTCAATGCTTCATGAAGATTTTGTTACAGTTGTTGCTACATCAACATCTCCAGTTGAGAAAGAAATTAACATTTAGACTCATCATTTTATATATGTCAACAAAAATAGTGTCGGTTGCAAAAGGCACCAGCAGTGGCAATGGCCACAAACTTACAACAACAACAACATCAAGCCTTTGTCCCATTATGTTGGGTCGGCTACATGAATTTTCCATCGTGTCTAGTTAAAATTAAAATTCTCATTTAAATCTATTAAAGAAATATCATTTCTAATATTTTTTAACCAAGTCTTTTTAGGTCTACCTCTACCTTTCTTAACATAAGTCAAATCTAATACCTCAACTTTCCTAACTGGGTCATCAGAAGGCCTCCGTTTAATGTGACCAAACCATCTAAGGCGACTCTCTTTAATTTTATCTTCCACCATAGCTACTCCAACCTTTTCAAGTATATACTCATTTCGTATCCTATCTCTAAGGGTCAAGCCACTCATCCACCTAAGCTTCCTCATCTCCGCAACATTTAACTTAGTACTCTTTTAATGGACAACATTCGGCACCATAAAGCATTGCAGGTCTCACCACCATCTTATAGAATTTTTCCTTAAGTTTGAGGGGGACTTTTCTTTCGCACAATAAGCCCGATGCATTCCTCCACTTCAAACATCTAACTTGAATTCTGCTGATAATATCCCCATCAATTTCACCATCACTCGTAATAATAGATCCAAGATATCTAAAATGTGTACTCTTATTAATGACTTGATCGCCTAAAGTCACAATCCCCTCACTACTAAAATTACACTCCACATATACAGTTTTAGATCTACTCAAGCGAAAACCTTTAGACTCTAAAGTTGACCTCCATAATTCAAGTTTACCTTCAACTCCATCTCTAGTCTTATCAACGAGAAGAATATCATCAACAAAAAGCATACACCAAGGTACATCCTCTTGCAAATGTCTAGTGAGAACATCCAGGGCTAAAACAAAAAGATATGGACTTTAGGCTGATCCTTGATGTAATCCAAACGAAATAAAAAAAAACTTGGTCAAACCACCTTGTGTTTTAACACAAGTAATAGCTCCTGCATACATATCTTTAATGATTTTATTATAAGCATTATTAACTCTTTTCTTTTCAAGAACTCTCCATAGCACTGCTCTTGGAACTTTATCATATACTTTCTCTAAATCAATAAATATCATATGTAGATACTCCTTATTCTCTCTATATTTCTCCATCAGACATCTTAATAAATGTATGGCTTCCATAGTAGACCTACCCGGCATGAATCTAAATTGATTTTGAGAATGGCCACAAACTTAAGAGAACATATTTTTTCTTGTCATTTGTTTTTATGACTGAGGCAAAGTTGATGGTAGTGCCAACAATGGGCATGTGGGTCTTGCCCGATCGATTGTGAAGTTAGGAGTTAGATGCTGGATTTTGGGGTTAAGAAGAAATAGAGGAAGCAAGAGAGCAAGAACTCAGACAATATTACTATAATTGATGGATAAATTACTCTTCATCACTAGAAGTCGCAACTCTATTGAAACCTGGAAAGAAATGGGATAGAAAGAAATGAGAAACTAGGCTACTAAGGGATGTCAATATAAAGAGCTTGTGATCTACCCTGACACCTAGTCATAAATATTGTCGCAATTGAACAATATTTGCTAAGTACAAATGAGGAGTTTATATAAATTTAATTTTTTTTCTAGTTGAAATTTGATCATGATGAATTTTAAAATTATTGAATTTATTTTGATACTACTATAGTATATAATTAATGAATTAACATTTTCATTGTCATTATTGGTATTATTATGTACTAAAAAATTAGAAATCATAGTGAAATAGTTTATTATCTTAATATCACATGCAATGATCATACTCACATTGGTGGGGAAGACATGCATCATTATTTGTGTCAATGGTATGCATCAGCATTATACATGATGAGCCACTGGTATAAGTCCCAAACGTGCATAAGTTAGCATTTTTTAGAACCCTAAGACCATTTTTAGATATATTAAACTTAATTTTGATATTTTTGAAGCTCTGTGAAGACCCAAAACTAATTTCAAGAAAATATAAAGATTTTGTAGCAAGATTTTAAAATAATTTTACATCAATTAATGAATCAACTTCTGGTACATTTGAAAATTAAGATTAGTAATATTTTAGCTATGTTCGTAACCTTAGGAGTGATTTCACATTTTTTTTAACGGGTGGTCACGTTTCAATTTCGTTTAAAATGATAGACAAGTGATTGTCACCAAAAAATTCATCACATCATGCATGAATCTTGATGTAATATTTGAATTTAAACCTTTTAAAGTTATATTTCAAATTATGTGAACTCCAATTTTAGCAAATTTGCATTTGAATTGAGCATTTGAACTAGATTAACCTAACAAAACTAGTAGTGTTACCATCCAACTTCAAATAAACTCAATTAAGTATTTGAAGTATTATTAAAATTTATGGCATTAATTAAAAGATTTAATAATCTTTGACTCTTATGAGCTTATGATCATAATAAGCATCTCAACGAGAAAAAATTTAATAAGCCTAAGAACAATTAATTTTGAGATCATTAAGAAACTTAAGTGCTAAGAGAATTATACACAATATCAAGAAATTAGGCTATCTGTTGGTGGAATTTTGAAAATAGATTTTGAAAAGTATTAGTTTTCTTTGAAAATTTAAAATTGACTTTGAATTTGAATCTTGAGACCAAACATTCAATTGGGAGAGCCATACCACGTCGTGAAGTGGAAATAGACCTTTATAGTGGGGTTTAAATATAAGATTAAAAATCCTACCTAGAATATCATAACTAGATCCGAGATAGAACCACATATAATCTCGAAAGATCAAAATGGAGTTCGATTTGATTTCTAGCTAAGGTATTATAAGTAGATGTTGACCCCATTTTTGTATGAGGTTAATAAGGACCCTTCCAGACTCCAAATTAATCCAGACCCTAGGATCCACTAGACCCTAGGATTCTTCCAGATCAACCTAAACTTTAGGATCCTTCTAGACTCTAGACCTTAGGATCTAATCCAGACCATAGAGCTACCTAGATCCTATGATCAATGAAGATAGATCAATTCAAATTCAAATCAATCTAGACTCCAGGCTATGATTCAAACCTCAATTCCATTCAAACTTCAATCAAATCCAGAATCCAACTCAAACTCAAAACAAATCTAGAGCCAAATTCATGAGTAAAAGGCTAAGTCCTGAAAGCCTTTTTCAGTGAATATTGAAACACTTCAAAAACTAACCAAAGGACCTCTGATTCAGATTCTATCACTTGCACAGTGATAAGACATGTCTCTGGAAGAAACCCTCCAAATTTGAGTCTATTCTGAGGTTCAGAAACTAAATTAATTTCCAAAGGTTGTACCATCAAATATTTATAGCCTATGCCACTGGACCTGCCACCTAGTAGATTTTGACCTTGGAGCCTTCTCCAAAGTCTCCAATCACTCCCAGACCTCTGATTTTAACCTATTGAACAATAAACTATATATTTTTTGGACCCAATTTGACTCCCAGTTGATCAAGGATCAAAATGACCCAAATACCTCTAAGGGGTTCAAACATCAATTTCAAACCAAATGACTTCCAAATTGCTTGGAACCACTTCCTGCAATTTTCAAATATCAAACCAAACCTGTTAGATCCAAACCCTGACCTTGGGTCAACCTAGTTGACCAAGTCAACCTAGGTTGACCAACTAGGCCCTTAAAGATCAAAATAGACATTTTGACTGATTTGACTTCCTCAGACCTTGGGACCACCTCCAATGGTCTCCAAATATCATTTCAAATTGATTGAACCCATTTCCAGACCCTGGACCCAACTGGTTGACCATTTCAACCTGGGTTGACCCAATGGCCCATTAAGGGCCCAAATAGGTTCATTTGATCCAAATGACATATTTAAACCCTAGAAACACATACATTAGACTTCAAATATAAATCTAAAACTTTTTGAGCTTGGGCCCACCCTCGGGGTCAACCTTTTTGACCCAGTCAACCTAGGTTGACCAAGTACTCTTTAATAATTTAAATGGGTCACTTCAACCCATTTGACCTATCTAATCCATTCAAGCTCTCAAATCTATTTTAAAAGACCTTTCAAATATGCTCAAAGCCATTTCAAGGTCAAACCACCTTTGATTTAATTGAGTCAAAACTTAAAAACTATCAAATCCTTCATTATATGCACCCTTTCATTCAAGCTCAAATCTTTTTGCTCTAAGGAATTTTAAACCTATTCCATTTGATCCTTTGAACATTCCTTAGCCTATCATGAGCCTAGTCTTTGTCAAGTTGACCAAGTCAACCTTATGTTTTTGGTCAAACCTACACCCATATCTCTTCATATGTGTTATTCATTTCCTTAAACTTTTAAGAACTTCATCAAATAGTGACCATGCTCTCTCCATGTCCACCTAAGCATAGGTTGACTGTTTGACTTGTCAAACAGTCAACAAATGCTTTGAATGGGGCTTTAATTGATCAAATCCTATTAAATACTCATCCCTATCCATTGGCAATGGGTTTCAATGCATTCAACCAGTAGCTCAAAATACTCTCCATGCCATCTCATCAGTCCACCTGGACTTTGACTGGTCAAACAATCAGTCTAAAGCATTATGCATGGTCAAACTTGGTCAAATGACCTCTTAGGCTTAATCCCTTCATCCCTAAGCCTCTCCAACTATTTTTTCAGGTTCTAGAACCCTCCTAGGGTTATTATCAACCCTTAGATATAGATCAAATGGCCTATACTATACTTAGGTGCTTTAAAAGGACAAATGACATTTTTCACCTAGGCTTGTCCTTATGTCCTTTGATTCCCTACTACTACCTACCCCTGAGACACATGGCAGCATCACAGAAAGCCTCTTGGTCGATCAGCCATCCCTTTTGCCTGGGGATGCTTGAATAAGGCAAAAGATTCAAAATGAGAGCCATTGTCCCCCTAGCACTCTCTCACTGAATCCCTCTCATCCAAAGCCATTCCATCCCCTAAAAAACTCTCAAAAATATTATCTAAACATTTCCCTAGCACTCCCAAGCTTTTCCCCATAAAAATCAAGCCTTCAAGTCATGTTTTGGAAAAGAGAGATGATCTAGAGATAGAATCAAGAGATTCAAGAAAACTTCAAATCAAACCAGATCCAGCTCTTGGAGTCTTCAGTAAAGTTGTAGAGAATCACTTCAGCTTTCCAACAAACCCAAGAACGTAAAAATTTGACCATAGGTTAGAATTTTTTATGCGTTTTAATTTCTATGATCAAACCTTGATATCTCAAAATCCTCAATGTATGGAGCCTTGAAACTCCATGGATTGCAAGTTTATGACATATAGATCCTACGTTTCAATTTTTATCAAATTTCAACGGTTGGATCAAAAGTTATGGGAATTTAAAGTTTTTAGTTCATTTTGAACTGGAGTGGCTCTGGTTCAATTAGAGCCATCCGATCGCACGTTCTGCGCTATCTGATGGTCCATAATCGGCCACATCACCAAGTTCAGATCACGCATCTCCAGCAGGATTCGAATAAGGGTCACTTGAGAAGAGGAGCGTCTACGTGGCACGATTCTAGCCGTCGGATCATGACGTGGTGAATCAGACGGTTGATCTGACCATCCGAAGTGTTTAAGTGGCACGTCGATGCGTGCCACATGTCTTCCACGTGTCAGAACGCCATTGCGGCGGCGCTATCATTGCCGCCTCCATTCAATGATTAAAACAGATTAAAAATAAATTGAAAAATCATTTTAAATACCCAGAACTTTAAAAATTCACCAAAAATTCATTTTATATCCAAATTTAATGTTCTTGGGCTCACTGGAACCGTCTTGAGACCAAGCTTAATTTAATATTTAGTTTGACTAAATTTAACTACTGTATACAGAGTTAATAAGGGTTTAATGAAAATTCAATTTCTTTGATTACTCTCAATCCAGTGATCCTATTGTTCTTAAATTTAAACATTGTACACTATGTTGTGTTTCCAATATGCCATAAAAATTTTAACTCTATTTCATAGCTGGATTCTGGTGAATTCAATTTTTAAAGTTTTTGGTCAGATTTTGGCCCAAAACTTTGAAAATTTATAATTCACACACCACTTAGAACTAAGCTTGTACTTTTCTGTGGTATGTGTAATTTAGTGTCATAGTTAGATGAACAAAGATTTAAACCCAATTGAATACTAGTATCACCTAGGAAAAATAATTAAAGACAAGATCTAGTTAACTTAAAAAAATCCTAAGAAATTCTACGCACATTCAATAGGGGTGAAACATGAGAATATTAAACTTAGTAAAATTTTACACCTTAGGTTCAAATTTCACTCAAGTTAGAGCTTATTAGGTAAGAAAATTAAACATGTCAAAATTAATCCCCTTAATTAAGCTTTAAAATTTCCAAAAATTCTAATAAATCAAATTTAAACCCAAAAAATATGCATAATTTGTCTAACTTACTAGAATCAAACCCTTAACCAATTAAAAATATAACCAACTTAATTTGATAGCAAATCTGGTCATAATTTAATTTTGAGTAAAATTAAATATTTAATTAATTTAATTATTTAATAATAATTAAAAATTTTAGAAAATTTCCAAACTCTTGGAAATCTCTCCTTAGGTCATTCCTGACCTTTGGAGTTGATTTCAAGAAGTTGGGAGTTCATTAGGAGCAAACTCAAGAAAAAGCCTTTAATTAAGCAATTAAATAAATTCTAAAAAAATACAAGAACTTTGAAAAATCTTAACTAATTCTAGAAAACTCCAAATTGACCAAACTCAAAGGCATTCAACTCAAAATCAAGTCAAATATTTATTAAAAATTTCAAACCTTCAAAAATCACTCAAAGTCAAAAAGTCAAATTTTGGTCAAACTTAAATAAAAATCAAGTCAAATCTTTGAACCTTCATAACTAAATTTGGAAAAATCCAATTTCAGTGTACTTATGGTCTAACTGCTCATCTTAAGGTCTAATATTGTAATAAAATACTAACTTTCTAGAATTTGACCTTAATCAAAAAGTTAATTTTTCCCCCTTTTATTAAATGATTAAAATAATCAAAAAATTCCTAAAACTTGAAAATCATTCTAAAGCTCAAAAAAAGTTTAATCAACTTTAAAATCTAGAAATCAACCAACTTTAATTAAAATTCATTAACTTTTAAACCTTAATCAACTTAAGTCACTTATCATATTTGGTATCACTAGATAACCTAGGCCTACGAGGCTATTAGCTTAGCCCCAAGGAAGGTGAAATAAACTTCACGGCCTCGGTGAGAAAAAAAGGTGGTATCCAACCAATAATTAAAATCAATCTTAAAATCAATTTCAAATCATAAATACTTTAACTCAAATTTGAATCTTCCCTTAAGCCTTGCAACCAACCAGAACTTCAAACAACTTTAACAAATTGCACTCCATATGATATATCCAAATCACACGGCCTACCTCACAAACTTTAGATGGTTTGCTAGGACAACCAACTCTAGTTTTAGACTAGGCTGATGTTTACTTTTCCACTGTGTGCCAGGTTTTCGAGCTTTCACTGCATGGTGGTTGTTAGCTTATAATTGATTGACTATCTGTTTATTTATTTTCTGCACTCTATTGAGCATTTAAGTTTCAAATATATCAACTACTTAAGATCAATTATAACTACTTGGGATTATATATAACTGCTGATTATTAGGATAACCCTACAGGATCGAGTCTAGAATTTTATTTTTCAAATGTAATTTGATTATGTCATGATTGTAAATTTTAAAAGTGACTTGAGTTTGATATATTAATATCCAACTTGAATTTCAAAGAGGTGAAGACATCCATAAAGGGGAGAGTCTTCTTCCATTTGGAAGATCAAGTTAGGATATTCTTCAAATATCCAAAGAGGAAAGATAACACACCATTCAAGGGGGAGTTTCTTTTCATTTGGACATCTGGAACTGTTGAATCAAGATACTTGTAAGAAGATGAAGAAGTGAAGAACGAGAAGAAACCCATTCTCAAAGTCACTTGAGTCTTAGGAGTAGAATCCGGATTGTTGTTAGTGGTGCCCGACCACTTTACTTTTATGCAATCTTGGTTTGTAATATTAAGTGGCACTTGCCATATGGACTTTAAATTTAATATTAATTTGATTTGATTTTTTATTTAATTGATTGCGTAGTAGAACTACCTATTTTTCTAGTCTTTTTACCTACATGCCGATTTTGATTTGACCTGGAATTCTCAATCGTAGGCTCATAAGGACTCGTTAAAAAAATCTTTACTTTAACCAAAATTAAAACATTTAAGCTCATTTAGAAACTCTAATGAATTTAAGAAGTAAGCCCGGGATCACTGGGAGTTCGCAAACATATTTGTTGCACTCTTCTTTTCTTTTTGTTAGGCACCTCCCTGCCTGCGGGTTTTGGCAGACCACCTGGCCTATGAGGGTGCAGATCTATCAAGGGGAATCTGTGCATTCTTTTAGGGAAAAATCTATTTTTAAGCCTTTTTTTAAATTTTCTTCATTTCAAATTTAAGCATTCAATCGAATCAATCAGCATGCATTATATTAATAACAAATTAAATGAGTCTAAATCTTTAATTGCATTGTTAGCTTAAGCATCAAACACCCAATATAAGTTAAAGGGCTAGTTATGATCTGCTATAATGTCAGCCCAATTCTCAAAAACCTATCTTAAATAACATCCTCACCACTCAACATTAAAAGATCAGATACATATTTTTTTAAAAAGAGCTTAGGTGGGGTAAGTCCAGATTCACATTGCACTAGCTAGGTTTGGGTCACTTTTTAGTACCCATTTTAGACTAAGGTTCTGAGGCAAGCTCGGGCTATAAGACCTCAACATTTGAGAATTGAATCCCTATTTTCTAATAAATTTGACCATTAAACTTAAATCACTTTCAATCAAATTCAAGCCTAACACTTAGGATAGGCTGAGGCATTTTCTGAAGTAATTCAGAATCTTAAAATGCCTCCTACCATTCCTCCTTTGACTCCAGAAATAAGTGTTCAAATTTGATCTAATCTTGATTGAAAATTCCAACCCTTAACTCTTTTGATATCAATCTTTGAAATATTAAATAAAATTTTTACCGCTATTTTAATCGAGAGTATTCGTAGGAAACTCCATTTTCCTACGATGTAATTAACTACAAGGGCTTGCGCTCGTAGGAGATTTAGTAACCCAGACCAGATTTTCAAAATCAATTTTTCAAAATCTCAATTAATTCTCTTTGGGAAAATCAAACCTAACGATCATTATTGTCATTTTCAAACGATCGATAGTGATTGATATATTCTTTGTTTGGAAGAGATATATCAATTATTATAGCGATATTGATTATGAAATTAATTATCTTTTATCCAGATTAGTATAGTCAAACACTTGATTAAATTTTATTTTGATTCTTTGGGGTCAAATGTGATTCATTCATGAGTTTGACTATGATAATCAGGATAGAAATTTAAAGTTTTAAAATTTGAACAAATTAGGGAATGGTATGTTCGCCTCCTAAGGTGATATAATATTCATAATGATGCGTTCAATTTTAAAACTAAAATTCTAAAAATTAAATATTTCCCAAAGAAAATTAATTTTTTTCAAAACTATACTTTTTCAATCAAAACAAAAATGGCAACTCCACTGGGGAAGGGTCACACTCTCCATCTTTAATAGCGGTTTCAATTTTATTGTATCGGTAGTTTTGACTATCTTTCTCTCCATTGGTCCCTCTACCCATTTCTCTCTTGGGTGAGTGTGGTCAACTCAATTAAGACATGCCAAAAGAGAGGTGAGTGTAGGAAACCTCCCTCTAAGTTGTGCTTTGACATTTTGCCTCCAAGTTCATTGGTAGAGTGAAAGAGTCAAGCCAAGCTTTCAAAACCTGCTTGTATTTATTGCAAACTCGCATGCGAACAAATATCTAGCATGCTAAGTTTCATAATTTATAAAAAACCCTTCAAATTCAAAATCAAAATTTCAATCATCTAGCATAATTCAATCTTTTTCAAATCATTCATATATTCTATCATCACATATGGAATTATAACTCTCATAGTCCCATGTGTGTGATAGAATATAATTACCTTCTTTAAGTCCAATTCAAAAGTTTAATCCTTCTACAAGGTCAGGCTTTGACATTTCATTCCTAAAGTATTTGTTAGGATGAAAGAGTAGGGTCGACTTGTAAGAATTCTTCCCCCCCAAAATTTGTAAATATTTATGTTGAACGCGAGTTCAACATATTGAGTTTCAAAATAAAGGGAGGTTCTGCGAAAATTTTGAACTTTCAAAACTTACCCAAAATCTTTTAAGTCATCTTCAATCATTAATTCCATGTGTCTTCTACAAAATTTATTTGTAGTTGAACACCTGCAACACAAACCCAAAACTCTCCAGTCAAATTTGAGCTTTGACATTTCACCCCCAAATCACTTGGTAGGATGAAAGAGTCAAGCTTGGTTTCTTAGGATCTTTAGGTTGATTTGTAAACCTACTTATTTGAATTTGATTCAATATGTTGAGTTTCTAAGACTAAAGAAGATCCGTTCAATGTTAACCTCAAATTCAAATTTAGTCTTAAATCCAAATTCAATTCAAGTTTGACTTCAACCATAAAATCAATTTTAATTTTGATTTTAAAGTCAAAATAAGGGCTTTGACTTTTTGCCCCCAAGTCAATTGGTGTAGCAAAAGAGTTAAGTCCAGTTCTTAAGGTCTATTCGCCAATTTTATTAACCACCATGCTGAGTGTAAACTCAATGTGACTGAGTTATAAAATTTTGAATTAAATCAATCAAACTCAAAATTCAAACTCAATTTCAGAATCACTAATTCAAATCATTTTCTTAATTCCAAAAAATCACACACTCAAATGGCTGGGAAACTCGTCTTCTCATTGAATAGAGATGTGCCTATAGAAGAAATTCTCAATGGCAATTTAATTTAATATGAGATAGAATTTCAAAACCTCAAACTTTCAGTTGATGGAGAAAGAATCTTAGATCTATCCACTGGTACTCAAGGAGATTCTCCTTTAGTTGAGATTACTTTAGGGTCAGGAGTTGACTCCCCCATCTCCAAGATGGAGGTCGCTGTCGCCCCTGTATCCACTATACCCTCTACTTAAGAGAATCAAAATCAAAAGTCAATAATGATGGAAGAGCTACCATCTCAATCTGAAATCGGATCAAGTTTTAGCACCCCTGTCGTCGGTACGAACAAGAGAAAGAATTACATTCGAAGAGTTAGAAAGAAGGATGTTAAGGCAAGAATGACTACTGAGTCGAAAACCTTAGAGCTAGTCAAATTTGAGGTCAATCAAGAATTTGTTGCTCCTTCAATGTATCATCTTCTTGAATAAAAGAGGGAGATTATAGAGAAGAGAGTGCGATCTTCGATACCCCTGCTTGACTACTACACCGAAAGACTTGAGCAAGAAAGAATTGAGCGATCACCAACAATAGGCCATAGTCCTAGAACTGAGGATTATAACCCATCCACTCCACTAGAAGATGTAAGGGCTTATTACTATACATGTCCCACTACATCATCTATATAGGAGGAGGTGTAGAAACCACTCGGGGGTGCCACTCTCGTAACTACTAGCCTAGTAGTAGTAATAGGGGGAAATAATCTAAGATTGCATCAGATAGTGTTACCGTTGAAAAATAACTTTCAACGAGGTCCCGTTGCGATAAATCTTTTGATTACAGTAATGTCATGCCTTCTAGGGATAGTGCATATCATATAACAGTCGCTTCCTCCAAATAGATTGTAGGAATTTAATTCCATATTGACAAGGGTCTTGCCCCCTAGACTTGCAACCTTTAAGGAAAACTTACCAATTTCTCAAGTGTATTAGATCCAGATTTTCAAGATAGTTGATTACTCTTTTTAATGAAAATTAACCTCTACCTTAAGTCTTAAGCTGGAGAGAGTTATAGTTGACTCCATCAAATGTTTAGATGTCCCTCCCTCCCACTATTTCAGTGGGGTGATTTAACTGTTGAACTAAAATTAATATCAAATTTAAGTTGACTTAAGAAATGAACATCCTATCAATCTTCTAGTAATCTTCTATCTTAATAGGCGATTCTCGCATATCTAAAATTTGTTCAATGATTTTCAAAAGTCAAGCCGATACTCTTTTAAAAAAGATTGGGTGTGCTTTGAGGATTATTCTTCCTTGTATAAGAGAACGAATTTTCTTACCTAATACTTGAGATATAATCTCAACATTCAAAATAAAAAGATCAATCAATTTAAGGTATTTGAAGAAAGTGAAGCCTCTTCTCAAAAAATAATTGAAATCAAAAGCTGAGCAAATGCTCCAAAAATCAATAGATGCGCGAATGAGCCAAAAGTCAAAAAATGCACGAAGTATATCAAAAGTCAAAAGATTCACAAACTGCATCACAAAAAAAAAGAGAAGAAGAGTAAGAGACATTCCTTCTTTAAAATCCTTAAATCTCAAAAAACCAATCAACTTTAAGTACTTGACTTTGAAAATCTTGAATCTAGATTCTTCACCATGCATGAATTATCCATTAGATAGAAAAATATCATGCAAGAGAATTGAAAAGATCTAATTTCTACATCCAACTTATATCCTTTTGAAATTGATTCTAATTCAAAATATACAAGGGAGACCCTAGTTCAATTTCTACGAAACTTGGTCTGAGTCAACAAAACTTAAATCCTTCCAATTTAGTTGGAGTCGACTCTACTTTTCACTCTAATTGACAAATTTGTTCCCACATGTCATTCCGACAGGGTTCAAATAGCTAGAAAAAATTTCTTTATAAAAAATTCAAATCTTCTACTCTTGATAAAAATTGAAATCCTATCCTTGAGAAATAGGTATAAGTCTTTGCACAAAGGCATCTCATTCTTTAAGGCCTTTTTTTAACAAAATTACACTCTATGCTGGGTTCAAGATCAACCCCATTAGAGGAGTATTTTGTAATGTTGGGAATTTCCGTTCAAAATCAAACGACGATTGAGCAGAGTGCCCAAATCCAATTTAAAGAGCTCGAGGCCTTATTGAGCTTTGTTTTTAAGGATCAATAAAAATCAGAATTATACAAAGCCTAACTGGTTGAAGCTCGTGATAAGATAGAGCAACTTAAAACCTTCCAAGGAGGAGACATGGTCTAGGTTCTTTGGATGCATATCTTAGCCTACCGAGAGATCGGTGGAGGAGCTTGAACCAACTCAAGACTTTCCACTTGTCGTAGAGATGAGCTTTAAGAAAATTTCAAATATTAATTGATCAACCCTGAAGGATGCCACCCAATACTTTCAAACATCGGGGTGGCTCTTCAGGAAGTACCAAGCAAGATGAGTGTCAAACTTAAAATTAAATTAAAAAAAAAATCTTTAAGCTCAAATAAATCAAGTTCAAATCATTGAAAGCCGCAATCATTCTTAAAATAAAACTTTAAAAACTCTTAAAAATCAAAGCAAATCAATTTCAAACTCTTCAAATTCAAATAAATTAAAATCAATCAAATCAAATCTCCAAATTCAAAATCAAACCTCAAGTTCAAAGATCCTTCAAAATCAAATCAAGTTTCAAATTCAAATTCGTTAAATCAATTTTTAAATTTAAACATCCTTATACTCAAAACCAAATCAACTCAAATTTAAAAAGTCATTCAAATCTCAAATTTCAAAGTTCAAAATCGATCCTCTAAGTAGAGCAAATTTCCTCTACCTACGATCAATCCAGACTCGATCCTCTATGTAGAGCAAGTTTCATCTGCATATGATCATTCCAGACCTGATCCTTTTTGTAGAGCAAGTTTTCTTTATATACGATCAATCTAAACCTGATCCTCTATGTGGAGAAAGTTTCCTCTAGAAATGATCATCCAGACCCGATCTTCCATGAGAAGCAATGCTTCCTTCTCATAAGATCTTTGAGTTTCTCTTCCTTAAGGACAGATATAAGTCATCATGCTTTCTATCCTTAGGATTAGACCCACTAGTGGCAATGCTTCCTTCCCACAGGAGTATGCCCTATGTGGCACCATCCTAGTTTTAAAATCCAGATTAAACCTTCTGTGGGAAGCAATGCTTCCTTCCCACAGGGTCTTCCAGTCTTATTCTCATTAGGGTTAGGTTTCCTCCTTCCCTTAAGATTAGATCTACTAGTGGTAGAGTATGCCCCTCGTGGCACTACCCGAGTATCAATTCAAATTTGATCCTCTATAGTTAGGAATTCTTCTTTTCTATATGATCATTCCAGTATTCTTCTTAAGGTTAGGTTCTTTCCTCCCTTAGGATTAGATCTACTAGTGGTAAAGTACGCCCCTCGTGGCACTACCCTAGTGTCAATTCAAATTTGATCCTCTATAGTTAGGAGTTCTTCTTTCCTATACGATCATTCTAGCCTTATCTTACTCTAGGGTTAGGTTTTCCCTTTCTCAGAACCAATTTAAAACTCAATCCTCTAGGGTTAGGTCTTCCCTTCCCTCAGAACCAATTTCAAACTCAATCCTCTAGGGTTAGGTCCTCCCTTCCCTTATAATCAAATTCAAATTCAACCTTCTAAGGTCAGGTTTTCTTTTTCTTTAGAATCAAAACCCATACTAAATCCTCTATAGTTAGGAGTTCTTCTTTTCTATACGATCACCCAGTCTTTCTCTTCCCTAAGGATAAACTCTTAAAAGTTTGTTAGGGATGTTAAGCCCTATGAACATAGCCCCAAGCTAACCAAAAGAGGGGGGGGGGTGAATTGGTATTTTAAAAAATTCTTTTCACAAAGAACAAAAATCACATAAACCAAAATTACACCACGTGAAAAATAAATGCGGAAATTAAAGTGCGGAAGCAAGAAACAAGAACACAGAAATTTATAGTGGTTCGGTCAACTCTACCTACGTCCACTCCCCAGAGGCGCCCTCCAAGTATTGCACTACAAACTTGACTCTCCTTTAGCCCCCACGGTTAGGCGGAGAAGCCCTCATAAAGAACCTCCTTTTTGCCACCCCGGCAAGGCAGAGAACCTATCTCCTTTTGCTTCCTCCTGAAGCTGGTAGAGAACCACAACCAGATGCTGACTCCTTACCACTACAGACCCTTCCACGGATGAGAAACTCTAGACGAAGAAGAAGCAGAGTGATCCTTGAAGCAACCCTTGTGAATCCCCTCACAAGCTCCCCCTCATAAGATCCTCTCTCTCTCCCTCTCTCTCTTTCTCTCCTCAAGGACTTCTAAGGTCAAGGCAGCAGCCAAAAGGTTGTTCAAAATGTTGAACAAGAGCTCTTAAATAGAAGAGCTTCAAAGGAGCTCATTAATTGTAAGTTGCCAACAATATCGTCCAGGCCGATATGGACATCGGCCTGGCCGATCAGTACAAAACTCAGAAGATCGACCAAAGCATCGCCCTGAATGCAAACTTGGACGATTTAAAATTGGCTTGATCATTCAGGCCAATCTCACGATCGTCCCGACCGATCAGTTCAAATCAGAGGAAAATCGACCAGAGCATAGCCCTGAATTCGAGCTGGCCGATATTTATCGTCCTGAAGTAACTAAGGTTTTTGAATAGATCGTCCTGGCCAATCCTGCGATCGTCCAAGATGATATGATCGTATCAATCATCCTTCATTACTCCCTTGATTTTTTTGATCAATTAAGGCATAATTTGTGAATATCGTCCAGGCCGATCAATGATCGTCCTGGCCGATTATATAAAAATACATTATACCTTAATTGTCTATAGCGGCAACTTCTTTCTATTTTGAGCTTATCGTTCTGGCTGATACATGTATCATCCAAACTGATCTATTAATGAAGGCTGCCTTAATTATGAATCCATATTTAGACTTTCTATTTTAAGCCTGATCGTCCAGGATGATGTAAATATCGTCCAGGCCGATATGAGTAAAACAAAAATTCTAATTCTCTCAATTGTGTGTGTAGGGTTACTTAGCATCAGTCTCTTTAACCAATACAAATAGACTCAAGAAGAGAAAAAAACAAAGTACAGACTGACTCAACCCTAAACCTACGCAATCTTGAACTGGCTTCGTTTGTTCGTCCGATCTTCGATTTTTGAAAAGTTAGAAGCAACATGCAGTCCAAGAGAATCAATAGTGTTTGTCAATCATTAAAACATAAATCATAAAAATAGATTTTCAACAATCTCCCCCTTTTTGATGATGGCAAAACACTATGAAGATAATTATTAAAAAAATTTCAGGATCAACAAGTGTAAAAACATCATAAACTTCTCCCCCTTTTGACATATCAAAAAGGAGGAGGAAACACAAAAGAACAATAGAAAATCACAACAAAATTATTTTTATTTTTTTTTAAACCAAGGCATGAAAATAATGTAGTATTCCATGTGATTAATTTAAAAACTTGTGGGTTAATGAGTTAACAATCTTAACCATCCATAGAATAGTAGAATATCCGGTCATGGTTACCCTTAGCTCAGACATTTTCTTAGGGTAGAATCATCTTTTGAAATCAATGACCTAACTCAAGGAATTAATTGGATATGAGAAAAAGAACCCATCCATCACTTGGTTTAAGAAAAAACTATCTTTATAAAATAATGAACCAAAGTAAATCTGTCACGATCACAAAAAAAATCAAAATCAAGTCTTTGAGAGCCAAAACTTCTAAGTTCTAAAAGATTTAAAAAGAGAGAATAGCTTGCTTTTGAGTGGGCTCATTTTATGCCTCTTGTCAATTTAGTGGCACTTTGCACATCTTTTTATAGATTTTTCTATTTTGGCATCTTTGCGATTCTTTCGTTGGCATCATTAGCCAAATTTTTTTTTTAAATTTTTGCAAGCTACATTCTCTTTTATAACCTCTTAAAAAACCTTAGTTGTGAATATATCTTCTCAGATATTGGAGAATAGGAGCTCTCTCTCTAACATAAGGAAGAATTACCACAAACAGAATTAATAATCAAAGATAAGAGTAACGAGGGATCTTGATGTGACAAAAAACTTTAAACATTATAAATACAAGATAGATTTGCTTAAACAAGCTTAAGAAAAGATCTCAATTTCATAAACAATCTTTAATTTGAGATAGACTTTTGATTAGAAAAGAAAACTATGCCACTAAAATAGGTTAGAGAAAGAGACACAATCACAAAATATTTTTACCATCTAGGAGATTAAGAGATGAAATCTACATTGACTACAAATTTTCAAAAAAAAAATATGGAATATGTTATCATTTCAGCGATGATTTTGAAAAATAAGTAAGAGAAAGAAAAAAAGCAAAAGAAAGTAAAACACACCAAAAATTAAAAAATAAAAAACAAAATAGAAGAAAGTAACTAAAAGATCAAGTTTCATGCAGTTATGTCAATCACACCCAATCTGGTCCTTAAAGAACTGAAAGTGTCGAAGGCCAGTGGTTTAGTAAAGATGTCAGCCAATTGATTTTTAGTTGTCACATGGTAACTCAATGTCTCCCTTAGTCACAATATCTCTAATGAAGTGATGCCTAATGTCAATGTGCTTAGTCCTTGAATGTTGGATAGGATTCTTAGATATGCATATGGCACTAGTGTTGTCACAAAAGATTGAGATGGTGCCTACAGGTAATCCTAAATCCAATACCTGTTGTTTCAACCAAAGGACTTGGGCCACACAACTTCTAAGAGCAATGTATTCAGCTTCAGTAGTGGAAAGTGCAATAGAGTTTTGCTTCCTACTAAACCAAGAGACCAAAGATTCTCCAATGAATTGACAAGTTCCTGAAGTGCTTTTTCTATCCACCTTGCATCCTGCAAAATCAGAGTCAGAAAATCCAATAATCTCAAAAGAAGTGATGTGTCTAGGGTACTAAATCTCTAAGCCTTGTGTCCCCAAAAGGTATCTAAAAATTCTCTTAACAACAGTCATGTGAGACTCCTTAGGGTCAGCTTGAAATCTAGCACAAAGGCAAACACTAAACATGATATCAGGTCGGCTCACAGTCAAGAAAAGTAAAAATCTAATCATGCCTTTATACTTCTTCTGATCAACAAACTTACCACTTGGGTCCTTATCCAATGGAGCACTAGAAGTCATGGGAGTGTTAATTGGCTTGGCTTTGTCCATCTCATACTTCTTCAAAATATCCTTTATATATTTTGTTTGATTTGAAAAGGTTTCATCCTCCAATTGTTTTATGCTAAACCCCAAAAAGTAGGACAACTCTCCCATCAAACTCATCTCAAACTCTCTACTCATTATTTTAGAAAAATCATCACATAATTTCTTATTAGAGGATCCAAAGAGTATATCATCCACATAAATCTGAACAATGAGTAAATCATCTCCAACTCTCCTAAGAAAAAGGGTGGTGTCTACGCTCCCCTTGACAAACTCCTTCTCTAGTAAGAATGTGCTAAGCCTCTCATACCAAGCTCTTGGTGCCTGCTTTAAACCATACAAAGCCTTTTTTAATTTAAAAACATGATTTGGAAATTGGGAACTCTCAAAACCTGGGGGTTGTTCTACAAACACATCTTCTTTTATTTCCCCATTTAAAAAGGCACTCTTAACATCCATTTGAAAAAGCTTAAATCCTTTATAACAGGCAAAGGCTAATAGCACTCTAATGGCTTCCAATCTAGCTACAGGGGCAAAAGTTTCCTCAAAGTCTATCCCTTCTATTTGATTGTACCCCTTAGCCACCAATCTTGCTTTATTTCTCGCCACCACTCCTGAATCATTCACCTTGTTCTTAAAGATCCACTTTGTTCCAACTACACTTTATCCCTTAGGTCTTTCTACAAGCTCCCAAACATCATTTCTTACAAATTGATTCAATTCTTCTTGCATTGCTAAAATCCAAAACTCATCAGTAAGGGCTTGGTTAATGGTGGTGGATTCAGTCATTGAGATAAAGGCAGAATGGTTCACCTCCTTCCTAAGTCCATGTCTAGTCTTAACTCCACTAGAAGAGTCTCCTAAGATCAAATCCTTGGGGTGACTTGTAGAGTATCTCCAATCTCCAATCTCTGCTCCCAAACATTATTTCTCACCACTACTCCTTGGGTGACTTCTTCTACTCCTTCATTACTTTGGTGTTCTACCCCTTCCCCAAATTTTCTACTCCACTAGTAATCTCTCCAATCTCATCATCATTCTCAACTCCATGTTTCTTAGGATCAAACGCATCAAATACTACATGGGTTATCTCTTCCACCATTAACGTTCTCTTGTTAAACACCCTAAAAGACTTCCCAACACTAGAATATCCCAAGAATACTCCTTCATCAGATTTAGGATCAAATTTTCCCAAGTGAGACTTCCCATTATTGTGAATAAAAATCTTACAACCAAAGACATGAAGGTGGGAAAGATTGGGTGTCCTACCCTTAAGGATCTCATATGGTGTCTTTTCTAATTTGGCTCTAACATTCACCATATTCAACACATAACAAGCTGTGTTAACCGCTTCAGCCCAAAAGTATTTTGGAAGTGAATACTCAGCAAGCATGACTCTAGCGGCTTCCACCAAGGTCCGGTTCTTCCTTTCAGCTACCCCATTCTGCTGAGGGGTCCTAGGAGCTAAAAAATTGTGGCTAATCCCCTTGTCCTCATAGAAATCTCCAAAATCTTTCATTCTCAAACTCTCTCCCATGATCTCACAACCTAGCTTTTTCTGAATCCAAGTAGAAAATATTTTAAACTTCTCAAAAGACTCATTTTTATGTGAATGAAATCTAGTCCAAGTGATCCTCGAGTAATCATCAACAATCACAAATCCATAGATTTTTCCTCCCAGGCTGGCAGTGCTAATGGGTCCAAACAAATCCATGTGAAGGACTTTTAAAGGTCTAGAGGTGCTAATGTCCTTAATGGGGTGAAAGGTGTAGTGGACTTGCTTTCCTAGTTGACAAGCATCACAAAGGTGGTCTTTTGAAACTTGAATTTGGGGACACATCTAACTAGGTATTTTTGGGTCACTTTCCTAAGAGTTTACATACTTGCATGACAAAGTCTTCGGTGCCACAACCATGAATCATCAATCATTGTTTTTAAGCAAAATGAAGCAGCACATTCAATGTTATTTAAATCAAGCATGTAGACGTTGTTGATCTTCTTTCCCTGCAAAATAGTGTTGTTACTTAAACTTACAATGCATGAATTTGCAAAGAATTGCACGATGAAGCCTTTGTCACAAAATTGATTGATGTTGAGCAAGTTGTGCTTCAATCCATCTTCAAGCAAACCATTTTCAATTATAAGGTTCTTGGAATTACCAATTATACCTGCTCCTATCACCTTCTTGGTGGTGTTGTCTCCAAGAATAACCTTGCCTCCAGTCCTAGACTCTAGTACAACAAACTGGTTAGCATCATCAGTCATATGTCGAGAGCATCCACTATCCAGGTACCACATACTCTCACGAGGCCTTTTGTGAGAGCCCTCTTGCAAAATTATCAAATATTAGATTTAGAAACCCAAGCAGGTTTGGGTTCCTTCTTATGAAGAGTAGAATGCAATGCATGTATGGTATGCTGTGGATCATGCACCTTAGGTCTCCACACCCAATGTGTACTATGGTGTATTATGCAAGTGTGTGATATGTATCCTAGCATGCCACATGAAAAACATCTAACTCCAGGAAAAGGATTTCTTAAGTGGTTTGAGTTATATTGCCTCTTCCTAGGTTTTGGCAATTGATCAAAAGTAGGTGTCATCCTAGTTTTCTTACATGTTTCTAATTCATTTTGAATCTTCAAATTTGTGCTTTTTAAGACCTCATTTTAAATCCTCAAATTTTTCTCCATCTCTTTAAACTTCTTAAAATCAGATTCAAGTGATGTGTGTGAAAGTTTTAATGCATCATGCTTTTCAACTAATTCACAATGATTTTTATTTAACTCATCAAATTCATTAAGTAAAGTCATATGATTTGAATCAATCATTTGATGGTCTTTAGTCAAAATTTCATGCTCTTTTTGTAGATTCAATAATTCTAATTTCAAGCTAGCATGTGTTTTCTTTAATTTCCTATATGATGCATAAATTTTTTTCTGAAACTTTAAGAAATTGATCATAGGAAAGTTCACATACCTCTTCTTGATCAGGATTGTCGTCTGCCATCAAGCACAATTTTGATGTTTCATCTTCTGGTTGTCTCCGATGAGTCCGATGCCGAATCCGCCCAAAATGCTTTTTGTACTCTCATATTGTCCTTCCTTAGCTTAGGTTTCTCCTCACCCTTTCCTTTTCTTGAGTGATCTTTAAGTGCCGGGCAATTAGTTCTCACATGTCCTGGTTTCCTGCATCATAACAAACAACATCAGAAGATCCTTTATCATGTTTATGATCCTTACCTTTTCTCCAATTTTGACGATGCTTTTGTTTCTTCCTTAGAAAGCTTTTGAATTGACTTGTGATAAAGGCAACTTCATCGCTTTCAGACCCGAAAGATTCAGAATCCGATTTGTGTGCCTTAGTGCAACTGTTTTCTCCTTCTTCTTCTCACCTGCATCAAGATTTCTTTGATTCACCCCTTGCTCGTAAGCAATGAGTGAACCAAGTAAGTTATCAATAGAATAAGTGTTCAAATCCTTAGATTCAGTGATTGCAGTGATTTTAGCATCATATGACGAAGGCAAGCATCTCAAAATTTTGTTTACTTTTTCAAAGTTTGAAAGTTCTCTTCCTAGTGCATGCAGTGAAGTAACTATCTGAGTAAACCTAGTGTACATGCCAAAAATTGATTCATGAGATTTCATACGAAAAAGATTGTAATCATGCAAGAGAATATTCAAACGGGATTGTTTAACCTCATTAGTGCCTTCATAGGTGATACACAATTTATCCCAAATTTCTTTACCAGTTTTGCAAGTGGAGACACGCATGTAATCCTCAGATTTTAAAGCACAGAAAAAATAGTTCAAATATTTTGCATTCAATTTAGCCAAATCTCGTTCATCGAAAGTCCATTCAGTAAAGCAACTTTAGTTTAAACACCATTAATTTCACGAGAAGGTGGAGAATAACCTTCTTTAATAAGCATCCACATGCGATAATCAGTAGATTGTAAAAATGTTGACATGCGGGTTTTCCAAAAATCAAAAGGTAGGTTATCGAATAGGGGAGGTCGGGTAATAGAATACCCTTCCGTAGTGTTACGATTCCCAAGGTTAGCCATGGATCAAAATCAAAAAGTTTTCAAACATAAAATTTTCGAATCCCGCTCTGATACCACTTGAAAGTTCGTTAGGGATGTTAAGCACTATGAACTTAGTCCCAAGCTAACCAAGAGGGGGGGGGGGGTGAATTTGTATTTTAAAAAATTCTTTTCACAAAGAACAAAAATCACATAAACCAAAATCACACCACGTGAAAAATAAATGCGGAAATTAAAGTGCGAAAGCAAGAAACAAGAACACAGAAATTTATAGTGGTTCGGTAACCTCGACCTACGTCCACTTCCCGGAGGCGCCCTCCGAGTATTGCACTACAAATGCGACTCTCCTTTAGCCCCCACGGCTAGGCGGAGAAGCCCTTACAAAGAACCTTCTTTTTGCCACCCCGGCAAGGCAGAGAACCTATCTCCTTTTGCTTCCTTCTGAAGCTGGTAGAGAACCACAACCAGATGCTGACTCCTTACCTCTACCGACCCTTCCACGGACGAGAAACTCTAGACGAAGAAGAAGCAGAGCGATCCTTGAAGCAACCCTTATGAATCCCCTCATAAGCTCCCCCTCACAAGATCCTCTCTCTCTCCCTCTCTCTCTTTCTCTCCTCAAGGCCTTCTCAGGTCAAGGAAGCAGCCAAAAGGTTATTCAAAATGTTGAACAAGAGCTCTTAAATAGAAGAGCTTCAAAGGAGCTCATTAATTGCAAGTTGCCGACAATATCGACCAGGCCGATATGGACATCGGCCTAGCCGATCAGTACAAAATTCAAAAGATCGGCCAGAGCATCGCCCTGAATGCAAACTTGGATGATATAAAATTGGCTTGATCGTCCAGGCCGATCTCACGATCGTCCCGACCGATCAGTTCAAATCAAAGGAAAATCGTCTAGAGCATAGCCCTGAATTTGAGTTGGCCGATATTTATCGTCCTGAAGTAACTAAGGTTTTTGAATAGATCGTCCTGGCCGATCCTGCGATCGTCCAGGATGATATGATCGTATCAATCATCCTTAATTACTCCCTTGATTTCTTGATCAATTAAGGCATAATTTGTGAATATCGTCTAGGTCGATCAATGATCATCCTGGCCGATTATTTAAAAATAAATTATACCTTAATTGTCTATGGCGGAAACTTCTTTCTATTTTGAGCTTATCGTCTTGGCCGATACACGTATCATCTAGGCTGATCTATTAATAACGGCTGCCTTAACTAAGAATCCATATTTAGACTTTATGTTTTAAGCCTGATCGACCAGGACGATGTAAATATCGTCCTGGCCGATATGAGTAAAAAAAAATTCTAATTCTCTCAAGTGTGTGTGTGTAGGGTTACTTAGCATCAGTCTCTTTGACCATTACAAATAGACTCAAGAAGAGAAAAAACAAAGTACAGACTGACTCAACCCTAAACCTACGCAATCTTGAACTGGCTTCGTTTGTTCGTCGGATCTTCGATTCCTGAAAAGTTAGAATAAACATGCAGTCCAAGAGAATCAGTAATATTTGTCAATCATCAAAACATAAGTCATTAAAATAGATTTGCAACAAAATCTTCCTTCCCTTAGGACCAGACCCACTAGTGGTAGAGTACGCCCTCCGTGGCACTACCCTAGTATAAATTCAAACCTTAATTCCCCAGTGATAGACTTTTCTTACTCTTAGGATCAAAATTCTAGACTCGACCTTTTTCGGTCAACTCCAATATGTGCACTAGAACTTCATTCTAGTATACATATTGGGGGTCCATTTGTTGACCTCATTTTTATATGAGGTCAATAAGAACCCTTCTATACTCCAAATCAATCTAGACCCTAGGATCCACTAGACCCTAGGAATCTTTCAAATCAACCTAAACTTTAGGATCCTTCTAGACTCCAGACCTTAGGATCTAATCCAGACTATAGAGTTACCTAGATCCTAAGATCAATCAAGATCTTAGATCAATTCAAATTCAAATCAATCTAGACTCCAGGCTATGATTCAAACCTTAATTCCATTCAAACTTCAATCAAAACCAGAATCCAACTCAAACCTAAAAAAAATCCAAAGCCAAATTCATGAGTAAAAGGTTAAGTTCTGAAAGCCTTTTTCAGTGAATTTTGAAATACTTCGAAACCCAACCAAAAGACCTCTGATTCAGAGTCTATCACTTGCATAGTATTAAGACATTTCTCTGGAGGAAATCCTCCAAATTTGAGCCTATTCTGAGGTTCCTAACCCTAGAAACTAAATTAATTTCCAAAGGCTATAAAACCTTCAAATATTTATAGCCTATGCCAGTGGACCTGCCACCTAGTGGATTTTGACCTTGGAGCTATCTCCAAAGTCTCCAATCACTCTCAGACTTCGGATTTTAACATATTGAACAATAAACTACTTTTTGTTGACCCACTTTGACCCCTAATTGACCAGGGGTCAAAATGACAAAAATATCCCTAAGGGGTTCAAACATCAATTTCAAATCAAATGACTTCCAAATTGCTTGGAACCACTTCCAGCAATTTTCAAAGATCAAACCAAACCTGTCAAACCCAAACCCTGACCTTGGGTCAACTTAGTTGACCAAGTCATCCTAGGTTGACCAACTAGGCCATTAGGGATGAAAACAGGCATTTAACTAATTTGACTTCCTTAGACCTTGGGACCACCTCCAATGGTCTCCAAATGTCATTTCAAATTTATTGAACCCATTTCCAGACCTTAGAGCCACCTCATTGACTAAGTCAACCAGGGTTGACCCAATGGCCCCTTAAGGGCCCAAATTGGTTCATTTGATCCAAATGGCATATTTAAACCACAGAAATACATCCACTAGACTTCAAATTTCAAACCAAAACTTTTTGAGATTGGGCCCACCCCCAGGGTCAACTTGTTTGACCCAGTCAGCCTAGGTTGACCTAAGTACTCTTTAAGGCTTTAAATGGGTCACTTCAACCCATTTGACCTATCTAACCAATTCAAGCTCTTAAATCTATTTTAGAAGACCTTTTAAATATGCTCAAACCCATTTCAAGGTCAAACCACCTTTGATTTAATTTTGTCAAAACATAAGAACAATCAAATCCTTCACTATATGCACCCTTTCATTCAAGCTCAAATCTTTTTGCTCTAAGGAATTTAAAACCTATTCCATTTGATCCTTTGAACTTTCCATAGCCTATCATGAGCCAAGTCTTGGCCAAGTTGACCAAGTCAACCTTGTATTTTTGATCAAACATACACCCATATCTCTCCATATGTGTTATTCATTTCCTCAAACTTTTAAGAACTTCATCAAACCATGACCATGCTCTCTCCATGTCCACCTAAACATAGGTTGAATATTTGACTGGTGAAATAGTCAACAAATGCTTTGAATGGGGCTTTAATTGATCAAATCCTATTAAATACTCTTCCCTATCCTTTGGCAATGGGTTTCAATGCACTAAACCAGCAACTCAAAATACTCTCCATGCCATCTCATTAGTCCAACTAGACTTTGACTGATCAAACAGTTAGTCTAAGGCATTATGCATGGTCAAATTTGGTCAAATGACCTCTTAGGATTAATCCCTCAATTCCTAAGCCTCTCCAGGTATTTGTTCAGGTTCTAGAACCCTCATAGGGTTATTCTTAACCCTTAGATGTAGATCAAATGACCTATAATGTACATAGGTTCTTTAAAAGGACAAAGGACATTTTCAACCTAGGCTAGTCCTTGTGTCATTTGATTTCCTGCTACCACCTACCCCTGAGACACTTGGCAGCGTCACAGCAAGCCCCTTGGTCGATCTTAATTGTCCCTTTTGCCTGGGGATTCTTGAATAAGGCAAAAGATTCAAAATGAGAGGCATTGTCACCCTAGCACTCTCTCAATGAATCCCTCTCATCCAAAGCCATTCCAACCCCTAATAAACTCTAAAACAAATTCTCCAAACATTTCCTTAGCACTCCCAAGCTTTTCCCCACAAAAATCAAGCCTTAAAATCATGTTTTGGTGAAGAGAGATGATCTAGAGAGAGAATCAGGAGATTCAAGAATAACATTAAATCAAGCTAGATCCAGCTCTAGGATTCTTCAGCAAAGTTCTAGAGAATCATTGTAGATTTCCAACAAGTCCAAGAACATCAAAATCCGACCACAGGTTAGAAATTTATATGCATTTTAGTTTCTACGATCAAACCTTGATAGCTCAAAATCCTCAATGCATGCAGCCTTGAAACTCCATGGATTACAAGATTATGATATCTAGATCCTACATTTCAAATTTCATCAAATTTTAACAATTGGATCGAAAGTTAGCAGCATTTGAAGTTTCTAGTTCATTTTGAACTGGAGTGACTCTAGTTCAATCAGAGCCGTCCGATCGCACGTTCTGCGCAATCGGATGGTCCATAATCGGCCACATAACCAAGTTCAAATCACGCATCTCTAGTAGGATTCGAACTCGTGTCACTTGAGAAGAGGCGCATCTATGTGGCACTATTCTAGCCGTCAGATGATGTCACGGTGAATCGGACGGTCGATCTGACTGTCCGACGTGTTTAAGTGCCACACCGATGCACGCTACGTGTCTGCCACGTGTCAGAATGCCATGGCGGTGGCGCAATCATTGCCACCGCCATTCAATGATTAAAATTGATTAAAAATCAATTAAAATACCCATAACTTTAAAAATTGACAAAAAATTCATTTTATGTTAAAATTTGATGTTCATGGGCTCACTGGAACCGTCTTGGGACCAAGCTTAATTTACAATTTTGTTTGACTAAATCTGATCACTGTATACAGAGTTAATAAGGGTTCAATTAAAATTGAATTTCTTTGATAACTGTCAATCCAGTGATCAGATTGTTCTCAAATTTGGACAGGGTACACTATGTTGTGTTACCCATTTGCCATAAAAATTGTAACTCAATTTGATGGCTGGATTCTAGTGAATTCAATTTTTAAAGTTTTTAGTCAGATTTTGACCCAAAACTTTGAAAAATTATAATTCACACACCACTTAGAACTATATTTGCATTTTTCTGTGGTATGTGTAATTTAGTGTCAGGGTTAGATGAATAAAGCTTTAAACCCAATTGAACACAAGTGGCACCTAGGAAAAATAATTAAAGACAAAGTCTAGTTAATTTTGAAAAATCATAAGAAATTCTACACACATCTAATAGGAGTGAAACTTGAGAATATTAAACTTAGTGAAATTTTACACCTTAGTTTCAATTTTCACTCAATTTAGAGCTCATTAGGTAAGAAAATTAAACAAATCAAAATTAACCCTTTAATTAAGCTTTATAATTTCAAAAAATTTCAATAAATCAAATTCAAACCCAAAAAATATGCATATTATCTCTAACTGATCAGAATCAAACCCTTAACAACCTAAAAATAAAACCAACTTAATTTGATAGCAAATATAGTCTTAATTTAATTTTTAGTAAAATTAAATATTTAATTAATTTAATTATTTAATAACAATTAAAACTTCTAGAAAATTCCCAAAAACTTGGAAATCTTTCCTTAGGTCATTCCTAACCTTTGGAGTTGATTTCAAGGAGTTAGGAGTTTATTCAGAGCAAACTTAAGAAAAAACCTTTAATTAAGCAATTAATAAATTTTAAAAAAATACCAGAACTTTGAAAAATCATAAATAATTCTAAAAAACTCCAAATTGACCAAACTCAAAGGAATTCAACTCAAAATCAAGTCAAATATATGTTAAAAAATTCAAACTTTCAAAATTCACTCAAAGTGAAAAAGTCAAATTTTGGTTAAACTTAAATCAAAATCAAGTCAAATCTTCGAACCTTCATAACTAAATTTGAAAAAAATCTAATTTCAGTGTACTTATAATCAAACTGATCATCTTAAGGTTTAATATTTTAATAAAATACTAACTTTTTAGAATTTGACCTTAATAAAAAAGTCAATTTTTGCCCCCTTTTATTAAATGATTAAAATAATCAAAAAATTCCTAAAACTTAAAAATCACTCTAAAGCTCCAGAAATGTTTAATCAACTTTAGAATCTAGCAATCAACCAACTTTAATTAAAATTCATTAACTTTAAATCTTAATCAACTTAAGTAACTTAATCATATCGGGTTCCACTAGGTAACCCAGGCATACGATGATATTAGCTTAGCCCTAAGGAAGGTTAAATAAACTTCACAGCCTTAGTGAGCAATAAAGTAGGTATCCAACCAATAATTAAAATCAACCTTAAAATTAATTTCAAATCATTAATACTTAAACTCAAATTTGAATCTCCCCTTAAGCCTTGCAACCAACCAGAACTTCAAACAACTTTAACAAATTGCCCTCCATAGTATATATCCAAACCACACGGCCTTCCTCACACACTTTAGATGGTTTGCTAGGATAACCAACTATAGTTTTAGGCTAGGCCGGTATTTACTTTTCCGCTGTGTGCCAAATTTTTGAGCTTTCACTACATGCTGGTTGTTAGCTTAGAATTGATTGACTATCTGTTTATTTATTTACTGCACTCTGTTGAGCATTTAAATTTCAAAAATATCAACTGCTTGAGATCAATTATAACTACTTGGGATTATATATAACTGCTGATTATTAGGATAACCCTACAGGATCGAGTCGAGAATTTTATTTTTTAAATATAATTTGATTATGTCATGATTGTAAATTTTAAAAGTGACTTGAGTTTGTTATATTAATATCAAACTTGAATTTCAAAGAGGTGAAGACATCCCTAAAGGGGAGAGTCTTCTTCCATTTGGAAGATCAAGTTAAGATATTTTTCAAATATCAAAAGAGGAAAGATTACACCCCGTTCAAGGAGGAGTTTCTTTTCATTTGGATATCTGGAATTGATGAATCAAGATGATCGTAAGAAGATGAAGAAGTGAAGAATGAGAAAAAACCCATTCTCAAAGTCACTTGAGTTTTAGGAGTAGAATCCAGGTTGTTTGTCATTGGTGGCCAGCCACTTTATTTTTTTGCAATCTTGGTTTGTAATATTAAGTGGCACTTGCCATATAGACTTTAAATTTAATATTAATTTTATTTATTTATTTATTTGATTGCGCAATAGAACTACCTATTTTTCAAGTCTTTTTAGCTCATGCCGATTTTGATTTGACCTAGAATTCGATCGTAAGCTCATAAGGACTCGTTAAAAAAATCTTCTACTTTAACCAAAATTAAAACATTTAAGCTCATTTAGAAAATCTAACGAATTTAAGAAGTAAGCTCGGGATCGCTGGGAGTTCACATACATATTTGTTGCACTCTTCTTTTCCTTTTGTTAGGCACCTCCCTACCTGCGAGTTTTGGTAGACCACTTAGCTTATGATGGTGTAGATCTGTCAAGGGGAATCTGTGCATTCTTTTAGGAAAAAATCTATTTTAAGCCTTTTTTTAAAAAAAAAATCATTTCAAATTTAAGCATTCAATCGAATCAATCAGCATGCATTGCATTAGTAACAAATTAAATGAGTCTAAATCTTTAATTGCATTGTTAGCTTAAGTATCAAACACCCAACATAAGTTAAAGGGCCAATTAGGATCTGCTCTAGATCTCAGCCCTATTCTCAAAAACCTATCTTAAATAACATCCTCACCACTCAACATTAAAAGATTAAATACATATATTTTTTTAAAGTGCTTAGGTGGTTTAGTTGGCTCACCAATTCAGGCCGGGGTAAGTCCAGATTGGCATTGCACTAGCTAGGTTCGGGTCATTTTTTAGTACCCAATTTAAACTTAGTTAATTACAGAATTGAATCCTTATTTTCTAATAAAATTGACCATTAAACTTAAATCACTTTCAATCAAATTTAAGTCTAACACTTAGGATAAGCTGAGGCATTTTTTAAAGTAATTCAAAATCTTAAAACACCTCCTACCTTTCCTCCTTTGACTCTAGAAATAAGTGTTCAAATTTGATCCAATCCCGATTGAAAATTCCAACCCTTAACTCTTTTGATATCAATATTTGAAATCTTGAATAAAATTTTTATCGCTATTTTAATCGAGAGTATTTGTAGGAAACTCCATTTTCCTACGATGCAATTAACTACGAGAGCTTGCGCTCGTAGGAGATTTAGTAACCCAGACCAGATTTTCAAAATCAATTTTTCAAAACCTCAATTAATTCTCTTTGGGAAAATCAAACACAATAATTATTATTGTCATTTTCAAATGATCGATTGTGATTGATATCTTCTTTCTTTGGAAGGGATATATCAATTATTATCACGGTTTTGATTATAAAATTAATGATCTTTTATCCAGATTAACATAGTTAAACACTTGATTAAATTCTATTTTGATCCTTCGGTGTCGAATGTGATTCGTTCCTGAGTTTGACTATAATAATTAGGATAGAAATTTAAAGTTTTAAATTTGAACCAATTTGAGGATGGTATGTTTGATTTTAAATGATGTGTTCGATTTTAAAACTAAAATTCCAAAAATTAAATCTTTCCCAAAGAAAATTAATTTTCTTCAAAATTATACTTTTTCAATCAAAATAATATACCATCGTTGATATCATACCCAGAACTTTATAAACAAATAATATATCTCTCCTAAGGGAGAAGATACCACAGCTCGACAATTATTTGGGTATGATGATAACGATTATCGTTTGTTAAATCATTCCAAAGAATACTAATTTGAGCTACAAAAATTTCTTGTGGAAAATTTGGAATTAAGTTTAGATTTTAATTCTGAAATCGAACAAATCACTTAGAGATGATATACCGCCTCAAAAAGCGGAGAAAAAATCTCTTAATGGGATTAGATCCAGAATTATAATTTTTCTCTAAGCTATCGTAACTTGATTTAAGGAAGAACTGCATATGAGCTTAGGATGATCAAGATGGGGTTCAATCTAAAATCGGACCAAGATAACCAAGAGGAGATAATTGTTAGCTTCATATTCAAATTGATGTTAACACATGATAAATCTCTTTGAATAAAGAGAATATCATCTATTAGCAATTGTAAGATTATGATGATAATAATCATCATAAATTTGATTACCCAAAATAAATATCAAGTAAGTTTTGAAAATCAATTTTGAAAATTTGGTGTGTAAGATTCTAAATCTCCTACGAGCCCAAGCCCTCATAGTTAATTACATCATAGGAAATCGGAGTCTCATACGAATAAGCTCGATTAAAATAATGGCAAAACTTTGTTAAAGATTTTCTAGAAGTGATACAAACGGAGGTGAATTTTTAGAATTTCAAAGGTGAATGGATCAAAATGAAGAACTTATTAATAGAATCAAGCAAATAAAAGTAGTAGACACTGAAATCTATAGATGACTTCTACCCATTGCTAGACTTTTAACTTTTGTCACAAGCCGACTACGATCCTTCTGACCTCCTTCACTAGATAAAATTTTTACCACTATTGACTGCTAACTATGATCCTTCCAACCTACATATCTAGATAATAATCATTATGGCCATTATCTCTTGCTTACTACGGTCCTTTTGACATCCGTTGCTAAATAATTATCTTCCAGACCACTATCACCCATCGACTATGATCATTCCTATAATACCCCGTATTTTGACTTTGCTAGTTTTCTTTCTAGAGTCATTATAACTCCAAATTTCAATCTATCTTCTCCATAGTATTTTGATCATAGTATTTTACTTACATAATTTATTTTTATAATTCTTAGGCTCTACTGAAAATCTTTAAGGAATCTTTACCTATCGGTATAAGTGAGGATTTAGGGATCGTCAGGTGTTTGTTTTACAAATTGATTTTACCAATATTTTCTAAATAACAAGTTTTATTTTATGGAAATTATTTTATAATTTTTTATGTTTTAAAATGATTTATTTGAATTTTATACTAAAGAAATTCATTAAATAAATTATATAATATACAAAATCTTATTTTAATAAAAATATCTAATGTCACTTAAAACAAAAAGCTTTTAAAAACCATTTCCCTAAGCATTCATTAACAGAGATTGGAAAAGGAATTTTAAGAGAGAAAGTGACGAGAGAGAAAAAAGAAGTTCGGATTTAGAGGCCATAGAGATATTTTGTCAGTCGGGTCAGTTGTGATATCTGCTCGTCTCACTGTAAGGAACCTTTAACATATATTTTTTAATTTCATAGGTTTTTAGTTTTTTATATTTTTTTGATCAAATTTGTGTTTTGGTTAGTGACTTGAGATATTTGCTAATCTCGTTATAAGGAACATTTATCCTATTTCTGATTTCAAAATTTTTTTTTGTATTTTTCTAATCAAATTTGTGTTTTCGTTACAAAAAATGTGAATAACTTTATATTGGTAAAAATTTCACCCTATAACTTTTTGTATGTTATAGAGATTGAGATTATGAATATTTTGAGTATTTATTTGAGATTTTTTATAGGGTAAATTTAAAAATACAGCAATTGTTGTATACCCTAAAATTTATTTTAACTTCTAAAAATGGTGGTGTAGTACAATAAAAGTATTAAAATATCATTTTACATAATTTATGGTATTTTGGTATTTTTTAAAAAAAATTGGATTTTTGCTTAAGAGGATTCATTATTATCTACCATTATGATATTTTGGCATCTTCTTAATTAAGCTCAATTATGAATTATTTACTACAATGCATTGAAAATGAATGTGGATATGTGCTTGAGTAATAGCTAGTCGCTACTATTATTATAGTATTTTTATGGTAATTTATGTGTGAAATAAATAATTAAAGACTGATTGACTTGTTGGTTGGAGACTGATTGACCTGTACATAATGGTGGTCGATGGTCTTTTCTTTAAATACTATCTTTAGTGTTATCCTCTACTTATTCACATGATAAATTACTATGCCGATGAGCAAAGAGTGACAACTCTATTTACTAAGCTAACAGTTTACAAACACTAATATTAATATTGAAAAACACAATGATAGCAAGGACTTTTTACTTATTTAGTGTGACAATTAAAATACATATTCTTGAGGCATTATTCTTATTATTATATGGATTTTTTATTATTTCACATGTTTATTGTTATTGTATTATTCTACTGCTCTTGTTACTGGATTGTTACTTTATTGATATATATTATGATACTACTGATTGAAAGTTCGTTAGGGATGTTAAGCCCTATAGATCTGTCTTAAGGCTAAAAAAGAGAGGTGAATTGGATAACTTTAAAACCAAAGATAAAACTCAAACTAAAATCAACACAGAAATCAAAGTGCGGAAGAAAATAATGCTGAAGCAATAATAAGAAAAGAACACGCCAGATTTATAGTGGTTCGGTCAAACCTTGACCTACGTCCACTCCTTGGAGGCACCCACCAAGTATTGCACTATACAAGTGTATATCCTTTAGCCCCCACAGCTAGGCGGAGAAGCCCTTACAAAATCACTTCCACCTTCCCCGGTGCGGCGAAGTTGCCGGGTCCTTTGACACCAAAGAGATATTCTTCTTTGGTGAACTTACCTCGAGACAAGCCTTAATTCAGATGGTACTAAGGTGCGAGTTCGCTGGAGCAACCGTGTGGAATCCCCTCTACACTCCATTGAGTTCCCCCCCTAACAGGATCTTCTCCTCTCAAACTTCACCCTTTCCTCTCTTCCTTTCAAGTTCTCTCTTCAAGTTTCCCCCACAAGAACGAAGCTACAATGGCTGCCAAAGATACTTACAAAGTGTCTTGTCATAGCTTAAATAGAAGAGCTAAAAACGAGCTCATTAATGCAAGTTGCCGATATTATCGTCCAGGATGATATACATATCGCCATGGACAATTAAATCAAATATGAGACAATCATCCTGAATATTGCCCTGAAATAAAGCTGGACGATGTATAATCATCCCAAACGATCTTGCGAATGACCCGGACGAAATCACCATTAATTGCTTTCCAAAATTGCCAGAGAAATTTTGGAAAAATTGTCCTGGATCATCCTGGCCGATATTTTATAGTCCAGGCCGATCAACCAGGCCGATATCCAAAATTAAGAATTTCTTAAGTAGATCTGGCGGCAGATTCTTTCTGAATTGATCCTATCGTCCTGGCCGATATAAAATCGTCCAGGATGATGTGTTTTGCATAATGACAGTTGCTTTAATGAGGATGCCCTAATCAGGATTTTTGCTTTTGGACAGAACGTCCCGGACAATGTTACCAAAAACAAAAATCTTTAGGGAGCAATAAAAAATCTTCCAAGTTACAAAATATTATGAGCCACACCAAATACAATAGACTCAAAGGAAAAAATGTACAAAGTGACTCAGAACTAGTCTACTAAATCTTGAGCTGATTCCAAATTGCAGTCCGATCGTGTGAACCTGGAATGTCAGTACATAAGGGAGTTGTAGAGAAAAAATAATGTTTGATATCATCAAAATCATAAGCCATAGATCTGCAACAATATTTCCCTTTTTGATGATAGCAACCATTTCAATTTGAATTTGCAAAAAGGAACATTTTTTTTCTAATCTCCCCCTCACTAGAATAAAACTTTAAAAATAAGAGAGATAAATTTTTTTTTAAAATTTTTTTTTTAAAAAAAAAAAGGATACAAAAACATACAAATTCAACAATACGTTCTTCCCCTTTGACATTAAAAAAAGAGAGGAGGCACAAAAAAATAAAACGAACAAAAGAAAAAAAAAACGTTCTCTGATCTAGTGAAAAACAAATAAAATGAGAAAGTTACCTCTTGGTTTTAATAAAAAACTTAGTAGAAATGGATTGATAACTCATAGCCTAGAAAAAGTAAGAAATTCATAAATTGTTAATCCAAGCTCAAGTTTTTTAAAGGCTAAAAAAACTTTTTAATTCAAAATCCAAATCAAGGAATAAACGGGAAAATGAAACATTAATTTTTCAAAACTCCTTTCATAAAACATGTATAATAGAAAATCAATGCACAAATTGCTAAATCAGGAACCAAGATTTGCAAGCACGTTTTGAACATATCAAGGATTTTCTTAAGTTTTTAGTAGTATAAGAAAAAATAAGCATATTTCTTTGTGGGCTCATTTTATGCCCTTTATCACTTGAATGGCTCTTTGAGCATCTTTTGATTTTAATACACTTTTTGTATTTTTTTTTTAATTTGGAGTCATTACGCATCTTTTGGTTTGGCATCATTGGCCACTTTTTTTAATTATTTTTAAAAAATATGCTTTCTTTCTTATATTTTCAAAACCAAAGTAAACCCAAATTATTGACATCACGAACAACTTAATTAAGAAAATTTTATGGCGGATTCAACAATCTTGTAAAAGATTCCTATGCGATTGAAAAAAAGTAGGGAGATAAAAAAATCAGTTTAAAAATCCAATTTAAAATATGATGAAGATTTTGAATCAAAAGTAAAATAACATCTTTTATGAAATAGAGATTGAGAGTCAAAAACATGAGTTTCCTTCCTTTGACTGTTTTAGAGAAGTCAAACATAACTTACCAAAGATTTCAAAAAAATAGGAAGTAGATTTTTCATTTTTAGAAAAGTGAATGTGTGTGTTGATCAGAGAAAAAACTTTCACGAAAATGAAAATTTCAAAGAATAAACAAAAAAAATGGAAAACACAACACAAAAATGCGAAAGGCTTTTAACCATTATCTCTCTCCTGGTCCGATGCTTCAGAAACCCTATCTGCCCATGAGATTTTTTGTCTTTCATTATTTGCCCAGTTTAAATTTTGCTTTGTCTTTCCCTTTTCTTTCGTAGGAAGAATTCTTAAATTAGGGCACTGACTTTTCATATGTCTAGGCTTCCTGCATCGAAAGCAAATAACGTCAGAAGAAATATGGACATCCTTACCACTATTACATTTTTTTCACTTTTTCTTATGCTTTGGTGAGCTTTGTGATTTGCTTGACAAGTCATTGCATTCGTCACCAACTAAGCAATCATTTTTCGTATCTTCAGTTTTTAGAACAATCGTTTTACCTGCATCCAAAAGTCTTTGACCTAAACCTTGCTCGTAGGCAATGAGTGAGCAAATCAAATTATCAATAGAATAATCATTCAAATCTTTTGATTCACTAATAGCAACAACTTTGGCATCAAAATTTTCAAGTAAACAACGAAGAATTTTATTGACTTTTTCAAAATTTGAAAACTCTTTTCCTAAGGCATGCAATGATGTTACAATTTGAATGAACCTAGTGTACATGTCTAAGATCATTTCATAAGGTTTCATGAAAAATAATTCAAAATCATGCATTAATAAATTCAACTTGGATTGCTTCATTTCACTAGTGCCTTCGTATATGGTGTGTAGTTTATCCCAAACTTCTTTACCAAAAGTACACGTGGATACTAACATAAAATCTTCAGAATTTAAAGCACAGAAAAATCAATTTAAAGATTTTGCATTCAATCGAGCATTTACTTATTCTTCCCTATTCCATTGATTAAAAGGAATATCGATTTTAACTCCATTATCAATACGTGATGGTGATGAATAACCAGTTAAAATCATATGCCACATGCAAAAATCAATCGATTGCAAGAAAATAGACATGCGAGTTTTTCAAAAATCAAATGACACATTTTTAAATAAAGGAGGTATGGTGATTGAATAACCTTCCGTAACATTATGATTAGCCATGGATCAAAATTCAAAAGCTTTTAAAAACTTATTTTTTGAAAACGGCTCTGATACCACTTGAAAGTTCGTTAGGGATGTTAAGCCCTATAGAATTGGCCCAAGGTTAACAAAGAGAGGTAAATTGGATAACTTTAAAACTAAAGATAAAACTCAAACCAAAATAACCATTAAAATCAAAGTGAGAAAGAAAATAATGGGAAAGCAATAATAAGAAAAGAACACACCGGATTTATAGTGGTTTGGTCAAACCTTGACCTACGTCCACTCCTTGAAGGCATCGTCCAAGTATTGCACTAAACAAGTGTCTCTCCTTTAGCCCCATAGCTAGGCAGAGAAGCCCTTACAAAATCACTTCAACCTTCCCCGGTGCGGCGGAGTCGCCGGGTCCTTTGACACCAAAGAGATCTTCTTCTTTGGTGAACTTACCTTGAGACAAGCCTTGAATTCGATGGTACTAAGGTGCGAGTTTGCCGGAGCAACCGTGTGGAATCCCCTCCACACTCCATTAAGTTCCCCCCTTACAGGATCTTCTCCCTCTCAAACTCCACCCTTTCCTCTCTCCCTTTCAAGCTCTCTCTTCAAGTTTCCCCCACAAGAACGAAGCTACAATGGCTGCCAAAGATACTTACATAGTGTCTTGTCATAACTTAAATAAAAGAGCTAAAAATGAGCTCATTAATGCAAGTTGCCGACATTATCGTCCATATGGCCGATTAGTTCAAATATGAGGAAAATTATCCTGAATATTGCCTTGAAATGAAGCTGAATGATGTGTAATCATCCCGGACGATCTTGCGATCGGCCTGGATGAAATCATCATTAATTTCTTTCCAAAATTGCCAGAGAAATTTTGGAAAAATTGTCCTGGATCATCCTGGCCGATATTTTATAGTCCAGGACGATCCACTAAGCCGATATCAAAAAATAAGAATTTCTTAAGTAGATCTGGCTGCATATTCTTTCTGAATTGAGCCTATCATCCTGGCCAATACGAAATCATCCAGGACAATGTGTTTTACATAATGATGGCTGCTTTAATGAGGATGCCCTAATCAGGATTTTTGCTTTATGACAGATCATCCAGGATGATATAAATATCATCCCGGACGATGTTACCAAAAATAGAAATCTTTAGGTAGCAACATAAAATCTTATAAGTTACAAAACATCAGGAGCCACACCAAATATAATAGACTCAAGAAAGGAAAAAAATATACAAACTGACTCAGACCTAGTCTACCAAATCTTGAGCTGATTCCAAATTGCAGTCCGATCGTGTGAACCTGAAATGTTAGTACATAAGGTAGTTGTAGAGAAAAAAGAATGTTTGCTATCATCAAAATCATAAGCCAAAGATCCGCAACACTGTTTCACTGTATTGATATTAAGCATGCGATATACTGAGCATGTGATATAAAATAACTAGAGAGAATATGTACATTCCGATATGATTTTACTATATTGATTCAATTTCAATAGTTTGTATTAATGGTTTGATTTAATACTTTATATGATTTATATACTGATTAATATTATGGGTATGATAATTGCCTTATAGATTTGACACTCATACCGATTTACTATTTTACTAGCTTACACTAGAGTGTTTTACTATTTATAGATTATACTACTATTGTATATGAATTTTATTATTTCTATACTAATTTAATGATCATATGAATGTAACTACTATGATTTGAATGCTGATAGGCATATTGCTCCTTTACGGTGCTTTGAATTTAGTTATAGGTTTTGATGACTTACTCAGTTTTTTAAGCTCATTACATGTGATTAAATGATTTCAGGTTAGGGCAAGGGAGCAAGAGTGTGAGGCTGGTCAGGATTCTTTAGGTTCTATTTTTTTTATCTATTCTTTTGTACTCAGGATATAGTAATTTTAATATTATTGTATAGATCCTAAGTAGTGTATATAATTTTTAGAATGAATATAGATGAGTATATTGATATTTTAAATTATATAATCTATTTTATTATTTATTACTGATAGATGATATTATATAGCTATGATTTTATTTACTAAAAGATAAGAATAATGCTTCTAAATTAGATTCTAAAGCATCACACTTCTAACCTTCATAGCTAGATTGCGATCCTTCAAATCTTCATCACTAAACAATGGCATTTTCTAAACACTATCACCTGCCAACTATGGTCAATCAAGCCTATAGTCACTAGACTATGGTCTTTCCGACCTCCATCGTCGGCCAACTATGGTTCTGCCAACCAAACAAATATATCAGTAGTGATTCTTTTAAGTCCCATCATGTATTGCACTTTATATAATTTATATTTATTACATCAAGCCAAGGCCTTCCCCTAATGAGGGGACTTATTTGTAATCTCCTATAAATAATAGTAGATTCACTCAAATTAGTCAAGGTCCCGTGGTTTATCCCTTTTCAGGGGTTTTCATGTAAAAATATTGGTGTCTCTTAAAAATACTACCCCTTTTATTTCATTTGTTTGTGTACTAGATCTTCGTACAATGCTCAGACATTAAACTTTATATTTCTCTACCACTGTGAATATTCCAGGACGCAACAAATATAATTAAAATAAATGAAATGAAAGGTTAGGATTTAATTTAACTAATAAAAATGAAATGCTAGGATTTGATATCGAAGAAAATTCAAGCAGCTTTTATAATATTAGTATAGATAATCATACATTTAAATGTTAGGATTTGATATTCATCATAAATTTAAGTGCTAAAACTCAATATGAGAAGAATTAAAAATATATTTATAATAGTATCTATATGATGAATATTAATTAATGAGTTATATTATTAATTACTAGATTATGTATTAATTAAAAAATAATAAAAATAAATATATTAATTAATCCAAATTAAATATTATTAAATGCACCAATTGACTATTACTTAAATACAATTAATATAAATAAAATGAAAAAAAACATTCATTTAAAAGAATAAGTGAAGTTAATAAATAAATTATTAAATGTATAAATAAAATAGAATATTGATATTCATCTTTGGTAAATTAAATGAAAGGCTAGGATTTCATTTTATAAGAATCCCAAGTCACACTTATATAGTAGTATAGATATAATTTATTGACAAATATTATTATATAAAATGATGAATTAGAAAATGCGAAGGCCCCTCTATTACTCTAGTAAATGCATGTGCACATGGTGCATACGAATAACTTTTTTAAAATAAAAAATAAATAAATCCAATTTAAATTTAATTTATGGAATGGCATATGATTAATATTTAAGTATTACGAATATTACAAGAAATATTTATATATTTATGAATGATTTATACATAATGAATAGGTGTATAAACTTATATTTTTATTCACAAACAATAGTTTGAAGTGTGTTAGACAAAAAAAAAAAGTGAGTTATAGCAATGTACATTTAATGCACGTATAAGAGTTCATAATTGATTGATCATTTTGAGATCAATATAATATCCATTAGAAGAGTAAAGTAGTGTTTTTAAAAAATAAAAAGTAATGAAATTGACATATATTATGAGTAATATAAAAAATGAAACCAATAAAATAATAAGAAATAATATAACAAAATAATAGGATAGAAATTGAAAAAAAAAAAAGATGTACTGATAAAATAATGATCTAACATAAAAAATTCAACATAAGGAATTATCTAAATTTATGATAGTAAAACCTACTTTTATATATATATATATATATATATATATATATATATATATATATATATATATATATATATATATATATATATATATATATATATATATATATATAATGAAAATAAATAAAATAGTTTTAAAAAGCTGAGCAAATGAAACCAATTCAACTCCTACTCTGAGAGAATCACCATTTAATTGTGATGTAAAACAATACTTCATATCTAATTTCTCTAAAAAAATATAATCTATATATAAAAGAAAAAAGAAAGAAATTCATAAATCAAATAAATGATCACAAAATATAGTTGAAAATAATTAAACTCAATAAATCAAACAAATAAAAACAACTAAGTAAAGAGATTGAAAGAAAAAAATTAGTCAATCGAACAAATAAATAAGTATTATTGAATATAATTAACCTCAATAAATCAAATAAAAAAATAAATAAAGAGATTTCATTTAATATATGAAGTAAAATATTATTGATTTTTCAATGAAAACAATTGAAGACATCTTTTGCTTCCAAAACTTTCTCTAATAAATGAAACAAAATGAAAAAATCAAATAAATAGATTTCATTTCATTGATAAAAATCTAATTACAATAAAAGAGATTTCACTACAAAAATAATCGAGACACTTTTGACATCCAAAGCTTTCTGCTACCATAGAGGAGCTGCTAGAAGTTGTTATGGTCAGCTCTTCGTCACAACACTGTCATTGTAGAGGAGTTGCTAGGAGCACCGTAGTCATATCATCTTCCTAACAATATAGAAACAAGAGAGATCATGAAGGATTACATAGAGTTTCAGATTAGGTAAGAGTTTGTTGAGTTGTGAAAGTTGTAATATATAATATGACAAGGAATATAAAAAGTTTTTAAGAGGGCAATATGAATAGGAATAAAAATTGAAGGGAATACAAAGAGAGAAATATTAAGAGGAATATGAAATATTTAGATATAAAGAGGGGAATATGAATGCATATTTAACAAATAATAATTAAGATCATGATAAAATGGAATATGAAGAATATGATATACGAAGAGGAGAATACAAATGGGTATTCAATAACTATGAATGAAGACTAAAAAGTACTAGAAAATTCAAAGTATATATATTTTATTTATTTGCTTAAATAAAAAGTAATTATACTTAATTATTTTTTAAATAATTAACTAATCAAAATAAGATAATAAAATCAAAATGCTAGGATCCTATTTTAATAACTAAAATGAAGTGCTAGGATTGTTTGTGAAGAAATTCAAGTAGCTTTTATAATAGCATATATATATTATTCAAGTTGAATTTTGGGAGATGAAGAGTAAGTTATTTTTATAATAAATTTGATAATAAACTGTGCAAATATTGTAACATAATAATTTTAAATAATTTAATGGTATAATTAGTTTTTTTATTAAAAGTAATTTATATAGTTAAATGATAGCATGTAAAATATGCAAATAATAATATTTTTTGGGTTAATAAAATAACTTAAATTATATTTATATGTGTCAATAAATTATATATATTGACACATAAAGGAGCCTACGTGTCAATATATACTTTCAATAAAAAAACTAACGGTGTGTTGGTTTTGAAAAGGGTGATTTCCCTTGGAGAGTACAAACTAAATCTAAATTAAATTTCTTTAGGAAAATTGGGAATTAAATTTAAATTTTAATTCTAAAGTTGAATAAATCATTAGGGATAGTATACAACCTCGAAAGGTAGAGATAAAATCTCCTAACTGGTTCAAACCTAGAATTGTAAATTTTCTCTTTATTATCGTAGACTAATTTATGGGAGAACCACATATGATCCCAGAGGGTCAAAATGAAGTTCAATAAAATATCAAACTATGATAATCAAGAAAAGTGATCATTAATTTCATATTTAAATTGATGTTAACACATAATAAATCTCCTTGTAGAAAGAAAATATCATACATTAGCAATACATTAGAGAGAGAGAGAGTCTGAGATTTTAGAGAGAGAAAAATCCAAATTTCAAATTTCTGTTTAGCAGTTACATTCGTCTGCGCGAATGTCGGTAGACGATCGCCGGCGTTCTGCCGGCGATTGTCCTTGAGAAGATAAAGAGTCTTCACTATGAAGACTAAGACCAACAACATCATACGGCGAGGTCAGTATAAGGATTTTGGTAGTAATTCTTTGTCATCGAATCACAATTTGGTTGCAGAAAAATCTATCATCCCTGAATCTGGCGTTGGATCTACAAGCCTTAATTATCTTAATCATTTACAATCACGTAACTCGATTCAGCAGGGAGCTCTAGTGATCTAAGAAAATTCAAATCCTATTCCAAAAACTATCAGTTTTGTGGAAGGTAAAGGCAAAGGAATCATTAAGCTGGAGGAAACAGAGACCCCAAAAAATTTAAAATTATCTATATCTAACCATGATACTAACGTATCTTCTTCTGGAATGAAGATCTTCGTTAACCGATTTGTGAACTCAAATGCAATCCCTGGACCTCATCATAGCGTGATAAATGAGAGTACACAATGTCGTGTTAATGAAAATCAACATTCTGATATTTCAAAAAATATAGTATCGGGTGTAGATAAGATAATCGATGTTATGCCCAAACCTTTGACATCAGGTGTAGTCAATCCGTGGAGCAATAAGGCTTACATTATGTTGGATTTCAAGGAAGAAGAGGTGATGATTTCTGAAGATGGGAAAGCAGTTAAATTAAACTGGGAAACAAAGGAGAAAATTTCTAAAATCCTTTCAAAATCTCATGTTGTAAAAAATTTTGGAAGAGAACTTCCTTCAAGCACAATGGCATGGGAACTAAGGAAACATTGGAGACAATGTTACAAATCTATTTTCATGGCTTATGTTTTGATGATTGACAAACACTGTTTCTCTTGGACTGCTTGTTGCTTCTAACTTTTTCAGGAATCGAAGATCGGACGAACGGACGAAGCCAGTTCAGGATTGCGTAGGTTTAGAGTTGAGTCAGTCTGTACTTTTGTTTTTCACTTCTTGAGTCTACTTGTAATGGTCGAAGAGACTGATGCTAAGTAACCCTACACACACACACACACTTGAGAGACTTAAAATTTCTATTTTTACTCATATCAGCCAGGACGATATTTTCATCATCCTGGACGATCAGGCTTAAAACAGAAAGTCTAAATAAGGATTCTTAATTAAGACAGCCATCATTAACAAATCGGCCTGGATGATACGTGTATCGGCCAGGACGATAAGCTCAAAACAGAAAGAAGTTGCCGCCATAGATAATTAAGGTATACTGTATTTTTAAATTATCTGCCAGGACGATCATTGATCGGCCTAGACGAAATTCTCAAAATATGCCTTAATTGATCAGGAAATCAAGGGAGTAATTAAGGAAGATTGATACGATCATATCGTTCTGGACGATCGCTGGATCAGCTAGGATGATCCATTCAAAAACCTTAAGTTACTTCAGGACGATAAATATCGGCCAGCTCGTATTCAGGGTGATGCTCTGGACGATTTACCTCTAATTTGAACTAATCGGCCGGGACGATCGTAAGATCGACCTGGACGATCAAGCCAATTTTAAGTCGTCCAGTTTGCATTCAGGGCGATGCTCTGACCGATCTTCTGAGATTTGTACTGATCGGCCAGGCCAATGTCCATATCGGCCTGGACGATATTGTCGGCAACTTGCAATTAATGAGCTCCTTTGAAGCTCTTCTATTTAATAACTCTTGTTCAACATTTTGGATGACCTTTGGCTACTGCCTTAACCTGAGAAGGCCTTGAGGAGAGAAAGACAGAGAGGGAGAGAGAGAGGATCTTGTGAGGGGGAGCTTGTGAGGGGGAGCACTGAGGGGATTTACAAGGGTTGCTTCAAGGATCGCTCTACTTGTTCTTCGTCTAGAGTTTCTCGTCCGTGGAAGGGTCGGTAGAGGTAAGGAGTTAGCTTTTGGTTGTGGTTCTCTGCCAGCTTCAGGAGGAAGCAAAAAGAGGTAGGTTCTCTGCCTTGTCGGGGTGGCAAAAAGGAGGTGCTTTGTAAAGGCTTCTCCACCTAGCTGTGGGAGCTAAAGTTGAGTCACGTTTGTAGTGCAATACTCGGAGGGTGCCTCCGGGGAGTGGACGTAAGTTGAGTTGACCGAACCACTATAAATTTCTGCGTTCTTATTTTCTTGCTTCCGCACTTTTATTTTCGCATTTATTTTTGTGGTGTGATTTTGGTTTATGTGATTTTTATTCTTTGTGAAAAGAAATTTTTAAATACCAATTCACACCCCCCCCCCCCCTCTTGGTTAGCTTGAGCCAGTTCTATAGGGCTTAACGTCCCTAACAAACTTTTAAGTGGTATCAGAGCACTTTCTAGTGTCATCTGAGCACTTTCAGACAATTTGGTCAATTCTACTTTACAACTTTGGGTAAAGGTTTGTACTTATGTTCTTTTTCGACGGAAGATATGTTGGAAGCTGTACACTCAGGAGGGCCTTGGTTTGTTAACGAACACATTATTGGGATGGAGAAATGGACTCCAAAATTTAACCCATCATCTATGGAAGGCCTTACTTCTCCCATATGGATCAGAATGCCTCACTTACCATTGCAATGTTGGGATGAGAAGAATGTGGCTTACATTGCTTCAAGAATTGGTAAACCAATTATGCTAGATGGAAACATGTTCCATTGGGGAAAAAAAGAATTTGCTAGAGTTTGTGTAAGGGTCAAACTCGGTCATCAACTTCCTTTAGGAGTTTGGGTGGATAGCATGGGAGGAAGATTCTTTCAAAAAGTAGATATAAAAAAATTTCAAACTTTTGCTTTGTATGTGGAAGAATAGGCCACATAGAGAAGAATTGTAACAACTTGAATAAAAACCTTAAAGGCTTGGAGAAAGAAGGAGACAATGGCACAATAATAGCTGACTTTTCAGATCCAAAAATTCAGAAAAATTCAACTTATGGGCCTTGGACTTTAGTCACCAATAAAAAGTCTAAATTCCCAAAGCAAAAGAACAATCTGAATACACAAAACTCTTTCAAGTATGTGAAAAAAAAAGTTGATTCCAGATACTAATGAAATGGCTTTTATGAATCCAAAATCAGTTGGCTTAGGGAATGATCTAACTGGGAGGCCAGCTCATTCTAATTCCATTCATATATATGGTGAAGACAAAGTGGAGAAAGGTTCTGGGAGGCTAGATCATTCTAATTCCATTCAAATGGAAGGCAAAAACAATGTGAAGATAGGTTCTGAGCAACCAGGAATTCTTTTTAATCCTACATTGGAACAAAACTTAGTGATGGAGAACAGTTCTACATTATCAGAACCTAATCTTGGTTCAATGGATTCTTCTAATGGGAAGGGTTGCTTGCGAACTCAGATAGATCCTGTAGGATTATCTGCGAACTCAAGTACTCCCTATCAAAACACAGAGATCAAAATACAGAATTTTATTCCAAGTATAGCAGAGATTCCAGCTCTAGAATGTTATGACAAAATCATTCTAAGGGATCATAATCAAATAGAAATTCGTAATTCTGGAGATGCAGAATCAAACTATGATATAAACACAGGGAATTCTGCTATTGTAGCTGATATTAGACAGCCGGAAGGGAATCTAGAGGATAAGCAGAACAAAAGTTTCTCTATTACTCATAATAATAAATTTTTTCTACTTAATGACTTAATTGAAGAAGGGGTTGTTGAAGAACTTCAAACAATTCAAATGGTGAAGGATTTGGAAGAAGGTGAAATTCTTGTTAATAAGGATGGATGTCAAGGTAATTCAGAAACAGATCCTATTCAATGTAATATTGAATGCAAATCTGTGACTGATACTATTAAATCCAATTCCAAGGGAAGTCTTCAATCTCAAAAAATCAAATTTGCTAAGGAAATGAAATTCTTGGGGCCTCTTAGCTCGTCTTCAAGAATGACTAGAAACAGTTCTATTAAGACTAAGGGTGGGGGAATCTCCCCATTAAAGTCAAAATGAATTCCATCAGCTTCTGGAATTGTAGGGGGGCTAATAAGAAGGAAACCTCCTTTTATTTGAAAGATTTTATAAAGGAATGGAATGTTTTTTTTGTTGGCATTGTTGAGACAAAGTTAACTACTCTTTCTAATGAAGACTTGTAAATATGATGGGAAATGATTGGAAATTCATTCTTCATCCTTCTAGAGGGAACTCTGGAGGAATCATGGTAATCTGGAACTTTAAAGTGGCTGAATTTACATTAATTGAATCATCAGATCAATGTATACTAGGTGAACTAGAAATTCTCAATAAAGGAAGATGGAAAATGGCTACTGTCTATGGGAGCAGAGACATTCTAGGCAGAAGAGAATTATGGAGAATTTTGGACAAAGCAGCTAATCAAGAAACCCCCTTTATAATAGGTGGTGACTTCAATTGTATTCTATCACAAGATGATAAGAAGGGAGGGAAAAAATTTTCATTCTCGAGAGGACCCATGGAAATGAAATCCTTTATGAATAAGAATGACTTTCATGATGTAAGTATTCTTGGCTCTAAATATACATGGTGTAATAATAAAAGTGGTAGTGCAAGGATTCTAGAGAGACTTGATAGATGCATTCTTAATTCAAAAGCTTTAGATCTATGCAAGAAAGCTTCAATAAGACATCTGAATAGAATCGCTTCAGACCACTGCCCCATCGTTTTGAAGCTATTTAAACTTCCTCCTTCGGGCAGCATGATTCAGAGATTTGAAGATGTATGGATTTCTTATGGAGCAGCAGTTATAATTGTAAAAAATTCCTGGGCTAAACCAGTGAGGGGTAATGACATGGAAGCTCTAAACAAAAGGCTAAGTAGAGTTTTAAATGCTTTATTTTTTTGGAGTAAAGCCAAACATCAAAAGCTTGAAGAATTGAAGAAGAAACTGAAGAAGGAGATTGAAGAATTACAATTAGAGGAGGCTTCAGAGAAATAGTTTCCAATCAGCAAAGGTTTGATCCTTAGAAACAAAATTTCTGAATTTAATTCTACTCTTGCTAGATTAAATACTTGGTGGAAACAAAGGGCCAAAGATAAATGGTTCAAAGATGGTGATTTAAACTCTTCATTATTCCACGCTTATGATAATGGAAGGAGGAATTACAACATTATAAGGCAGCTGAAAAATGAAGATGGAGACTTAATTGAAAATCCTGCCAGCATTAGGGAATGTTTTGCTCTATTTTTTAAAGAAAAATGGAAACAAAGGGATTGTAGATTATCCAATTGTCCAGATATCACATACAGTCTAAACCAGGAAGATCGAAAATTTCTGGAATCAGACTTTACTCAAAATGAATTAGAGGTGGTAATAAAAGAACTCGGTAGCAACATTGCACCTAGAATGGATGGGATCACCTATTCTTTCTTTAAAGCATATTGGGATATTATAAAAAATGATGTATGGAAAGCAATTCTTCTTTGCTTCAAATCTGGTAAAATGTCTTCTTCATGGAAGGAAACTTTGGTAATTCTCATCCCTAAAATTAACAACCCTCTTTCTCCTTCCAATTTCAGGCCTATAAGCTATTGTATGTCCATATACAAGTTAGTTGCTAAAAACCTTTTAAATAGACTTATGAAAGTCATTCATGCACTAATATCAGAAGAACATATAGCTTTCATCAAAGGAAGAGCCATTTCTGATCATGTTCTCCTTGCTCACGATTTTTTTCATAAATTTAGATTTTCTAAATCTAAAAGAGGTATGGTGGCTGCAAAACTAGATATGGAACAAGCATACGACAGTATGGCTTGGGATACTCTCAAAAAGATATTGGAATTATTTGGATTTCCCATAAAATTCTCTAATTTGTTAATGGATTGTATCACTGATCCTATCTTCATGATTCAAGTGAATGGTGTAATCTTGGATAGAATTGTTGGGAAAAGTGGCTTTAGATAGGGATGCCCTTTATCCCCATATCTCTTCATTTTATGCTCTCAATTACTTTCCAATGCCTTTAGATTCAAAGGAAAAAATTTGGGTTTAAAGATTGCTCCAATGGCTCTCAGAATATCACACTTACTATATGTTGATGACATCTTAATTTTCTCAAACACTAAAGAAGAAAATATCAAGAAGATTAAGAAGATAATGGCGAACTACTGTTGCTGGACAGGGCAAATCATCATCAACAACAAATCTTCATTAATATTCAACAGAAATACTTGCAAAAGGAGGAAGAAAAGGATTTTTATGCTATTGGGAATCAAAGAAGCAAAGGACTTCTATTATCTGGGAATCAAATTAACCCAAAGAAGGCTGTCAGCAGCAGACTTTTCGCATATCCTGGAGAAAGCTGCCAACAAAATGAGCGTATGGGGTAAGAAATTCATTTCCACTACAGGTAGAATTACCCTTATCAAGTTAGTTATTCAAGCATTACATGTCTATTACACTACTTTATCTTTGGTACCGATATTGGTACTCAAAAAACTGGACAAAATTTGTAGAGACTTCCTTTGGAACAAAGGTGATGGAAATAATGGTTTACACTATGTAGCTTGGAAAGATATATGCAAACCAATAAAACTTGGAGGTATGGGAATACAATATGCAGTTGAATCAGTGGAACCTCTAAGAGCTAAATTAGGTTGGAAATTCTATAATGAACCCAACTCTTTACTCTCCAGGTCCATAAATGCAAAATATGGTAACAAATTCTTTTATACGGTGAGAAGTCAAAACCCATCTCTTACTTGGAAACTGTATCTTAGTGGAGCAAATGCTTTGAAACATATAGTGAGATGGAATATTAAAGATGAAGTATCTATAAATATCATGAAGGATATTTGGTTATTTGATAGAAAATTGGAATGTTGGCCAACTTTTATTTCAATTGATATAGATAACATTTCCAATCTTTCTAACTTCATCACGGAAGGAACATGGAATGTTGAAGAGCTAAGAAAATACTTTGGGATTGATTTAGTCAATCTAATTTGTAACCTGAAAATTGAAAATGAGATTCTTGAAGATAAATTGGAACTACTAAATTCTCATTCAGGTTATACAATATCTGCATTAATCAAAAATGCAAAATCTGAGAAAATGGAGATTGACTTACAATGGATTAATGGATGGAGCTGCCTAAAGAAGCTTAAATTAAATCCACAGGTAGCTCACTTTTGGTGGAGACTACTAAAAAATGCTCTACCAACCAGGGACTTTTTGATACATAGAAAACTGGTTGATGGCAACCTTTGTCCTAGAGGGTGTCATTTAGTAGAAGATGCCAATCACATAGCAGCAAACTATTTAAAATTAAAATTGCTTATCAAAAAGGCTAATAGTTGGGGATTTGAGATACCTTCTCTCCTAGATTTGAATGATGTTCTTTCTTTTTTGAAAGACCAGAGTATTAATAACTCTTTTATAAAAAATCTATATTGCTCTTTAATCTTTACATCTTGGAAGAGTAGGAATGCTCTTATTCATAAAGGTAAAGAAATGGATGATGGATTCATTGTGACTAATGCAATTACTTATGCATCTACTTCATTCTCTTTTATACATTCGAACCACTGGAATGCCAACCAGCACATGCTGACTCCTTCTTCTTAGCATCCCCCTCCACCCGGATAGATCAAAATATACATAGATGCATCTCTACATTGCTCATACAAAGCTGGAATAGGTGGAATCTTGAGAGATCATAAAGGAAGGATGCTTTTTTCCTACGGATTCTCACTAGTTCATTGGGATATCGGAAAACTAGAATGGTTGGCTGTTCGGTCAATTGGCAACATCATTGAAGATTGGAAACTCAAATCTAAAGGCATAATTGTGGAAGGAGACAACTACAATGTTATGAAACATTTTAAAAATTTATCTAATCTGGACAAACGACGATTGGATAAATCTTTTAGAGAAGACTTGGACTTCCTCAACAACTTTGAGGTAATTTTATTCAAGTATGTTAATAGAGATTGTAATAAGTTAGCACATTGGTGTGCTAACCATGCTTTAAGTAGCAACTTTACTTGGGATACTCTAGAAGTTAATAAGGTCCCTCCTACCTTTTTTTCTTTATTAAAGGAGGAAAATGATAGGTCCTCTATCACTTAGTTTCTTGTTTGTTTTTTTTTAATGCAAATTATGCAGTTTCTCAAAAAAAAAAAAAAAAATACATTAGCAATCATTTGATCATGACTATAATGATCGTTATAAGTTTAACTTCCCAAAAGAAATTTTAATTGAGTTTTTTTATTAAAACAATTGATGTGAGTTCTAAATCCCCTACGAGCACAAGCCCTCATAATTAATTACATCGTAAGAAACTGGGGTTTCCTACAAAGACTCTCGATTAAAATAACGACATAAATTTTATTTAGAGATTTTCTAGAAGCTATGTCAAAGGAGGTGAAACGGAATTTCAAATGGGCTTGGAGCCAGATTGAATTCTTATTTTGTAGTCAAAGGAAGAAGTGTATGAGGCACTTTGGGATTATGAAATAATTCAGAAGTGCCCCGACCTAAGCTAAGTATTGAGCTTTAAAATTTGGATTGAAATAAGGTTTAGTTTGAGTTTAACATTTTTTAATAAAATTTAATATTGCATTCCTCTGGAGGTTGGGGTCTTATGATTCAAAATCTTCCATGGATCCTAAATCTAAATTGGGCACCAAAAAATGGTGACTAAAACCTAACTCATGTAGTGCAAAAACGTGAACTTACCTGGCCTGGATTGGGGAGCTAGCTGGTTACCACCTAATTTATTTTAAATATATGAGTTCGGTCATTTTTATGAAAGAGAAGTTGAGATATTTTTATTAAAGTTTTTGAGAATTGGGACCGACATCTAGAACATTTCCTAATTAGTTCCTTGACTTATGTTGGGAGAAAATACTAAACAGAAATGCAATTAAAATTTAGACTCTTTTAAATATGTTTCTAATGCACTACATAATGACTGACTCGATTAGTACTTGAAATTAGAATGAAGTAGTTTTTTTTAGACATAAAAATATTTTTTATCCTAGATATTACATAGATTCCCCTTGACAGATCTGCACCATTATAGGCTAGGTGGTCTGCTAGAACTAGCAAGCAGGGAGGGGCTAACATAGAAAAGAAGATGCAGCAATATGTTATGTGAACTCCTGGGGGTCTCGGGCTTACTTCTTAGATCGTTAGAGTTTCTATGTTATCTTATAAATTTTACTTAAATTTAAGTAGAAAAAATTATTAGCACCCTTACGAGCCTCAGTGTATCCAGGCTAAAATAAAAATTACACGCAATCGCTAATAAACTAGGAAAAAAAAGGCAATCCTATACATAATAAAATCAATTCAAATACATCAATTTAACCAAATTAATTAATAAATATCCATAGGCAAACTACCTTACTTATTACAACCTAAAAATGCAGAAATTAAAAGTGGTCGGGCATGATTAACCACAAATCTAGATTTTAATCCTAAGATCGATACAAGAAAACTTTGAGTGGGATACTCTTATGTCTTTTGCTCCTCGATCTCTTTCTCTTTGGGTGTTGACCTCACTTTAGTATGAGGTCATTGTGACCTTTCCTAAACTCTAGACCCTAGGACTTCTTAGACTATAGAATCCTCATAGATTCTAGATCCTATGATTCTCCTAGACTCCAGGCCCGAGGATCAATTTAGATCTTAGATCAATCTAGACTTCAAATCAATCCTGGCCTCAAGTTAATCCAAATCTCAATTCAATTAAAACTCCAATCAAATGTAGACTTCGAACCTTGAGCATGTCCCTGATCTGGCTTCAATCTTATCCAACCATTTTTTATCACTCAAATGATTATAAATGATTTAGATAATTCAAAACTAATCATTCAAATTCAAAATCCAATTCAAATCTAGAAAATCCATATCAAAATCTAAGGCTAAGGGCTTAAGTCTTGAGAGCCTTTTTCAGAGTTTTTTAAAACACTTCAATACCCAGTTAAATGAACTATAATTTAGATTCTATTAATTGCATATTGATAAGACATGTCTCTGGGGTCAACCTTTCAAATTTGAGCTCAGTCTGATGCTTTTAACCCCAAGAAACTGAATTAAAATATGAAAGCTGCAAAACCTTTAAATATTTATGGCTCATGCCATTAGACTTATCACCTAGTAGAACTTAACCTTGGAGTCTTCTCCAAGCACTTTGATCACTTCCAAACCTTTGATATTGATATGTCAAACATTAACCTATATTGTTTTGGACTCACTTTCACCTAGAATTGACCAGAGGTCAAAATGACCACAATGCCCTTTAAGGGGATTTTTTGACTTTTAACCAAAATTCAATATGGTTCAATCTCATCAACCTTTCAAACCTTTTCGAATTAATCCCAAGCATTATTTGGGACCTGTGAAATATTCGTATAGGTTGTTAAACCTATGTAATTATTCTAAGACTAACCAAATAGAGGGGTGAATCGATTATTTTAAAAATCCTTTGGAATTTTAATAAAAAACCATTTAATAATTTAAAACAATTTGATTTTCTTTAAAATTTACTTTTCGACCACAAAAACAGATTGCAAAAAATAAAATGTAGAAATAGAAAGAACATAAAGATGTTTAGTGGTTCGATCCAACAAAACCTACATCGACTCCCTGAAGACTCCCTCTTCAGGTATTACACTATTAACAAAGTGACTCTCCTTTTTCCCCCACAATAAGGCGGAGAACCCTATACAATTTTCTTCTCTTCCACCAATCCCCTCTATAGTAGAGTACTATATCCTTTCACACTCTAAGTATCAGCAGAGTATCATCATCCTTTCACACCCTCTAAGTGTCAATAAAGTACCGTCATCCTTTTTCATCCTCCATATGTTGGTAGAGCATCATCATCCTTTCACACTCTCCAAGTATTGGCAGAGTACCAAATCTTCTCCAAAGATCTTCTCTCAAGAAACTAGAAAGAAAAAGGAAGAGAATTTACACAAGAATAAAAGAGACTCTCACCTTTGAGTAACCTAGTGAATCTTTCACACTCCACTTACAAGAACTTTCTCACAATCACTCTCCCAAATCACCCTTTCACTTTCTCTCTTAAAAATCACAAAGATAAGATTTGTACCAGTTACTTTCTAAGGACCTTTTATATGAAAGACACAAAAAATTCTCCAGAAAACTAAATATTTCAATTTGGAGCATACATAATTGTACAGTACGATCGACATTCATTCCGGATGAACAGTTCATAATTGGCTCGTACGATCCTACATGAAATATTTTTATACAAGCATATCGTATATATATATATATATATATATATATAACAGAATGATCACTTATCAAAAAATTCATATTTTTTTGGATGAAAATGTTCCCTATAATTTTATACTCTAGACATCTGTATGAAATCCCGATTTTCCTGGATGAACAGTTTAATAATTGACATGTTCATCTTGATGAAAATGTTCCTCATATTTTTGTACTCTGGACATCGTCTGTAAAAAGCCAACTTCCTATAGTACGAACATTACTTACAAAATTAATTTTTCCCAAACATTTATTAACTACTTCCTGGAGGAAATAACTGATAAAGTCATCACGTACGAACTGTAGTCGTATAGTACAATTAGTTTAAAAATTTTACAAATTTTCAATACTCCCCTAGTATGTGTATGCATGATTATGAAATTATAATCACACTCTCTCATACTTAATAAAAATATAAAATACATACTCCAATTATAATGAACCCTATGTAAATATTACTTGAAGTCATCAACACTCTAGAGTATGATTTCCCTAAAATGTTAGTGCACACTGTTACAAATCTGATTTCATAAATTAGAATTTTGATGATAGAAAACATTCTTGTTTTTCTACGACTACCATGCCTACTAACATTTTAGGTGCATAAGATCAAAATAATAATTTGAACCAGCTCAAGATTGGGTAGATTAGGTCTGAGTCCATTTGTAAATCTTATATGTTTTTTTTTTGAGTCAACTGTAAGAGATATGATTCCTGATGCTAAGTAACCTTGCACACACATACACTTGGGAAACTTTATAACTAATTTTAGTTTTCTATTTTTACTCACATCATCCGGGATGATCCAAAAATCATCCTAGATGATCAGTTAAAAATAGAAATCCAAATTAGGGCATCCTGGTTAAGGCAATCATCATTAAGCACATCATCCTGGACGATATTAATATTATCCTGAACGATAGGCTCATATCAGAAAGAATTATCCACCAAATCAGTTAAGGTATGTTATATTTTTAGACATCGATGTCATGTACAATGTAACAATATTATGCCTGAATTAATCTGGTAATTAAGAAAATAAATTAAGGCTTGATTGCAACAATATTAGGCCTAAATTAATCTGGTAATTAAGAAAATAAATTAAGGCTTGATTAAATAATCACATCATCCTAGATAATTATAATATTGTATGGGACTTTCAGTTAAGAATCCTTAATTCTTCTTAGACGATCGAACATTAGTCTGGTTCTATTCAGGGTGATATTTTGGATGATCTGTGATGTTTTGAACTAATTATCTTGGATGATCTTGAGATCGTCCCAGATGATTTAGTTAATTTTGCATCATCCAGACTCCCATCCAGGGCGATGGTCTAGATGATAGGAACAAATTTCCTTCTAATCATCTTGGATCATCCTGGCTTATTGAGCTAAAATTGTACTGATCATACAGGATGATCTCCATATCGTCATCAGCAATAATGTTGGTTTGTTATAATTAAGAGCTATTCCAAAGTTCTTCTATATAAGATCTCTTGTATTACCCATGAGGGCATCTTTTGCTATTTTCTTGACCTAAGAGAGCCTAGAGGAGACGAAAAGAGAGGGAAAGAGAGAGAGAGGATCTTGTGAGGGGGATTTTATGAGGGGTTTCATAAAGGTTGCTCCAAGCAAGGATCCAAGTCGTCTTCTTCAATCACCATCCCTTATTGTTGGAGGTTAGAGAGAGATCTATTTCAGCAATCGATCAAGGTTCTCTGCCTGCTTCAGGAGGAAGCAAAAGGATTCCGGTTCTCTGCCTCACCAGTGTAAGTAGAAAGGAGGTTTTGTAAAGGCTTATCTACCTTACTATGGGAGCAAAAGGAGTGTCACTGAGTTTAGTGCAATACCTTGAGGCCGCCTCTGGGGAGTAGATGTAACTCGAGTTGACCGAACCAATATAAATCTCTGTGTTCTTTACTACTACTTTTTTCGTATTTAAGTTCCGCACTTTTAATTTCTTTGTGGTGAATTTGGTTTAGTTTGAGTTTGTGTTTTTGATTGAAAGATTTTTTAAAATACCAAATCACCCCCCCCCCCCCTCCTCTTGGTTAGCCTTCGGCTAGTTTATAAGGGCTTAACATTCCTAAAGAACTTTCAAGTGATATTAGAGTGGGATTCATAAAAATGAGTTTTTGAAAACTTTTAAATTTTGATCCATGTCTAACTTTGGTAATTGTAATACTGCGGAAGGGTATTCTATTACCCGACCATCTTTGTTTGATAATATTCCTTTTAATTTTTGGAAAACTTGCATATTTATGATTTATAATCAATTGACTATCGCATGTGGATGCTTCTTAAAGATGGTTATACACCTCTAACTAGTAAACTTAATGGCATTACTATTCCACTTCCTTTCATTGAATGGACTCTTGATGATAGGGATTTAGCACAACTTAATGTAAAATATTTGAACTATTTTTTCTGTGCTTTAAATTTGAAGATTACTTGCGTGTTTCAACTTGTGATATCGGTAAAGAAATTTGGGATAAAAAATCATTGAAGTTAAGAAATCTCGATTGAATATTCTATTGCATGACTACAAATTTTTTCATATAAAACATTCTGAATCAATTTTTGAAATGTATACAAGGTTTACTAAAATTGTTACATCTTTAATGCTTTAGGAAGAGAACTCATGAATTATGAAAAGGTTAATAAAATTTTGAGATGCTTGCTTTCTTCCTTTGATGCTAAGATTACTGTAGTCACTAAATTTAAAGATTTGAATACTTATTAATTTGATAACTTACTTGGATCACTCATTGCTTATGAGCAAGGGGTGAATCAAAGAAATCTTGATGCAGGTGAAAAAAGGAGAAAATTGTGGTGTTGAAGGCCAATGACATGGACACTGACTCTTCCGATTCTGAAAGCGATGATGTTGCCTTAATCACGAGGCAATTCAAAAGTTTTCTAAGGAAGAAGCATAAGAACCATCGTAAGTGGAATAAAGGTATGGGTAGCAAAAATTTTAAAAGTTCTAATGATTCTATTTATTTTGAATGCATGAAGTCGGGACACTTTAAAGCTAATTGTCCTTAAGACTCATCCTAGCAAGGAGAAGAGTGAGGAGAAACCCAAGTTTAAAATGGATAAGAAGAGGTTCCAAAAGTCATTCTGTGCAGATTCTGTATCAGACACTTCTGAGATTGAAGCTAAAGAGGAGATAATAAACTTGTGCTTGATGGTAGACGATCATCTTGATCAAAGTGACCAAGAACAGGTATGTAAACTAACCTACAAGAAACTACTTGATATTTCTAAACAAATTCATGCATCATATAGAAAACTTAAGAAATCACATGCTAGCATGAAATTAGAGTTTTTAAATTTGCAAAATGAACTTGAAATTTTACTTAAAGATCAATCTAAAATTGATAGCAATCACATGTCATTACTTGATGAGTTTGATTCATTAAATAAAAAGAATGTTGAACTATCTAATGCAGATGATTCATTGAAGTCACCTCATGTTAAGTTAGAAAGAGTGTTTAAGAAATTAGAAAATTTCAAGGCTTTTGAAAATAAACCAATATTGCATGCATCATATAACTTTAAAAGGAAGCATCTCCACCCGAGTAGATTAGTAAATCATTTTCGTGGTGTTAGATATTTTTCATGTGGCATGTTATGACACATCTCACACACTTGCAGCATTCATCGTAGTACACATTGATTGTGGAGACCCAAATTACATGATTCACAGCATAACACACATGCCTTTCATTCTTCTTTCTATAAGAAGGGACCCAAACATATTTAGGTTCCTAAATATGACATTTGATGATTTTATAGGCAAACTCTCACAAAAGTCCTCGTGAGAGCATGTGGTACCTAGACAGCAGATACTTACAACATATACTAGATATGCCAATCAATTTATTTTGCTGGAGACTAGGATAGGAGGCAAGGTTACTCTTGGAGATAACAGCACCAGGAAAGTGATAAGGGTAGGTATAATTGAAAACTCCAAAAACCTTTTAATTGAAAATATTTTGCTTGTAGATGGAATGAAACACAACTTGCTCAGCATCAGCTAGCTTTGTGATAAGGGCTTCATCATAAAATTCTTGGTAAATACTTGTATTATAAGCTTAATAACAACACTATTTTGTAGGGAAAGTGGATCAATAATGTTTATATGCTTAACTTAAATAATATTGAATGTGCTGCTTCATTTTGCTTAAAAATTGTTGCTGATGAATCATGATTGTGGCACAGGAGGTTATGTAATGCCAATATGCAAACCCTTAGATGAGTGATCTAGAACGACCTAGTTAGGGGTGTCCCCAAGCTTGAGTTTTCTAAAGACCACCTTTATGATGCCTTCTAGTTATGGAAACAATTCCAATCTTTTTTTCACTCCATTAAGAACATTAGCACCTCTAGACCTTTAGAAGTCCTTTACATAGATTTATTTAGATCTATTAGCACTGATAGCTTAGGGGGGGATAGTCTATGATTTTATGATTATCGATGACTACTCAAGGTTTACTTGGATTAGATTTATGTCACATAAGAATGAGTCTTTTAATGAGTTTAGATCCTTCTTCACTTAGATTCATAAAATGCTAGGTTGTGAGTAGTGACCATGGGGGAGAGTTTAAAAATGAGAGATTTGGAGACTTCTGTGAGGATAAGGGGATTAATCACAACTTCTTAGCTAGACACATACCTCTGCAGTGGTGTCGAACTATTGCATCTTTCTTGATCCCGGGTTCGCTCTACTCCCACTCATCATTAAAACATAAACGAAGAGTCTCCATTCATTCGCTACCCTTCTCCCACACAGGAACTCCAAGTCGTGTAATTGGAGTAAACTTGTTTATTTGAATTTCTCTGATAATTTAATGAATAAATTCTTAGAAAAATGATCTATGATTTTTAAAGAAGAAATTATAATTATAATAAGTACAAAATAGGATATAAAGCTATCTTTATTCTATGATTTAAGCAACTTATCATTTATTCAAGCATCTTCCTTGAAAAAAATGCCACCATCCTCTTTACTAGCCCCCTCAAGATGGAATTTAGGATTTTAAATTCCTTCTTTCTTATCTCCTCTTTATCATTATGAGTGTGACCTTTTGTGTTTGGATTTGAGTTTTTCATGGTTCTTTTTCTCGTGGCATCTTGTTTACATTCTTTTGATCTAACCACTACTTTATTTTCATGCAGATATTGAAGTAAATGCAGACCTTTGAGAAGACTCACCAGAAACGTTCCAAATAGGTGATTATTTATCCCAATAATTAGAACCTTCTTTGTCCAAAAACAATATTGATTCGTTTAATAATTGCCCTTAAATTTGATTGATCTGACATATGAAAAATAGTATAAACCTTATATGGGGAATATATGAACATAATTCCAAAATTTTATGATTACTTCATATTGGATTAGATTAAAGGATTTAAGGTTGTAGTTCTTCAATATTAAATCATAATAAAATCGATAGCATAATAGAAGAAGGTAAAAAATATATAAAAGTTCATACATGTTCTCTCAATTAATGGACATACCTTGTTGTCGCTGCTACAAATTTTTATATATATATATTTTTTCTGTTCTTGCCGCTGTAATATATATATATATATATATATATATATATATATATATATATATATATATATATATATATATATATATATATATATATATATATATATATATATATATATATATATATATATATTAAAAATTTTAAATAGAACTAGTTACTAGCTGCATAAGTCACTTGCTCCCTACATTTATTTCAATATGATTGAAAATTATTAAGCATTAAAGAATATCTTTCTCATATTTTTATTTTTCAAAAAAAGTTTAAAAATCATTTAAAATAGTAGCTTCTTATTTCCTTAAAATGCATTTATTTCTTTGTTGCTTGCCATTATATTTTCTTCTTCTTTTCTTTCTCTATTTATAATAATGTAGTGTTTTTCAACTACAAAGTCATCTAAAATTTATTGAAGGTCAGGCCTGTAAACACTTATTTATTTCTTTCAGTGTGTAGATTTAAAATATTTTTTAGTTGATTAAATGTTGTAGTAAGAAATGAAAAAGTATGGTGCACTTTAATTGTAATTAAATGTCTAAGTATTCAAGTTCTGAATACTTAATATATATATATATATATATATATATATATATATATTATTTCTAATGTAGTGTTAACAAAAGATTTGTGTACCTATTGTATATTATAGTTTTAATTATATCTTAATTTGAAGTTGTATTAGTGATAGGCGATGTTCTAATAATTTAACATATTTAAGCCTTATTTGGGATGATTTTTTCATTGCATTTTGTTGCAGTTTTTTAATACAAAAATTTTTTGAATTAGAAATCTTTATATTATAAAGTTATCTACTCTCCTAACCAAGTCATCTAAGGCGGCCGTCTTTAATCTTAACTACCACTAGAGCTACTCCAACTTTTACACCTATATGCTCATTTCGTATCATGTCTATAAGAGTAAAGCCACTCATCCACCTGAGCATCCTCATCTCTGCAACACTTAACTTAACACTTAACTTAATAAACAACCCCTATGAATGCGTCACGATATACAAAGATCTCTTGAAGTTCCTATTAATATGAGCAAACTCTGCAATATATACTGCCTAGCATAACAAACATTTAGTAAAAGCATCGAAGGAAATAGTCCTCATGCGACTATGATCTCTCATGTTCTGTTGATATTGATGATAATAATGTGCTAAACTTTGATGAAAATCTGTTGAATAAACAAATTATCACCTCCGTTGCGGACCTAAAGGTCGATGACTAAATAGTCTCATACACTGTAAAGAAAGAAAGCTAAATAATTAAATGAAGAAATCTATAACCACTAAGAGCCTGAAGAGGACAGCCAAATATAGGATCGTAGCACTGTTGTCGACATCAGGATGCATTAATTGACAATTAAGTGACTAAATAGAATCCTCTACTACTGGCTATAGATTGTATTAATCACCATAACTGAGACCCTGATTATCCACTCCAAAGCAGTACTATCACTAAAATGCAATATGAGGGTAACAATCCAGTCCGTAAGATAGTGTCCAACATGAAGATTCGAATTAAAAGAAGACATCTGAGGAGAGCAAATGAAAAGACCGTTGTATATATCTCATGATAATTAAGAATTTATTTAGATGATTGCATACAACAACAACAACATGACTTTATCCCACTATGTGGGGTTAGCTATATGAATCCTATTTCTCCATATTGTGTCTAGTTAAGAATCTAGATCTAATAAAAAAAATATCATTTCTAATATTTTCTAATATATACATTATATATATAATATTAAAAAAATTATAGTTATATTTTTGATAGATGTTATGATATTGATATATAAAATAAATATGAGTTTAGTTAATACATGGACATTGATAAGTATGCATATTTAAGGAATTTAATTTTAAAAGTTAAATTAAAAATGATATATCAATTAATAAAATAAATAAAGTTTTTTTTTAAAATTTAATTAGTAATTTTAAAATAAAACATGTTAAAGGCTATTTTTATAAATCAAAGAATTATATGTAAAAATTTAAAATACATACTATAAATGGAAAATGTATGATTCATTTAAATAGATAAAACTATATATTTTTTAATTTTAAAATTAATTTTGAATAATAATTTAAATTAACTTAATAAATGAAAATAATTAATATTAGGATATCTTACAATTTTAAGCGCTATGATAATTCATCCGGAACTAAAATTAAGAAATTTAAATGAATGAATTCCAATCCACTTTCCTAATTTATTTTTTAGTCCGTTACTTCCCTCGGCTAATTTATTTTTTAGTCCGTTGCTTCCCCCGGCATTCTCGGCATTCTCTATAAATACACCCTAAACTCGCTTTCTAAGTTATTTCTGCTTCCTTCCTCCGGTCTCCCCTCTGCCCTCTGGTTTCCGTCTCTCAACTGGGTCAGGATAATGGCCTTCAATGCGGAACTCAACCTGCTCAGCTCTCATTGTCGAAGACCAGCTTACGAGATCGGTCCTCGATAATGTACGGAAGACTCTCATCCAACGGCGGATTCAGGCGGGGTCCCGCGGGGGCACGGGCCTCCTCCGAAAAAAAATCTATACCTGCACTTGCTTTGGGCATTTTGGTTTTGGGCGGTTCGACATTCCCTTACCCTAATACTTCGGTTGTTCGGCCTCAGAAGCTCTCGCGTGGAGCAGGAAGATCGTCTCGTCGCCTCTGTGTTAGGCTTCGGAAGCTCTCGCGCAGCGCACGAAGCTCGTCTTTGTGTTCAGCCTCAGAAGCTCTCGCTCGGCACAAGAAGCTCTTGCTCATCTCTTCTCCTTTGCGCAGGAAGTGGTAATGATATGATAAAGGGCGATGGGACATTTGAAGGGCAGCTTCTCATTCAGAAAAGGTCGGTCAGTTCCCTAACATTCTCTCTCATCTATCCTCCACAAACGAACTAATTTTGAGCTGGAGTTGCTTAAAATGGTTGCTATACTTGAAGGACATTGTTTTGTTAGTTTCTTAAAAATTGTTCTATGTGCCTTTATGCTTTTGCTGTAAATTAGGTTTTGATTAGTAACGCATGTGCGGGTTGCGTAGTTTCAGTTTAGATGGTTTCTGAAGTTTGGAAAGCTGATGTCTCATTTGAAAGTTTTTTCTTTGTTTTAGCAATTAGTTTTTTGTTTATGTTTAAAAAAATTCCATTCTAGTCTTTAGTTTTTTTTTTAGGTTAAAAAAATGCTGGTGATGGTTTTGAAGGAGTTGATTGCTGGAACTCGGTGCAGGGATAAGGAACGATAGTTAATGCATAGTGTATATGGGTTTGGGAAGAATTTTGTGAAGTAGAGGAAGTGGAAGAGGAAGTATGAATGGGATGATGTTTTCTTGAAACTAGACATGACGAGATATGAGAATTTTATTTTGATGTAGGTGATAACAGTGGTACCCCTTATAAGTTGAACTATATCCAATGATACACAAGAGGTAGACTTGGGAGCAAATTTATGTGGAGCTGATTGTTGAAGCCATAGATAGCACAAACATCCAAATACCTTTAAATGAGAGTAAGATGGAGGATGTTGATATAGTAGGTGATAAGGGGATAGGAATCGTGTAGTGGAAGACATAAGTCGATTGATGAGATATGTGGCCGTAAGGACAACTTCAACCCAAAATGTATTTGGTAAGTGAGCTTGAATAAGAAGGGTTCAAGCCATCTCAATAATGTGATGGTGTTTATGTTTTGCAAGACCAATTTGTTGGGCGTATGAAGACAGATGAATTGATGGATTATTCCATCTTTAGATAGAATGTTGTGGAATTGTGAGCTAGAGTATTCGCCACCCCATCAAAATGAAATATCTTAATGGGTGTAGAGAATTGTTTTTCTACCATAGCTTTCAATAAGGCAAATTTGGAGAATGTTTCATATTTTGTGACCATTGCATAATTCCAGGAGAAATGAAAAAAATTATCCACAAATAACACATAATATTTGTTTCCATTAAAAGATTAAATGGGGGAAGGACCCCATACATTAGACAGGACAAGCTCAAAAGGAGTACATTTGGTAGTAGTAGAGAAGGGTAGTCTATGACTTTTTAGCAAGTTGACATGAATGACAAACATTATTAGAAATATAAATACTAAGTGACGTAACTAGACTAGCTATGGTAGACAAAACAACTTTATGCAGATGTCCCAGACGAGAATGCCATAGTTGTGAAGCGTTGGATGTGGAGATGAATGCTGTTGAAGTTGAATTGGATGGTGGGAAAGTGGAGGATGGCACGGCGACAGGATAAAGACCATTACGACACAGTCCTGAAAGAATCGAACGGTTTGTCCTCTGATCCTTGATATTATATCCATGCGGTGTAAAGGAAATAGTGCAACCATTAGTGGTTAGGCAATGAACATAAAGAATATTGTGAGAAACATTAGGAACATGAAGTAGAGGAGAAAGAGCAAGCTTACGATGGGGAGTAGGCATGATGTCGTGGCCAGTGGTGTAAATTGGAAGGGTTTGACCATTGCCCACTTGAATTTGCTGTGATCCATGATAAGTTTACGAAGATAGCAAGTTAGTGGCATCATTTGTCAAATGAGACGTTGCTCCAGAATCTAAAATCCAATCAGTAGACTGTGATGTAGTGTCTGTAGATTCTGTAATAAATGCAGGGAAAGGATTGCTATTGTAGTTCAGATTAGTGCAATGCCGTCACTTTATCTCCGAGTGACCTAGTTTGCTGCATATCTGGCATTCAATGCAAGCAGAAGAGGAACTCCCACCTCAGGAAAATAACGGCTGGCGACTTTGAGTGTTAAGAAAGGGTGGGCATGCAGCAGCTCTACCCAAAGTCACTAAGAATTGATAGGAAGTAGGCAATCCATTAAGTGTATGTAGAATGACGTCTTCAGGATCGAGAGCACAACCGATCATAGTGATAGAGATGACTTTCAGCTTTATTTCAGAGAGATAGTGTTGCATTGTTTTGTGGTTCATGGAGATATGGTGTAATTCGTTCTTAAGATGTATGATGTGAGAATGATTGGTGGATTGAAGTCGTTTATTAATTGTTTGCTAGACTTTGAGTGTTAAGAAAGGGTGGGCATGCAGCAGCTCTACCCAAAGTCACTAAGAATTGATAGGAAGTAGGCAATCCATTAAGTGTATGTTGAATGACGTCTTCAGGATCGAGAGCACAACCGATCATAGTGATAGAGATGACTTTCAGCTTTATTTCAGAGAGATAGTGTTGCATTGTTTTGTGGTTCATGGAGATATGGTGTAATTCGTTCTTAAGATGTATGATGTGAGAATGATTGGTGGATTGAAGTCGTTTATTAATTGTTTGCTAGATCTCTGCATACGACTCCAGATTCAAGATATAGGGTAATAATAGCGCGGAGATAGTTGAGAACAAAGCAGCTTCAAGATTCTGATCGATTAGCATCCAGGTAGAAAACAAAGCATTGGAGATGACTTCACCGGTCTCATTAGTTATCTGTTGGGGAGGGCATCGAACAGAACCGTCAAGGTATACATTGAAACCGTTTGCATAAAACACCTTCAACACTTGATATCTCCATGTAAGATAATTTTTTGGAGTCAATTGAGTAGTGATGACATTCTTAATGGTGGACATTAAGAACTTTAGTTGAGGAATCGGAGCATTGCCGACCAACTGTTAAGCTTTTGTGTAGCTGCCTACAGTAGAAGAATTTCTAGACTCCATTCTGGGATGCACAGGAAGGGAGTAAAGAGCCGTGGGGCTTAATGGCGCTCTGATACAATGTAAATTTATGTGATCCTTGTACTTGTAGAAAAGCTTATTGCTCGAAAACAAAAGTTAGAAGATGTTTCTAATGCAAATGATAAACAATTCAATGTTTTTATATAGAAGTAAGAAAGATGAATTGAGGTGAATCATTCATTGCCAGAGTTTGTTGCTGCCACAGGTAAGTGACTGCGCTCGCAGAGGTAGTGGCGCCAGAGCAGGTGTTCTACTTACTGCTGGAGCACATTAACATTTGATTGATCAAATTTTCTGGGTTTGTGTTTGTCAAAAACCAATATGCTCTACAATAGAATGGCAAAGTGCTATGAAGGTTATACTTTTTAATGCGATCTTAAGACACATGGAAATGAAATTATAATATCTTCATCATTTAATCCAACTTGTTATGGGGTTGTTTGGTTGCAAGATTTAGTGTAAGGATTTAGGCTAAATCTTGCCAAACAATTTTTTGAGTCGTATGACTCCTATTATCATCTTGAATCATATTTCCTCCCATGTAGACTAAACCTCATATTTTGTAGATGCCTAAAAAAGTAAAACTTAAGATATTAACAAACTTCAACCTCTTCTTTTGCTTCAATTAAATCTTAAATCTAAAATATTTACCAAATTGCTTACTAGGATTTACCAAATTTAACATTTATCATAATAACAAATAGCTCTCATAAATGAACGCTTCCAAGATTTACTAAATTTGGATTTACAACATTTATTAAATCCTACTTTGAACAAAATTGAAGCGAGAAAAGAAGGCTCTGCTTTTTTTTTTTTTTTTTTTTTTTTTTTTTGAGATTTTAGCATTGACCGTGGCCTTTTTAGTTTGCATCTAAACTTCTTCGGAAATGATATATTTTTGTTGTATCTGTTCGGAAATGATATACTTTTGTTGTATATGTTTGGAAATGTCCATATTGTCCATTCTTGATTGGATAACCAAATGCATTTTGAGTGATTTAGGCAGTTAATCAGTGGATTTGAATGCTTTGTGCTACTATTTTCTGGCAGAGATGAGAGGTAGTTGTTGATTCAAATGTTAGCCAGACAATCAACATCATTTCCAATCACGACTTTTCTGAAGGGCTCCGTTCTTGGCATGCCAATTGTTTTCATGCTTATGTGGCTTCTAACGAATCTAGTCTCCCCGATGGCCCAAATGGAGTTCTTGCTTACTCAGGAGAGAGTTACATTGTCATCACAAATCGTACGGAGTGCTGGCAAGGTTTGGAGCAGGACATCACAATGAAACTTTCCATTGATACTAAATATTATGTGTCAGTTTTTGTTCGTGTGCATGGGAATCTACAGGTGTCCTGTGGAGTGCAAGCAACACTTAGATTAGAGAATTCAGATTCTGGTACTAGCTATTTATGTGCTGGAAGGTATAATTTGGAGATTGTTGCTTTGAAATAATTGATTGGTTTGGAAATTCTGATTGCAATGAATGCTTGTAATAGAAAATCAGTCACTAAAGAAAGCTGGGAGATGCTGGAAGGATCTTTTACATTGACAAGCTTGCCAAGTCGTGCCATCTTTTATTTGGAAGGACCTCGTCCTGGAGTAGACATACTTATAAACTCTGTAATTATTTTTCCCACCAGCTCTGCGTATTACGGGGTATGTGTTTTTCACTATTTTTTCTCATATGTTCACTTTCAAGCTCATTGTTTTTTCTCATCTGCCGACTTTCAAGCCAATCCCTTACCTGTCTGTCATATTGAAATGGTGTCTCTGACTGAAATACTTATTTCTGTGAATTTTTTGTGAATTTTTCTAAGTGATTTCTGGGATGCCTAATTGGTTATTTTCTAAGTGATTTTTGGGATCACTGAAATAATTATTTCTGTGAATTTGATGTTCAATGATATGTAATGCAAAATATGTTCCTGAAGAAATTCTGGAAATGAACTTTGTGTTAGATATGAATAGTTTTTGTCCCAAGAAGTTGGGTGTGATTACATCATTACATCGATCAGTCTTCATATGTGATGTAAAATATGGTCCTAATGAAATTCTGGAAATGAACTTTGTTTTAGATATGAAAAGTTTTTTTCCCAACCTCCAAGAAGCTAAGGATGATTATATTGATTGGTCTGATGGGGATTTTAGGCTTTTAACCTTTTTATTAGTTTAGAAAACTCCTGTAATTTTATTAAAATCAGGTTTAAACTTTCTATGAATTGAATCCCTGATGCCCGTATATACTAATCATTATTTTGACTTGCTACTTTTGGGTTGAGCCCAAGCTTTTATGAAGTTTAACTATTATGCATTTCTCTAAAAGAAAATATCTTTAATTCATTGTTTGTGCTACTCACTCATTTTAGTTTACTTTGAATGAGTTTAAATTATTTTGATAATATACAGCTGTCATGGTGAATAATATAAATCTTTATCAACATCATCATTAGCCTTATATTCTTATGCCAACTACATGTGGCTGGATGGCCATATGAATACTTCTTCTCCAAGTATTTCTATTAAGTGCTTCATGTAGTTTTAATTTAAATATATGCAAGTCTTTGTTGATGTCTCACAGTCTATAATTTTTTCTGCCCATACTTTTTAGATTGAGAAAATGTCCAACACAATCCCTTGACTCTTTATGAAAGATCAAAGTAGTCTTCAACTATATTAAATGATCATTTTGGTCCCTCAACTCCTTAAAGAGGAACCAAAATAGTTTAACCATAGGACTATTTTGATTTCTTTTTCAAGACTTGAGGTACCAAAATGATCTTTTGTTACAGTTGAGGACTATTGTAGTCCTTCATAAAAGTTAAGGGATCTTTTTGATCAATTTCTCTCTTTAAATTGTTTATATTTACCCTTCTTAAAGATGCATTTTCTATTGTTTGTTGGGCATGCTTAAATTAACCAGGCCAATTTTCTACAACATTGTTCTTAGTAAGTGCTAGTGCCCAACCTTTCATTAAAGTATGGAATAAATGAGGAATGAATTATGAGCCTTAATGTTGCAAAAACCAAACAATTTTCTAATTATTAAAAGTACAACTATCACCTAAAGTATTTCCATCCATCCAACAAAGAAGTGCTCACACAGTCACACACCTAAAAAAGAAAAAAAAAAGGGGAAAATTCATTTAAGTTTTCTTACACACATTGAAAGCTTGCATTTATATTGCATTTTTATCTCATCTATTTGCTCTTTTTCTTCAAGCAACTTTAATGATTTTTTCCTAGGAAAACCTTTATATAATAAACTTTAGCATCTTAGATGAATTCCAATTATTATTAGGCTGGCTTTAAGAAGCTGTGGGCTCAGAAAATTTGTGCCCTGGCCCATCTGCGTACCCCACATTCTTCATTTTTTGAGTCAGGTTTTCGAGGAGAGTTTTAACAAGTAGGTTCTGGGTAAATTTTCAGAAGGCAAATTGGTCTGTGAATAGACACTACCCAGAGATTTCACCCTCATTTTACGAGGACTTTATGATATGAGATCTGGTTTCCTATAGGCGAAAACCCCTATAGTTAATTACCTCTCTCGATACGAGGATTTAATAATATGAGATATGGTTTCCTATAGGCGGAAACCCCTATAGTTAATTACCCCTCCCGATAACGAGAGAGGACTTTCGATTAAGGCTAGTCGTCAAACGTATGCATAGTATCCGACGTATAGTAACATCATGATTTGGTATTTGAGAATTTGATCTTTAAAATTGAAAATTTCACCATCTTGCACTTAAAGCAGATGGTGGGTGTGGGGGGGGGGGGAATGATGATGAGCTTGATTAAGATCCCATGGTTCCGTCATCTCGGACCATCGTGATCCCTGGTCTACTTAGTCAGATGAGGTAGTCGACCCAACTTGATAGGAGGATTCTTGTCGGCAACCATGAGTTGATTCGTCCAAGGATAACTTGTAGAACTGAGGTGAATATTTGTTTAAGTATATAAATTTGAATCCATCTTTGCTAATAGAGGGCTTTGTGCCATTATCAATCATATCATATTGATTTATTGCTTAATGATGATGAGCTTGATCAAGATCCCATGGTTCCGTCATCTCGGGCCATCGTGGTCCATGTTATACTTAGTCAGAGGAGGTAGTCAACCCAACCTGACAGAAAGATCCTTGTCCGCAGCCATGAGTTGCTTTGTCTAAGTGTAACTTGTAGGCCTGGGTGAGTATTTGTTTAAGAGGATAAATTTGAATCCATGTTAGCTAATAGAGGGCTTTGTGCCCTATCAATCATATCATATTGATTCATTGTTCAATGATTTAACACAGTTGGGGAACATACGAGCTATGATCATTACAGTAATATAATGATGCCATTTGACAGCAAAACTACCGGTGAAACCGTATACCTACGATGCCATTTAGTGTCGAAACTGTCGGTATGGTGTCATTTAGAGGCGAAACCTCCAGTTAAAGGACATGCCATAAGTAGTTTTTAATTTTTTCACCTCTACAAATTGTTGCGGAAGATGGATGAATTTTGTTTTAAATACTTGATGATTAATTTTAATTTGGAACATCTTAGGTTCTTATATTTTTGAGAATTTGAATTTTTATGGGCTTTTAGGAGACATTTCAAATATCTATGGTCCCCTTCAGTTGAGATAAACTTTCAACATGACCATCATTAGGATAATGTTGTAGTCACTTTAAAAGTTTTATATTTTGTTGAAGCTTGAAAGCATCATAATGTATAGGGTCCTCTTCGGTTGAGATAAATATTCAATACAGTCATTATCGGAGTAATGTTGTAGTCACTTTAAAATATTTGTATTTTGTTGAAGCTTGAAAGCATTAAAAAATATAGGATCCCCTCCGGTTGAGATAAACATTTAACACAACCATTATCGAAATTTATATGGGTTGTCATATATATTTTTTTATTGAGCCTTGTTGACTCTATCAATTTACAAACAGAGGATTGGGTTCGTATATGAATTTATTTCTTAACCCGTGCAACATATTCAGACTTCACGTGTGTACCTACGTCATGCTCGTCAGGGCCCATACGTGTATATTCTATTGAATGCATTTTACATGATGGATTTATATGATTGTTATATGCATGCATGATATTACTGGAATGAAACTCTCTCCATATTACAAATGCATACAAAAGGATACTTGGGAGTGTAATTGCAATGTCAAATGACATGTTTAAATTAAATCATCTGCATCTTGCTAATGTATGTAAGAGGTCATTTAAATTATGACTGCACTGTCAAATGACATACTTGAATAAAATCTTCTGCATTCTAACGATACATGCAAGAGATCATTTTAATATTTTATTATAATGTTAGATGACATACTTGAATGAAAACCTCTGCATCCTATAAATGCACGCAGGAGGTCATTTGAAATGTGATTGTTATTAACCAGATTGTAATTCTTACCCTTATGATCACTTTCTTCATCAGAAAAATATAATTCTTCGTTCGAATCAGTGAAAGGTGTTGGTGTATGATGTTATTCCTTATAAGGCATTTTCACATCAGCTTTATAGATAGCAAGAGGTGCATTGCGTCCTCTTGCAGCTCTTCCATCAAGTTTTTTTATGACTCGACAAGTCTCAATTGGAATACTGATGGGAATTAGAAAGATCTAAACCAAATGGAAGGACATCATAAATAGGGGAAAGAGGGAAGCCAAACAGCCACCATAACCCCCAATTAAATCAATTAAAAGCATGAAATAGAAGTCCAAACATTCAGTTCAGCACAACACCCAAACAGTCACATAGAAACCCAAAAAAGCAGCCAAAGGGGAACCAAAACAACAACTAAAGGGAGCTAGAACAGCACCCGAAAAGGCCACAAAAAATTGGGTAAAAGAAGCCCACAAGACAGCAACCAGGGAGGAAACCGAATGAGCTGCATAGGAACCGGACCAGCAGCCTAGCAGGGAAACCAAAGGGCACAAAGGGGACCAGAACCAGCAGCCAACAAGGGAGAAAGAGCAGCCATGGAAAACATCACAGGAAGAAATCGAGGAGACACAAAGAGGGGAAAAGGAAAAGGCAGCCAAGGGGAGAAGAGCCAAAGAGGGGAAAACCAAAGAGCCAAGGGAGGGGGATTAAATCAAATAATGACACTTTATGAGCTGAATAAGTAGAAGAAGCTAATTAATGAGCTGACTTTAGTAGAAATTTACAAAAATTAAAACCCAACTTATTTTGACCCCCCCTTGCCTAAATCAATTAATTAATTAGATATCTACAAATTCAGATATACTGGTTATTGTTTTGACACAAATCCAGCTTAGAAGAGGAAAGCAGGTTCCTCCACCTCAAAAGAAAACAAAGGATAAAGAGAAGAACATTCAGCTAAATAAAGCTGTTATTCCACAAGAGCCTTTTAAACCCAAGGTTGCTAGTGAAAATGTGGATTACAACATGTTATCTTATCTCCGCAAATTACATGCACTACTGAATGTCTATGACGCCCTTCTTATGTCTAAGAACCTTCGGGAAACACTCATTAAAGATTTGCAAAATTCTGAATAGTACGAGGCATTCTTTGACGAGCAAAATTTGAAAGAAACTTTGCATATGCAGAATACTGCTACAATCACTTTCTATGATAATGATCTACTCCTGGGAACTGCAGATCATAATCGACCATTATATATTAATGCAGAGAGTAACAACATTGAAATAAATAGAATTTTGATCGATTCAGGTTCCTTTGTTAATCTTATGAGCCTCAAAACGCTCAAAGGATTGGCCCTGGACATCTAGTATTTGAATAGAAGCATAGTGTTTCTACAAGGATTCAACGAACAAGGGCAAAGAACCCTGGGATCTTTGGTCTTGCCTCTGAACTTTGGGGAACTTAATATAGAGGCGATATTTCACATCATTGATTCAAACACATCATAAAAGGCACTTCTCGGAAGACCATGGCTCCGCGAGTATGGTATAGTGCCTTCAACACTTCATCAATGTATGAAATACATTCGAGATAATGAAGAATGTCACATTGATGGGGATGAACAACCATTCTTGGTGCACGAAATCAAAATCTACGATAATACCAAATACTTTATAGCTTAAAAGTCAAAAGGAAGTGAACTTCCAAGAATTTAGGCTATTATGCTGGACAAGAAAAAGTTGAAAGATAAAAGCAAAAATAAATCAAAGCAAATTTGCTCAGTGCCTCACCTCGATAGTGATATTGAAAAGGTTGATATCTCCACAACTTTTAAACCGATGATCATAGGGAAAAGAAGGAATGAACTATCAAGTGTCCCTTTTAATTATGAAGCTAATCACACAAATAATGTACATTGTTCAAGCAAACCGATCATTGATGGAGAAGAAGAATTATTGAATCAGCCCAAGGGTACTACGGAATCTCAGGAGGAAGGGGACCTAGGACTCAATTCCATATCTAAGAAATTGCAGAAATTATCAATTTCAATGATAAGCGTGTCTGAAGAACATGTATCTACAAATATCATCAAAATAGTACCTATGCCAGCGGCACATTCTAAAATATTGACTACCTCGCCAAATACAAACATAGAAATGTTAAAAACTTTTTATGTTCCCCCCAAAAAAGGTCTTAATGAACATGGATCTATTTTAATGAATCAAGAGTAATATCACACTACATTACTCATGAAATATAATGCAAAGATGATGGGAAATATGGAGATATGTTGATAATCATCCTTCAATACCCTTCGCCCATTATGAAAAAGATGATAGAAAGAAGAATCAACTTCATGCAAACACGCAAGTAAGCTTGATACTTCAAAAAGCTTTGTCATAATGAGCAAGCACAAAAACCTATTGGCACTGATTTGTCTTCAACATGGGGTCTTGGATATGCTCGACATTCATATCTCACACGAGCAGCATCCTATCATTATTTTGAGTACCATCAACGTCCACGTCTTATATATGCAACCTCCTATAATGTTATAGATATGGAGATGAGACTGTTAGAGTCTGAAAATCAAGCAGAATATCTAATTATGGATCTGAAAGAAGCTCCAAAAGAGTTCAAAGAATGTGTCCAAGCTATCGTGGATGAGCTCAAAGAAATAAACTTGGGTACCAAAGATGATCCGAAACCTATATTCCTCCGCTCTAACCTCTCGCAAGATAAAGCAGATGAGCTAAAAATGTTATTTCTCAAATACAAAAACTGTTTCGCATGGAACTACACTAAAATGCCTAGATTATCACCATAGATGGCGGTGCATAAACTCTCCATCGATACGAGGATACCGCCTGTAAAATAAGCACCTAAGCAAATGAGACTTGAAATTGAAGAACAAGTCAGTGATGAAACAAAAAGCTTATTGATGTTAGTTTTATTCGAGAAGAGTAGTACACTAACTGGATCGCCAATATCGTTCTAGTAAAGAAAAAGAACAATCAAATTCGTGTATGTATAGACTTCCGGGATTTAAATAAAGCATGCTCAAAGGATGATTTTCCACTGCCTAATGCAGAACTTATGGTTGATAATATATTGAATCATGACATGCTCTCATTCATGGATGGATTATCAGATTATAATCAAATCAAGATGGATCCGGAGGATGAAAAACATACTTCCTTTCGAACTCTCATTGGCATATATTATTACAAAGTAATGTCATTCAGCTTGAAAAATGCAGGATCTACCTATCAAAGAGTAATGACTCGAATCTTCAAAGATCTAATTCATAAACATGTTGAATGTTATGTTAATGACATGGTTGTAAAAAGTAATGTTCAACATGAACATGTAAATGATCTTAAGATTATATTTGAAAGAATTCAAAAATTCAATTTGAAAATGAATCCATTAAGGTGTGCATTCAGTGTTACATCCAAAAAAATCTTTGGATTTATTATACGTCATAGAGAAATTGAAATTGATCCATGTAAAATTAAAGCAATCATGAAAATGCCACCTCTAAAAATTTTAAAATAACTTCGTTCAATTCAGGGTAGATTAGCGTACATTCGAATGTTTATATCTAACCTTTCAAGTAGATATCAAACATTCGCACGTCTAATGAAGAAAAATATGCCTTTTATATGGGATGATGCATGTTAGAAGGCATTTGATAGCATAAAATAATATTTGCTACATCCTCCAATCCTCACTTCCCCAATCCCAGGGAAATGCCCTAATACTATATACAGCTGCTCTTCAAGAATCACTCGGAGCATTGCTAGCATAAACAAATGAAGGTAACAAAGAAAATGCCCTTTATTATATCAGTTGACGATTAATAGGGGAAGAATCTAAATATTCACCAATCGAAAAGCAATGCCTAGCACTGATCTTTGTCACTAAAAAACTCCGGCATTATATGTTATCCCATAAAATCACTTTAATATATAAAGTGGATCCATTAAAATTTCTAATTACTAGACCCACTCTCACTGGTCTTCTAGCTAAATGGGCTTTCTTGCTAATGTAATTTGACATAACATATATGCCGCAAAAAGCAGTGAAAGGATAGACTCTAATTGATTTTCTAATAGCCCACCCTTTACCTGCAGATTCTCCGCTTAACGATGAGTTTTCAGAGGAGCAAACACTTGAAGTGGAAGAAGGAGAAATTATACAAGAATGGGATTTCTATTTTAAAGGAGCTTCATCAATATAATCAGCCAGAACCACTTAAATTTTTGACAATCCAAGTGGGCATCAGCATTATAATCATTAGACCGCAAAAATGAATACTCTGATATTCGTATAGATTAACAGAGCTTCGTACTAATAATGAGGCTGAATATGAAGCCTTAATAGCGGGTCTTGAGTTGGAGATTAATATGAAAATTGAGAAACTCCATATATATGAAGATTCTCAACTCATAATCAAATAAATAACATGTGCTTTCAAAATCAATAAGCCCGAATTAATCTCATATTATGAGTATGCACTGAAACTCTTATCACAAATTTCTGAGGTAACTCTCATTAGAATTATGCATAGTGAAAATGACAAAGCTGATGTGCTGGCAAAGCTAGTCAAAGAACTAGCAAATACACAGAAAGATCCAATTCTCATAACCATTCAAAACAGGCATGCATTAACTCCAGCTATCATACAAGATAATGAATGGAAAGAAATGCAAGAGAGCCTAGCTACATCTTATAAAAATGATTGGAGAGATCCATTTGTTAAATATTTCAAGGAAGGTATATTGTCCGAAAATAAATCTATAGCTTTGCAAATATCACAAAGTGCATTAAGATATGCTTTCGTGAATGATACATTATATCGTAGATAATTTGATCAAATGTTGCTACGATATTTGGGTCTCGATGAATCCCAAAATGTTATAAGTGAAGTTCTCGAAGGATTGTGTGGTGCACATCAATTTGAACCAAAAATGAAAATCAAAATCAAATGTATGGTATATTAATGTCAAGTGTGATTCAAGATTGCATCAATTATGCTAATAAATGTCATAAATGTCAAGTGCATGGAGATCATGCATCGATCTCCCAATCCGCTACACCTTACAGTAGCGTCATGACCATTTGAAAGCTGGGGTACCGATATAATAGGGTTATAGAACCACCATTTTCTTTAAGACATCAGTTTATCCTCGTTGCCACTGACTACTTCTCAAAATGGGCTGAAGCAATTCCCTTAAGAGAACTTAAAGCATACAATGTGATAAAATTCTTTTGAGATAACATTGTCTATCGATTTGGCATACCACGTCGAGTTATATCTGATAATTATACGACCTTTAAAAGTGTTAAAATTTATAAATTTATCGAATGACATAAAATAGACTAGTGTTATTATTCGTTATACAATCCAAGAATCAATGATTTAGTAGAAGCTTTAAATAAAACCTTAGTGAAATTACTCAAGAAAATTCTTTCTAAAAATAAAAGGAAGTTGCACGATAAGTTGACACAAGCTCTCTAGGCGTATCGTACCACTTATAAAACTGCAACGCAGGCCACCCCATACTCGTTGGTTTTTGGAACTGGGGCAATATTATCTCTCGAGGTTGAGTTGCAGTCTCTTCGTAAAATTCTTTTGCTATTCAATACGAATTAATCAAAGAAGAAAATGATCTTCACGACTTGAAGAACTTAAAGCTCTTGATGAAGTCAATCCCTCCTGAAAGATAAGAGGCAATTTTATATTCTTTTGTAATGCAGAAGATAAATTCAATCTCCTCCTGAAACGTCAGGATGTAATTTTTATATTCTCTTGCAATATATGAGATAAATTCAATCTCCGCCTGAAACATCAGGAGGCCATTTTATCCCATTTGCCAAATAAAATAAGGGAGCTTTGTAAATCTCATATGCTCATAAACCTAAAAGTCGAGCTAAATCCCCAAAGTTCAACAAGTTTAAGGGCCAAATTATAAATCTCATATGCTCATAAGCCTAAGGGACGAATTAAATCCATAAAGTTCAACAAGCCTAAGGGCCGAACTTCAAAAATTTTTATGCTCATAAACCTAAAGGTCGAGCTAAAACCCGTTGGTTCAATTAGCCTAAGGGTCGAACCTTTGAAATCTTCTATATTCATAAACCTAAGGGTTAAGCTAAATCTACAAAGTTCAACAAGCCTAAGGACCGAACTTTGTAAATCTTATGTGCTCATAAACCTAAGGGTCGTGCTAAAATTCACAAACTCAATAAGTGTAAGGACTAAACATCTAAATATTTTCTACTTATAAACTTAAGGGTTGAACTATTTTCATCAACCTATATAAGGGTTGAAATTCAAATATAGGTGCGATAAGTCTAAGGACCTAACCTTTCTAAATCTTTTATTCTAACAAACCTAAGGGTTGAACTACTTTAATCAATCTAAAAGATTGAAAGAAAAAAAAGGGGGTAGTGATGAACATAAATGCTAGATTTGTTAAGAAATACTACACAAACCTAAGGGTAGAAAGTCGCACAATAAATTCGTTGGGAGGCAGTTTGTTGATTATAAAAAAAAGAGACAAAACCTCAAACAAATGCAAAGTAACGTACCTATTTTTGCCGACCCTACCTCATATGGTTTGTTCCAAATGAAGCAACTATTTGTTCAAAAACAAAATAGCTGCCGGCTCATTTCTTTAAAAATGATTGGCAAGAGTAATCGGGAGAAGATACACACCTGCTCTTTCATCTCTCTGGCCTCTCTGTTCATTTGAAGCATGCGACAACACCGAGTGGTCAAACCTAGCCGCTTTCAAACGCTGGTCCTACATCTTGCTTCCGGCTTCCTCTTCCACACGTTCGTCCACCCCTGTCTACTAAGTTGACTCCCAACTGCGAACAGAACTTCCATCTTCTTCCTTACTTCCAACCAAACCGCAGTCCCTGCAGGCTTCCGTCCCAACACTTTCGGTCGAAATACCCCTCCATGCATAAAGCCCTTCACGCGAAGCCTCCAATTCCAAAGCCTCCAGTCCGCCTTCTTCTTTCCTTGCATCGAATCAGTCCACGAAACCAAAGCCCAAGCAACACCTCCGCCTTGTGCAAATTTAATCGGATTACTTTAAAATCTCTCAAGCATGAACTGCTTCACGTGACTCTTCTATTTCAATAACTTAGATTTCTTCTACTAAGCCTTAATCCTTCCATTTTTTTTATATATACGGATTATCTCATCCACTTTAGATAAAATCCAAAATCCATCAATACTATTTTGTTTTATTCTAAATTTATATAAGAAAGCTATCTACCTAAGTTATCCTAGTCAATTTAAATATATTATGCATCTGTACTTTGCATGCCTTAAAACTTTCATCTAGATTTTAAATAATGACAAACATTAATTTGCTACTTTTCTGTTAGAAAATTACTTGAGTAATTAAACTATTGTTATGTCAGAACTTCAGAAATTTGATTGCTTTAATTACTTCAACACTCTGACTATAAAGTTACTGTTTAATAATGTAAAGTTATTTCAATAACTTTGCATTACAATAAATCTGATTACAAACACATGATATGTATCTTTTGCTATTTTCAAACGAATTTCCCATATACGTGGCCTTGTCTTCCACTAATTTGTTTACTTTATATCACTTAGGATTTAATAGAAACAGATTTTTTTAAGTCTAATGAACCTAGATAAATGAAAAGGGCTTGAGATCAAATGGTGACAGTTTTTTTTTTTAATTATCATGTACTTTGCATCTTATGTTAAAAAGATACCTAAAGCTTAATATGATGATAGATGATAGAAATTAAAATAATTTTTAATTACAAATTATTTTAATTTTTTAATTGTCCTATGCCATTTATTTTAAATATGGCTAGGAAAACGAGGAAATTAGAAATCTTTGTTGGTTATCTAGATCCTACCAGAAATACTTAAATTCAAATCAAGACATCGTGTTGTTGATCTTAGATTCGGCCGAGATGGTTTCAAATTCATGACCTCGCGCTGTCGATCTTATATCCGATCGAGATGGTTTCAAAGCAAAGACCTCGTGCCTTCGACTTTAGGTCTGGCCGGGATGGTTTCAAAATTCAAGACCTCGCAACGTCGATCTTAGATCTGGCTGGGATGGTTTCAAATTGAAAACCTCGTGCTATCGACCTTGAGTCCGGGCGTGATGATTTTAAATTCAAGACCCTACGCCGTCGACCTTAGGTCCAGGTAGGAAGAAATTACCATGGTGCCGCCTTGATTTCTCCCTAGGTGGGGAGGACACGCCGATAGGCTGACGAACTTTCGAACAAATTACATAACTTTTTGGAGTAATTATTGAGCAATTAAATTTGAATCTTTGATTAATCAATAAAAAATTATTAAAATTAATTAATCAAAATTAATTGAAAATTATTGATCAGTTAATTATATAAAATTCATGAGCTATTTAAAATACAAGAGCATTTCAAATTTGAGAGCATTTGGAATTCGAAAGTTTTACGAGAGCGTTTTAAATGAAAGTTTTTAAATACGCAAACTTTTTAATTTTGAGAGTTTTAAAGTATGAAAGTTTTAAGAATTGAAATTAATATAATTAACAAATTTTTTTTTGATTTTTAGTTAACTAATTAATTAGTTAAGCGTGAAGCAAAGTGCAAGAAAAAATATTATTTTTTCACTAATTGACATATACAACTCTCAACCAATTATCAAATTCTCTAAAATTATGTTCAAATTTCTGTAAACACCTGTATAAATTACTTTCTAAACAAACAACTCTACCAACTCAAACAAGTGCAAAATAACACTCTGCCAACACTCCAAGGTCCTTCCTGTACAAGCTCTGCAGCTACCTGTGGGCTCTGCCCTCTGCAATTGCAATTTCTGGTTGTTGTAATTATTGGCTACGAACACCTACAAACAAGTATATAAATGTCAGCACAATTATAAATAGAAATCAATACTAAAAAATAGTAAATCTAGTCACTACTAGTAAAGCAAAGTACTGGGGAGCAAGAAAAGCTAAGTATTGAAAAAACTAGTAAAGTAACAGTGCTAAAACATGAATAGAATAGTGGACTATGCAGTAAGAAAAGACTACAATCACAAAACAACTAAAACACTGGTGTTAGTATCAAAACCTTGAAGTGTCAAAATTACAAATTCAAACCAACTCACAAACCTCTAAAACTCTCCAAATAACAAATCACAAATAACTGACATCATATCAACAAACACAATGAAATTCAAACTTGGGCAACCTTGTTTATAAGAATTTGATTGTAAGACCCACTATTTTAAGAGAAAAGTGTTAGGTAAAATTGACCTAACCCCCCAATCAAAACACCGGCAACTTCTAATAGAAGTCGTAAGTTCGACCTCTGGGCATTCTAGCCTAATGGATTAGTTTGTAAGACCCGCTATCAGACAACTTATAAGTGAAGTCGTAAGACCCACGCTTTAGGAAAATTATTAAATAAATTGCAATGACCCTAAAATCCAAACAATCACATTTAAACCTTTGGGCATCTTAGTCTAAAAAGATTTAGTTGGAAGTCCCATTTATCAGGATACTTTCTAAGGAAAGTCATAAGATCTACCCAAACAATTAAAATCTTCGTGCAGCATTGCTATAGAGTTAGGTTGTAAGACCCATCTTTGGGTAACTCATAAATAAAGCAATAAGCCTCATTCTAAATCAAATCTCCTGGATACTTTCTATGAAAGCTATGAGTCCCAACCTAAATTTAAATACCTGGGCTACTTCCTAAAGAAGCCATAAGATCCGCTCCAATCCAAAATCATTTGTTATTTCTATACGAAGTTATAAATCTCAAACATAATCAATTTGTGGGTATTTTAATAGATGTAAAACACAAACTCTAAATAAAAAAATCAAAACTAAAATTATCATTTAACAATTTTAGTTTACTCGGGATTCTTGAGAGGAGGCAACCCATGACTGCTAATCAGATTCCCTGGACACTATAATTAATAGTTGTTAATGTTGGTAGATTAAAACTATGGTATACCTGGGGCGATGGAACCATGATATCTTGATCGGGTTTACCTCCATCTTCCCCATAATTGAGACTATACACCTAAAAAAATTATTCATTCTTAATCGAGAGTTTTCTCTTACGTGTTAAGAGAGGTAATTAACTATGAATGCTTGCACTCATAGGAAGTAAGGACCCCAAATCTTATTAAACCCTAACACAACCCTTAGGGGAAATCTGGTTAACTTCAATCTCATTTAAGGGAAATAGAATTCTTGTATTCGTGTCGTTTTTCTTAAGCCAACAGCTATATTTACGATATCATGATAAAAAGAATACTGTTGAAAATCATGTTAATGACTTACGAACAAATTTCTTATGCATTCGTAAATACCAGTGAAAAATGAATCCTTTCCGATGTGCTTTTAGAGTATCTTCTGGGAAATTCTTAGGCTTTCTTGTTGGATAGGAAAAGATAGATGACATTTCTTGTGAACCCAAGAAAGGAATGTCTTGGTTGCCTTCCATAGGGCCCCTTTAAAACCAACTAAGTCAAGCTCAATTACACAAAGATAAAGGAAAAGTTTAAAAAGAATGAGTATTAAGTTTTTTTCAGTGAGCTCGAGATAGATTCCTGACAAGAGGAAAGGACACTGGGTACTGTCTTTCTTTGGCCCCAGCCCCCGGCCCCCGGTTACATCAAAGCACAACACACTTGATAAACTATACTTTAGACCAGTGGGATCCTAGAAATAGAAAGACTTCTGAAATTACTTCCACAGGCCTCTATAACGGCACTCTTGCCGAGAAAGCCCTTCCACATCAAAGGGAACTAATGCTTTTACTGACCCCAATGACCTTTTTTGCTATCACACGAAAAGAATTCATTATCACCAATGATGCTAACAATACATAACTTACCTTAGCTGAGTGAATCGTGAAATGAAATCATACCTGCCCTGACATGTATAAAAAACTCGAAGAATTCTTGGTCCCCAAAATTCATTTTGATTAGAATCCAAAAAATTCAAAGATTTTTGTTGATACTTTTAAAAGAAGTTGTACCTCGTGCTTTCAATCCCGATACCTAGAAAATATAGGCTTTGATCGCTCGCAAACTTCTGGCGTCGCCACCCTCACTGCTAGCCTTTTTCTTTGTTGTTTTTCCCCCTCGAGTGACCAGGTTGGCTCAATGGTTTGCCCATCAATAGTTTACAAAATTATTTCATATTTTGATTTCTCAGGTGATCTGTCATTTTTTAGGGTACCACGACTTAAGCGCTAGGTCTGGCCTAGTCTTCGAAAGGTAAAGATTCATTTGACTATATATATATATACCAATCCGACATATATTGAAGATCTTTTATTGAATCATGCGATGGGGGGATTCGTAACCTGAATCGAATTCTTGTAAAAAGAAAATATTTCAATCTTTTTTTGCTTAGTGTAAAATAGCGATAGACATAACTCATCTGAACGCTCAACAAAATAATGAGTTCAAATTGAATAGGTTTTAATCTATATCTATGTCGCCCTCAGATCTGACCTGGAACTTGATCAAATTGAATAGTTGCTATTTGCATGCCTTACATTTTTGCAACTTGTATAGTTTTGATGATTCCAAACATTATTGTTCAAATGTGTAGTTATCTCCTAACAATTTTAAAAGATTTGTATTTGCTCTTGTGTGTACTAACATTTTAGGAAAATCAGACTCCAGACTACAAAAACTTCAAATCAAATTCAACATGAGATACTTTGTGATTTTGAAGCTTGTATTTTTCCTTGAATTAAATTTGAAAGGGAGTGATTGTAATTGAGTGAATAAAATCATACACACACACACATAAGGAGATCATAAAAATTTTATACTGATCGTACGGGATGATATCAGATCGTACTAGACAATCAGACAGTTATCTCCTATTGAGCACATAGAACGAATAGGAACTGGCTTGAAAAATTTTCTAAGTCCTATTCGTCCGGGACGAAATTATTATCGTCCAGGATGATCTGGTCTCTGAAAATTTTCGTCCAGACGAAATTAATTATTGTCAGAAAATGATCTGCTCTCTATAAAAATTTCGTCCAGACGAAATTAATTATCGTCCAGGACGATATGGTCTCTGTAAAATTTTCGTCCAGACGAAATTAATTATCGTCAAAAAACGATCTGCTCTCCGTAAAAATTTCGTCCAGACGAATCAATTTTCGTCCAGACGATTAACCGACTTAGAACGGTTTTCAGCAGTTTTCTAGACCGACCTTGTAATAACCGTTCGTACCGGACGAACTAATTTCGTACGGGACGATCAGTGTGTACGAAGACATTTCGTACACATATTTAAATAGGGTCGTTTTAAATCGTTTAAGTAAAATCGTCCAGGACGATCATCGATCGTACGGGACGATCAACTGCGTACAAAATTGAAAATTTGCAGTTTTTGGGCGATTTTTCTTGTCTTTTGTATATATAGTCAAATTAGACTGTCACCCAATCTTTTTTGTCATTTGATCTTCGTGCCTCTTGAGAGAATAGCTAAGGAGAGAGTGGAAGAGTGCATTCAAAGGAGGATTCTTACCATTGGAGAGTGAAGGCTTCACTTGGAGTTCAAAGGTAAGAATCTCTACTTGTGAATTGGGATTACTTCACTCTTTTCTTTCTTCCTTCTAGATTTCTTGTGAGAAGATCAGTCAAGGAGATCCGGTTCGCTGCCGACATTTGGAGAGTGTGAATAGCCGAAAGGATCGCTTCCTACACTTGGAGAGTGTGAACAGCCAGAAGGGTTCTCTGCCCACACTAGGAGAGTGTGAAATGACGAAAGGGTTCTCTGCCCACACTAGGAGAGTGTGAAAGGACGGACGGTTCTCTGCCAACACTGGGGATTGTGTAAAAGGACGACGGTTCTCTGCCGCACCGGGTAGTGGTGAAAAGAGTGTGTTGTAAAGGCTTCTCCGCCTTGCTGTGAGTGCAAAAGGAGAGTCACTATTGGTTTTAGTGCAATACTCAGAGGGTGCCTCTGAGGAGTGGATGTAGGTCTGGTTATAGACCGAACCACTATAAATCTGGTGTAATTTACAGTTTTTCATGTTTCCGCATTTTATTTTAATTTTTAACAACTCTGTGGTTGAATAATATTTTCTAGAAAAACTTTAAAAGAAAAATTTTCATTTCGGTTCAACTTAATCTTCAAAGAGGGATTAAATTTTTAAACTACCAATTCACCCCCCCTCTTGGTAGCCTTGGGACATTAACTTAGGCTTAACAACCTAATTACTAGATTCAACAATGCGGAATACACCCGCCCCCCGACGGAGAAAGAGACACCCGTTAGATTAGATCCACGACCTTCTTTGGATTCCTTAACATCCCTATGGTCTTCGTCTGATTCCTTATTCTTTTATTGGTTGTTTTTTTTGACTTGGCTTTACACTTACTCCTTTTGGCTTGTCGAAATCCCATTACACAATTCTTCTGGTTATGCCTTCTTTTTTTATTTTTTATTTTGATATGCAATGATGGAGATGGAATACTTGGGATCTGTAGAATTTTCAAACTACAGAACCAACAGCTTTCACATCGACGAAATAATATCTAGAGCAAGGATTCAGAATGTCATATATCTAATGAGATAGATCAGTTCTCGATGAACATGTCAGAATGGCATCAACAAAAATAGATGGAATTGGACCAATAAAACCATTCAGGTTCGTTATCGATTAGGTATCAATGGGAACATCAAGATGTATGAGTTAACTAAGTCTCAGATCGACCAAATGGAACAAATGAAGATGCTATTGTCTCAACAGAGTTTGTTCTACTAGGATGCTAGGAACCTAATTAAATTTGTCTTGGGTTGCCAAATAAAGATACTAATGGTATATAAAGGTATATCATATGATGGAGCTCAAGCAAAAATGACTATTTCATTTATCGGGGGAATAATCTAGGGTTAGTGACAATCAATAAGTTAGAACAACTTTGTAAATATATCATCAATGTAGAAATATAGATAAATGGAGATGTTCAAATTTGAATAAAATGAAAAAAAAAATTGTCGAAATTTTCAAATCATTTCGGTCAAGAGTGTATCATGAAGGAATCACTCTTTCGTATGATTTTTCCCTTTTCCAACAAAGACGGTGGTTAGGTAGACGCCACGTTGTTCTTGGTGTTGCAATGAATCCAGTGGATCATCTTCATGGAGGAGGTTAGGGGCACACAGAAGGAGGTAGACCTTAGGTGACCCCTTGGGGGGAAGCCCACCAAAGCAAGATTTAGAGAGGTGGGGAAACACAGAATTTAGTTCATGCCAACCGTTGGCAGGAGAGTTGGACTTGATGAAAAAGGTGCTCAAGCGCCCACTAAACCAGAAAGGAGTTCCTAAATTAAGTCTCCCCAGGGGTAGATGTGCGATTCCAACTTGAATATTGGGGTGAGTGAGAGAGACTACTTCAGAAGGTTTACCAGACTGCAACCTCACAGGGACTTTGACCATGGAAATGAGCCTACTACGAAGAGATGCACTGGCTGAGCACTCAAACTTCCGTGAACACTAGAAGATTTGTTTCATGTTCATCTCTTTTTTTGGGAATAGATAAGATGATGGATCACTTCTTTTTTAAGGAATGATTGCATAAGGGCTACAGTAAAAACATCAAACTTTCTTTCCACTTCATTTAGTACCAATAGGTGGCATCGGGGAAAAAGTAGTAAACCTAGGAATCAACAACACAAAAATTTTATTATAATAACCCTTTTCCTTATTTGTATCGGGACAAAAAAGAATGGTTAGCAAAACAAATATCCATCTCATTCGTACTTTTGGTAACCGTATAACCATCAAAGACTGTTTAAGTGGCTTTGTTTCTATGCTTTAATATGTTTCTTCTCTTTCCGACCCTTTTGAAATATTCAGTGAATGCCAATTTAGATGTAGTACATAAGAAGTAACACTTCTTGGTATTACTCTCTATTTGAGAATCTCACTGAATTGTGAACCATCCTAAAAGGACTTCCCAGAACATAAGATGAAAGAGGCCTGTCACGATAAACAAAAATTTCATTAATTGAAAAGAAAGTCGTAGAATTATTTGACTTTCATATTTTCATGATTCTTCGTTGTACAATGAAAAAAAGGGAAAGGTGAATTAGAATTGTAATGAGATACATCTAAAGTTTTTTATAACTATTTGAATAATTCATTTACTTAAACAGTTCTCAAAAGCTCACATGTCCTTCGCTAAAGAATTTCTCCGACCCCGAAGCCCCTAAAAAACTCATCCGATAGTAGAGGATTTCTAAATAGGATCTCGTTGGCTTGAAGAAAGAGAAAGCTTTCTTTGCTGGAACTTCTCAATCTTTTTTTTAGTTGAGCCTCTCATTCCTTTACCCCAAGATCAAAAAGCTGGTGCAAGTTGGATGCTATTATTTGGGAGAACTGGGCACTTGTTTCACTTGCATAAGTGAAAGTGCTAGTGGAGTTGCTTCAAAAAATGCAAAGGATGAAATGTTTATGAAGGCCATGCCACAAACAATTGTACCTCCTACTTTGAATCCATCAAGCTTTCACTCTTCAAATACTGAATAGAGTTAATAAGAAGTAATGATTTGACAAATTTACATATTTGCTACACAATCTTAACAATCAGTGCTAGTGGAAGAAAATCAACATTTTCATATTTGTCTTGTGTTATGAGAAATGCGAAATGAAAACAAAAAAAAGAAACAAGGATCCCCCTAGAGATTTAGATTTTGTTCTCCGTCCTCTCTTTCACGGAAAAGGGAGAGATGATTTAACTATATTCCTTCAAGGAAGGATTCCTCCTAAAGCTATAGGAGTAAGAATGCCCTTCCTTATGTTTTCCTACAATCGGGATTCAAGGGGAAGATAGTCGGAGGGAAATAAAGTTCAATATTCAAGGCTTAAACATACCAATTGTTTACTTTATGATATTCTTATCTCGACATTTTCAATCCATACTATCTACTTCCCTCTCTATCCAGAAATATGGAATATCGGCAGAGTTTTTGGATAGATAAAGGTTTCTTATAACAGTTCTACATGAATGTCTGAAGGTAATGTACCAAAGAAAGAAGCAACTTGCTCCTGACCATCTTGTATTATTCCAACTTAGAGGATCAGGTAGGAGAATCGGACAAAACTCATCTCTTGGAAGCAAAATAGCTTGTTTAGAAGCATATTATCGCGTAATGGCTCATAAAATAACAAGATCATAATGATTTGAGTATGAGTAGTTGAGATGCTTTTTCTATGAAACGGTTATAAGTCCTCGTTCTCACCCACGCCTATGTTTTTTGACAAATCATCTTCTTTCATATGAATTTTTTCACACGGTAGTCTCGTCTTCCCCCGTACTCCATTAGCCCTGAGAGAGACTATTACTTGCAAAACTTGTAATCATTTTTTGGGGACAGTGGTAATGAGAACTTTTTCAATTTTTTGTCTTCCTCTCCCAACTCACTCCACTCTCTATGAAAGTATGGAACTATAGAAATAGTTTCAATAAAGAGAAAATAAAGAGTCTGGTTTCATTATTTCAAATAGCTCTCCCGTTTTCCAGAACCAAGGCGCGAAGTGTCTGTGGAAACCTTCACGAGTAATCAAGATTTTTTTTTTGGTTTTTCTGCTTATCACAGCAGCTCTTTCCACATCTCCAGATATCTAGTACGAAATTGTCGCCCATTTACTTTGCTCTTTTCTTTTACTATTTAGATAAGTTAGATATGAATATTTGCAATGTTGTGTATATAAATTTGATGTTTGATCTTCTATTCTATATATTAGATATGAAAATATATGAAAGATTATGAAACATTCAAATTACATTACTTGAATTTTGTATATTCTTTTTATATTCATTAAAGCATTTCTATGTACCTTTATTTCCCCTGCTTGAGAAGAAGCTATTCGCATTGTTGTTGCTCTAGAGCCTTCCGGGAGAAACGAAAGTCTCGTCGGTCTCTTCAATTTAATTAGTGACATAGAGAACAAAAGAAGATTTTTTCCATTTTAGTAGATAAGATAACAACAGAAGACATTTTGTCCATTCCTACTTGACTGCTTTTCTAAACTAGCTTATCACACATGTGCTATTACCATGCCTCACGTTCTAGTTCTAAATGCAAGAAACTTAATAATATAAGAATAGGAAAGGACCTGGCATGGTAGATCCAAAGAGGGACATCTCCTTACTACTGGGCTTCGAAAAAGCTATTTTGGCTTCCTCCATGCTCTCAGCTTATGTCCCATCCTACACTAAAATCCCGCTTCAACTTGGTATAGTTTCAACCGGTTTGGACCTCCACTCCAAATACCTACAAGAATCCTCTTGAGGGGTGGACATGTCGGGGTTTTCATGTGGTAACTTAGTGCGTGGCACACTTTACCAGTGGAAGCCACTGCATTGATGACCATGATTCCTCCTGAGACACTGTCTAATATTGGGAGTCTTTTGTTCTCTGATCGCATAATCTTTGTGAGTAGCGGTTATGATGATCCAACATATCCCGATTAAAGTGGTACATTAGGCCTAGGCTGGTTAATCCATAATCTTACACTTCCCGCTTTGGAAATATGGTGGTCCTTTTACTTTCAAACTATCGCCTTTCTTCTTGCAATAGAAGCAAGTAACGTCCTTGTACCTTGACTTGCTTCTACCATGCTTAGAGTTGGATCCCTTTTCAATAGGTTTCCCCCTAACTAACAATCCCTTAGCCTGCTTATCATCTCCTACACCCACACCCTCAAGCTTAACAATCACATCAAAGAAGTGAATTTTGAGGTCTTACCCTAGGATTCGACTTGCCTTTCTTTCTTTTAGAATAGAGAGGGAACCTTAAATCAAAAATCTGAATCATATTTCTAAATTTTCATATCATTAGTATCGTATCAAAACCCCAACAAGTTTCAAGTGTGAATGAGAAATTTTCTATCTTTTTATATTAGACTTTTTATATTCTATAGAACATATGCCACAACTGGCCTTTGCTTGATATATTCTAAGTGATACCACCCATCCTACCATACACCCTACTACCTATAGGGGGTCATCCGTCCTGCAGCCTCCCGAAGAGGAACTGTAGTGATCTTGAATAGGGATCCTATAGAGATAGATAAAATCACCGTATAAAGATCACTAGATCGAGCACCAGTGATTTCATATCCGATCAAAATCTTGGCTAATTGATCGAAGAGGGTAGCTCCAGTTGAGTTGCTCATTTAACTCGTTCCAAAAAGATGGGATTTCGTGTAATGAGCTTTTTATACTCAACAACTTATTTTAAAAAAGAATCACATAATTCAAAACATTTATCTATCGGCCATAAGGTAAAGCCACAACTACTTTGATGTAGAAAGAATTATGCATCTTTTGCATACCTGTGGCGGCTTCAAATAGATCATTTATTAATTCTCTCTCTCCTAAAATATAGAAAAAAAGGGAGTCCATGCACCAATATCAGAGGCTATACAGCTCAGTTCCAGCATAATAACTCTGATATAACATGCCCTTTCTACTCTGCCTCTTTACTAAGAAAATCATCTTCCTGGTCCATATAAAAAAACATGAATTACATTGGAAATAAATGATAAATTTCTATCAAGCTAATTTTCATACAATTTTTAGCTAGTCAAAACATTTCTCAAAAGAAAATCGCTTCGTGCCTGGCTGAACCTAGGAACAGTTGTTGCCTTCATAACCTATCTCCCATATCAAGTAAGGTCTAATGTATATATAGTTCTCGACCCAAAACCAGTTCATGTACTATTTTAGAATGAATTTCAATAAGTAAAGTAATCAAGTGGAAGAGGCCCTCCTCACCACTCTCCTCCCCCTATCATGGAAAGCAATAAAAAATGACAACTCACCATGAAAAGGCCATGCCAAACACTGCATGTGAAATGAGTCTTGCTCTAAAATGAACTAAAGATCAAGAGCGTGAAAGAGAATTGATTTTTATTCTGAACCATAAATCTTTCCACGAGAAGCCCCCATAAGTCACATTCATAGAAAATTTCATAGTATACAAAGCCATGCTTATACATTGGAAGGCCATTCTGCTAACTGAAGCCGTCTTAAGTCCACCTGGACCTGGACCGCTCCACTCCAAATATATCTCTTTTGGAACGAGCCTTAATTGAGATTGCTACTGCTATTGGTCTTGTCACCAAAAAGTTTGCCTCATGAGATCGCCCACTAGTACTATGAAAAAAGCCCTGCTTCGCTAGACAAAGAGTAAGCTACTTCTATTAGCACCGGACCGTTGAGTTAAATTGATCGAGTCATGTGTAACGTACATCAATGATGGTTCGTTAATATCCATTGATTTAGACTCCTTTCCCTTTCCCTCAAGGATTAAAATTGCGTAATTAAGCCTCGAGGTGATTTTCGTCCGTGAGGCAAGGCGTAAGTCTCGAGGCGGTCTGAGGCGTAAGCCTCACAGACACAGAATTGCGTAAATGAGAAATTAAGGATTTTAGCAGGTAAATAATAGCAATATTCTATCTTACAATAAAAAACATCTAAATGATATATGAAAATAGTGGAAAGTAAGAAAATAGATTCACGTCTCAAAGTACAAAATCACAAAATATTAGTTTAACAAAACTCCCAAAGTACAAAGAACATATAAAATGCAATCATATCCCATCACTAAATGGGTCTTCAAGGGAACATTGCTTCCAAATGTTACCTCACATCCAACAGGCTCTACAGTGTCAAATAGGATGTGGCAAACCTGTAGATTTGCAGTGCACAAAGGTAAAAACATACAGTAGGAATTGCAATAATGATTTGCAGTGTAAGAACATACCTAGTTGTTTCAGGGCGAATGATTTCCTTCTTTGAAAACTTTCTCATTAAAGCTAAGACCCATGAGTGATTGTAGATGAACTTTGTGATCTTCTTCGCCCTAGAAAGAGCGCTCTTGTGCTGAGATAAGTCACCAAGATCCTCCAAAATGAGATCGATACAATGTGCTGCGCAGGGGGTCAAATATAGGTGTCCTCTTCTCCATCAACATCTGACCAGCTGCTTTGTATGCACTGGCATTATCAGTCACTACTAGAACAACCAATTGCTCCCCAATCTTCTCAATAACCCCAACAAGTAAATTGAAAATGAATGCAGCATTTTTCACCTCCTCTGAAGCTTCAACTAATCGTAAAAACATCGTGCCGTAGGGATTGTTGACAAGGATGTTAATCAAGCTCCTGCTCTTCATGTCAAACCATCTATCTGGCATAATGGTAACACCAGTCTCAATAAATGTCTGTTTAATCTCATCAATGCTCCGCTCTGTGTTCTACAACTCCTTCAAAATCCATGTTCGCAACTCATACATTGAAGGTGCCTTCAACCCTTTCCCATACAACCCTACAGACCGCAACATATTGAAGTAGACAGGCGACGTAGCAACATTAAATGGTATGGAATTTTCAAAAAATACCTGCCAATATCCATGCAAACCTGGCGTCGACCCTCTCTAGTACCAGCCGCAAGCATCATTTGTGCTTGTCCTCTATCCTCTTCTGGATTAGTCATATACTGATCCATAGGACCCCGTGCACCTCTGTTATGTATAGCAGAGGAAGAGCCCTTTCCACTCTCGCTCCCGAAGTAAGCACCATGTTCGACCCTATCATAAAATTGCTCATGTTGTAAGTGTGTTGTCGTTGTAGTTTTTTTTTCATGTAAGCAATTATTTCATCCTTCACATTGTCCGGCACTTTTGTACACGGTGCTACGTTCTTATGAGAGCATGATAAGTTTTCCTTCATGCGTTTTACTCTGCCCTTCACCACTTTCTCACAAAAATTGCATTTTAAATAGACATACGTCTTCTTGCCCCCTCCTACGTCAACTTGCACGCTATATTTCTAAGAAGGGTCATGCCGCAATGACGTATTCGCCTTTTCTTTACATCTAACCATGTCTCCTAAAGAAAAAATTCAAAAACACACAAAAACAATCAAAAAAATATAAACCCTAAATTTTCTTACACTTGAAAAATCTAACCCTAAACTAAAAAAAAATACCTAAAATTCAATGTGGAGTACTCCTAGAGGGCGGACATAAACTTTAACTTCGCCGGAGAGAGGCGGTGCCGGCGGTAGAAGGAAAATTTCGAGAGATCTCTAGCTGTACGGGTTCAAGCAAGAAAATAACACTTCATTTTAAGTGGGTGAGCCCTTTCCCATGAGGTGTATGCCTATACTAGAATTGCGCAATTGTGCCTCTAAGGCGCACCTCAGTCCAAGTGAGGCATACGCCTCTGCCAGAAAGGGAATTGCGTAAGCCTCGAGGCAGTTTTGGGTAAAATTGCGCAATAAGAGGCGCGCCTTCAATTTTAAACAGAGCTTTCCCTTATACGAAAAATATCGAAGGAGCCGAACCAAATCAAGAACAAAAATTGATTCGAGCCACTCTTGTATGGCTCTCAAAGAAGGATCTGTAACATCGACCCAACAGTTTATGTACCTACATATGATTTGACCGACCCTGCTCCTACCACGACAATTGCATATTTAGATGCTACTGCTGTATTATCAAAAGGATTAGCGGCCAAAGGTATTTATCCAGCAATAGATCCTTTGGATTCAACGTCAACTATGTTAAAACCTCGTATCATTGACGAGGAACATTATGAAACTGCTCAAAGGGGTTATTAACCTACCCTTAGTACGTAAATGGGTTCTTTGCAAGAAAGAATCCCTTCTACCATTTTTGTTGAACTGGCGTAGATGCTTGGTGATCCGGCAAAGGGTTTTGAGAAATTCTTTGATTTTGCCTTCTGAAATGTCCCTAGATTTCCGAGACTATTCTGATCAATCAAGTAGGAAATCATATGAATGAAATTGTAAGATGACTCTAAGTCATGACCGGGATATCTGTGGAAAGGACAGAACTTGGACGACCTTGGCTTTTTAGAGAATCCCGCTTCTGTGTCATATGACTTGTAGCTCGACAGTCCATTGGGTAGGTTTTTCTTTTAGTTTTATGCATCTTCTTTGATAATTATAGCGGCCCATGGGCGCGAGATGTACCTTGTGGGGGGCGATGGTCCCCTTGACATTGTTCTTTCTAGCAGTGGCCATCATATTTGAATTTATCTGATAAAGAAGGGAATAACTTGCATCAGTATCTCAGTTTCAATTCAAACATGGGTTTTATTCACACTCCATGTTCTGAGAAGTATTTATCATCCAGAAAGAGGAACAATGGGTGTATCTCAGCTCAAGAACAAGCAGTACTCAATCTTCATATAAAGTGAGTAATCAAGATGTTGATTCGCTTATGCAGACACCTATGAGAGAGAATCGTCTTTGTGAAGAGGGGGCAGAAAACCATATCATCCAAAAACATTCTTTCTGCAATGATTCAATCAAGATCTATTTCTATACAATATATCTGAAAGATCTCTTTCAAAAAACCAAAATGGAACCAAAGGAACTCTTGCTACGCACCTCTTGTTTCTTTTAGAGTTAGAGGAAGAAAAGTGAAACTTATGACTAGAACTAGATTCCTTGACCATTTCCATAGGAGTTTTTGAGATTGGTATTCTTTCCATTCGATAAGAATAGGTATGGATGAAATAGAAAAGAAAGTGGATTTAAGATTTCAATGAATTTAGTGAAGTCCTATGAAGGGAACTATGTTTTTTTTTTTTATTTTTTTTGAGGAAATGCTTGAAGCAATTTTATTAAGAAAAAATTACAAGCAACTAAGTGATTGATCGACAATCAGAGTTCTCCTTGAGTAAAGAAATAAAGCAAGGAGGGACCTTATTAAAACTAAGGTCATCCCAAAAGAAATCTAAAGAACGAGCATGGTTAGCACAAAAATCAACTAACTTATTACATTTCCTATTCACATTATGAAATAAAACTTGATTAAACTCAGTGAGAAAAGAAAATTCCTCTATCCTTGGACCTCCTTCTTTGAAAGGCTCCTTATTGAAGATCTTATGAACAAAATCAATAACATTCTGATTATCCCCCTCAATGATGATCCTTTTGTAATCATACATCCAGCCATGGAAAAACTTCTTAACTGACAAGATTGCCAATATCTCCAACAGTGTAGAATCTCAATGCAAACAATTGACCCCAAAGGCACACAAAAACCTGCCTCTTTGATCCCTGAAGACACCTCCCACACCAGCATTGTAATTGCTCCCTAAAGAAGCATCAATGTTAAGTTTAATCCATTCGGGTGGAGGAGGATACCAATGAGAAGACAGCTACGAGAGCTAGTTGGTATCCCAGTAATCCGAACTTCCTTTGAAAGAAGCCTAAGTCAAGCTAACAGAATTAGCAGCAATGATTGTGAAGCTATCCTCCATTCCACCATGCGTTAATTTGTTTCTACTCTTCCAACTTAAGAAGACTACAGAGCAATATACATTCCCAATGAATGGTCCAGAGTCTGCTAAACTTCTTAATCCCAAAAACAATCTTTAATAGAAGAGAAAACTGGGATCTTGAACCCCCAACTTTTAAGAATATTGAAAACTTGCGTAAGCTTCAAGCAATTGACCACAATATGCTCAGCATTCTCCACAACCTCACACCCTCTAGGACATCCATTACTCCTAGATAGCCTTCTAAACATCAAAAACTCATTTGAAGGAATATCATTAATAGATAATCTCCACCAGAATAAGTCTACCCGAGGCCTAAGCTTCAGTCCTCTTCTCCAACTCCAATGGGGATCTTCCATTCTAACTCCACTCAGTTTCTGGAATATTAAAGCATATAGAGATTTACCTGAACATTTGAAGTTGAGTTCCAGCTGATCATCACCTTGTTCAGGAAAGATAGGAACAAGCTTTATTGCATCCACCAGCAGTTTTACTTCATTCCATTCTCCTTCACAAATAAAACTATCTTGAAATTGCATATTATCATCCATATTTGCAACAAAAGTTGGCCATTTTGCTATGGATTTATCAAAAATCCAAACATCCTCAATGGTGTTAATAGAACCTCCTGTAGAAACTTTCCACCTCACAATTTCCATTAGAGAATTAAAGCCATTCATAATTATCTTCACCGTAGGAGAGCTATGCCTTTTCAAATGAAAGTTCCACACCTGATTCCCATATTTAGCATGCAACACCCTATTAAGGAAGGATGAAGACTCAGAGATTAGATTCCAAGCAAATTTAGCCCGAAGAGGACCAACTTTGGAAGCAATGGATTGAACTCCTTGACCACCCAATCTTTTAGGACTACATAAAACTTCCCAAGAAACATAGTGTAGACCCTTACTTCCATCATGCTTGTTCCACAAAAAATCCCTACACATTCTATCCAAATCTTTAAGAACCCCCAATGGAACTAAAGAATGTGTAGTAAGAAAAATGGGAAGAGAAGAGAAGATGGATTTCACAAGAAGCAACTTCCCTGCAAGAGATATAAAATGGTTTACCCCAAACATTCAAATAGTTGGTAGCCTTTTCCAAAAGACTATTAAAATCAACAGCTGTCATTCTTCTCATAGCAATCTTGATGCCAAGATATATGAATTCTTTTACCACTTTGAATCCTAGGATTTTAGCTAGATTCCTTCTAAATATTTTGACATATTTATCAAATAGAATAGAAGATTTTCGAACATTTACTTTCTGACCAGGCCACTTACAGTAGTCCTTCAAGACTTTGCTTTCTTTCTTTACACTCTTCACATTGGCTTCCAAAAACATGACAATATCGTCATCATATAATAAATGAGACACTTTCTCAGCGTTTGGAGCCACTTTAATACCCAAACCTTTCCCTCTTTGGGCAACAGCATCCGACAGAATTTGAGAGCAGAGAATAAAAAGATATGGAGACAAGAGACATCCTTGCCTGAACCCACTCCTTGCCTCAATCAAACTAGAAATATTTCCATTTATCAATATCGAAAAATTGGTGTCAATAACACATTGAAGAAGGAAATTAGAAAACCTATTTGGAAAGCCCAAATTCTTCAAAACTTGTTTAAGAGTTGCCCACCCCATACTATCATAAGCTTGTTCCATATCAATTTTGATTGCCATAAGTCCTTTTTTAGATTTAGTATATCTTAATTTGTTACACACTTCTTGGGCTAGTAGAACATGATCTAAAATAGAAAGGCATTTGACAAAAGTTGTTTGTTCCTCAGAAATCAGCTTAGGAATAACTCCAATCATTCTATTCAATAACAACCTAGCCACCATCTTATAGATCGACAAACAAAGGCTTATAGGTCTATAATTAGAGGGGCTCACAAGATTCTGAACTTTAGGGATAAGGACCACCAAAGTCTCCTTCCAACTTGGACTAATAGAATCGAACATAAAAAAGGAAGCAACTGCCATCCAGACATCTCCTCTAATAATTTGCCAATAAGATTTAATGAATGAGTAAGAAATACCATCAATACCCGAAGAAATATTTGATTCCAGCTGATCAACCACCCTATCCAGCTCCTTAAAATCAGCTTGTAGGCAATCTCTGTCACAATCATCCAGCATGTGTAAAGGGGTTGACCAACCCGTCAACCTGCAGTTCCTATCCTCCCATTTACTTTTAAATTACTTATAAAAAACTCCTTATGTCTGATTTTGATCCTCAACCAACTTCCCATTACTATCTTTTACCTGATGAATCCAACTAGAATTACACCAACCAGACGCAAATGCATGAAAAAACTTAGAGTTGGAGTCACCACCAGCTAGCCATTTAGCTTTTGCTCTTTGCCTCCACCACATATTAAGACGAGCAAGAGTAATATTAATCTTATGAACTTTAGATTTCTGCAACAGTAGTTTTTCTTCAGAAAGCCCACCAACCTCAGCTTCTTTTATTTGCAAATCCAAGATCTCCTTTTTCAAAATCTCCTTCAAGATCATCAAATTTTGATGTTTTGATTTACTCCAGAAATAAAGTGCTTTCAAAGCTCTCCTAGATCTCATATTAAGAGAAGTAACAGCATCTCCCAGTATTTTCCTTTCCCAAGATTTAGACACAATCACAATAGAAGTAGGGTATAAGGACCAAACCTCTTCATACCTTAGAAATATGTTTTTTCGAACCCCAAAAGGCAACAACTTGATGAGAATGGGACAATTATCGGAAGCTACACATGGTAGATGACGAACTGCCGGTGTTTGAATAGCTTCCAAGGCTGATGTGTTCAAAATGCATCTATCCAAATTTTTAAGGATCCGAGCACCACCTTTCTTGTTGTTACACCATGTATATTTTGGGCCAATGACTCTCATATCATGTAGATCAAAATTGCTCATAAAACTGTTCATATCTTGAGCACCTTGAGAAAGAATAATTTTTTTCCCTCCTTTCTTATCCTCTTGGGACATTATACAGTTGAAATCACCTCCTATAACAATGGGAAGATTAATGTTTGAAATCCCTTCAAGTTTATTCTACATGCTCCTTCTCTTATAAGAATCATTACTACTGTATACTGATGCAATGATCCAAATGCCTTTGTTAACAATTCTCAATTCCCCAACAACAACCTGAGATGAGGCTTCTAAAACAGTAAAAGAAGCCAAGTCCTTCCTCCAGCTCACCATAATACCCCCGGATAAACCTTCAGCAGGAAATAAGAAAAAATCCCAAACATTACCAATGAACCTATTACACTCAAGTCTATCAAAAGAAGATATCTTAGTCAACAAAAATCACATCATGCTCTTTCACACACTCCTTCAAGTAATGGGAGGCTTCTCTCTTCCTTTCCCCCACCTCATCTCTCTCTCTCTCTCTCTCTCTCCCCCCTCCCCGCCCCGTGCGACAATTCCAAAATGCTATGGAAGATATTTATTGATAAGAAATGGGATTGCTCCCTTTCCTTCCTTTAACAAATCCACCACTGTTTCTAACATGATTAATAATGTTATCCTTCCCCAAGGATTTAAGTTCTTTCTGAAGCTTGAAATATGATTTCTGATCGGGAATACTTGAGTTTGCAAGTAATCCAGCAGTACCTACTTGAGTTTGCAAGCAACCCTTCCCATCACTCTCATTTGAATTAGAAGGATAACCTTCTTTATCTGGAACTATAACTTGAGAGCTTTTAAATACAGCCTCCTCCCTTTTACCAAAATCAGTAATAAATTTAGTACCTCGAGCTTTAAACTCAGGATCAAAAAAAATTTTAGCCGCATCTATTGCAGCTACAACTTTTATAGGAGAACCCTTATCTCCTTCAGCATGATTCAAGCCTGCTTTGGACGGGTTAGGATCTAGATTATCCATGACAATTTCTCCTTCCTCACCTACCACTGCATCAACCTTCACCTCCAAACTCTTCTCCAGATTCTTAATCACCCCTTACTCCAAAAGAGGCTTATCACCTGGAATGACAACCCCTACCAGAGAAGCGTCCAAGTTGATATTTGCATTCTTCCTCCTAATCTCCCATGCTTCCTTAGGAACACCACGAGCAGCTTTTTTATTTTTTTGTAATTCGCATGGACCCAAGGTCCATAAGTATCATTCTTATCAACCTCTAGTTCCTTGTTCTCCAACAACCCTCTGCCTTGCTTCTAAACTTCTACACCCAATACATTAGCTACCATCTCTTTCTTTTTACAATCTCCTTTAACATGCCCAATCAACCCACAATCAAAGCAGAAAGTGGATATCCTTTCATATTCCACCTTCTGAAAGAACCTTCCCGCCATACTCTCCACCCAAACCCCCAAGGGAAGAACTTGGTCCAACTTTACACGAATACAAACTCTTGCAAACTCCCTCCTTCCCCATTGAAACATGTTACCATCTATCATCAATGGAGTTCCTACCATAGAAGCAATTCTCACCACATTCACCTCATCCCAACACTGCAAGGGCAAGTGTGGCATTCTAATCCAAATTGGAGAGGTTAAACCTTTCATAGATAAAGGAGAAAACTCCGGAGTCCACTTGTCCATACTTATAATGTGACCATTCACATACCAAGGGCTACCAGTGAGAGCACCCTCCAGAGCTTCGACATTCTTAAAAGAACATAAGAACCATCCCATCCCTAGGGTGGTAAAGTGAAACTGGCCAAATTGTTGCCATTGACGGCTTAATTCCACAGCCACACAATGTGCGAAGGAACTTCTCTACCAAAAACCTTTACCAAAGAGTTTTTTAGAGTGTTAGCATTCGAGATCTCTCTGGCTTCATGAAGCTTGAAAACCTTGCCATCCTCTGCCAACACATTGTCCTTATTATTGAAAGTAACTCTGTTATGATCTTTCTTGATCCAAGGATTACCCATACCAAAACCTTTATCACCCTTAACAGGCATTTTATCAAAAATAGGGTCTCCATTCCGAATCGTCTCTGAAGAAACATTCCCTGCTGAAGAATCCAGATGTACAGCCAGTCCATCCTCTATATTTTGAATATTTTTATAAACTAAAGTCAAGGAATTCGCATTTAACGCACCGTTACCGCGGATTGCATTTGAATTACCGGATCTATTAACAAAAATTTTCAAACCAGAGGACGAAGCTTGATTTTCACTAGGCTTAGAAGGAGAAACTCCATAAGCCTTATCAAAACAGGGAGTTTTACAATCCTTGTCAATAGCAATACCCTTTCCTTTACCTTTAACCTGAAACTTTACCTTCGGAACATTATCCACAAAGTCTTTTATCACTATGCCTGAAGAAAGCCTCTTTTTATTCCCATCGATTTCAGGTAACGAACCAGATTTAGTCCGCATTGAATCGTCATAGCCATGTGCAAACTTCTCATCTAATGGAGATCTAGACATAGAAGTGACTGCCGGTTTCTGGCGACCTTCTACTGCCATCAACTACCAAAATGCTGAAGTAGATGAACGAAAAATGCGTGGAACGAAATTTTGAAAAAAACGGGAGCTTCTCTCTCTAGAAGGGAACTATATTGAAGGAGCGAAGTCGAACAACAATGAAAAAGTTGAAGAAGCGGCTCGTGGAAAACTCTACCTCATGCGAAGCAACAAAATTGAACATTAATGACGAAATACAGAAGATGAAAAGCAAACCCTAGACGCCTAACAATTTTCATGACTTTAACTTGTCAGGATTTACTAATTTTGAATTTACATGATTTAGTAAATCATTCTAAAGTTAAATCCTACTTGTTGCTAAACATGTCCCAAGTCTATTTGATAAATATCTAAGGCATATTGTGGGAAATATTTTGACTAACAAATATAGCAGTAGATTGCTAGAACTATTTTCGAATAATTTGCATCGATTATGGAATTGTATGAGAGTGGTATAAAATCCACATAGTAACAATCATCTTAACTAAGCCCTTTAAAATTTTTATAAAATCTTGATTAAATACTATTTATCTTTTATGAATTTCTTTACTTAGTAGCACAAATTTTTGTTCTTTTAATTTTATAAAATTTAAGAGCAAAATGCAGAATTTCTCTATATTGTAAGAGTATGTGTGCATGTGTATACTTTGCATAAGTGTATGAACTTTATGTGAATCTAGGATAAAAATGATTTTAGAGAGTAATATAAAATTAACTTCATCTTGCATGAGTGACTATGCTTGTGTGCATGTGTATATAAATCGTTTGTGTTTGCTTGGGTGTGAATTATATTATATAATATTTTATTTATCGTATATACTGAAAGGTACCTAAAAAATAATTGTAGTTTGTTTTCTATGCTTCATAGATAAACAATTCATTAAAATTATTTATGCTCGATGTTTAAATAAATCATTTTCTTAGCTGATGTGTATTTGTATGTTTTGCATCAGTATGTGAACTGTATGTGCATTTAGGATAAGAATTATTATAAGAGATTAATATGTAATTTACTCTATCTTATTTTATTTAGTACAAAACTATTTGATAAAAGATCATTATGACAAAGCCTTTTAGAATATTTGTAAAATCTCGAATAATTACTATTTATCTTTTATGAATTCAATTACTTAGTAAGAAAAAATTTTATTTTTTAATTCTCATAGCATTAAGAGTGAAATATAAAATTAATTATATTTTATGTTAGTGTATTTTTTTGTGTGCCTGTATATGCTTTATTTGAATATGTGAATTTTACGTGCATTTATGATAATAATAATTCAAGGAAGTAGTATAAAATTCAAGAAAAAGAATATTATCATAATTAAGCTTTTAGAATATTTATAAAATCTTGAATAAATACTATTACTTTTTTTATGAAATTCATTACTTAGTAACACAAATTTTTTATTATTTAAGTTCTTATAAAATTCAATAGCAAAGTATAAAATTATTTTATTTTTATGAGTTTGTATGTTTTGTATGCTTTGCATGAGTGTGTAAATTTTATGTGTATTTATAATCAGAGTAATTGTAGGAGAGTTGTATATAATCAATGTGATAAAATATTATAATAAGATAACCCTTTGGAATATTCATAAAAGTTAAACAAAAACTATTATTAATTTTTTATGAAATCCATTACTTAGATTAATTGTATTTTTTAAAATTGTCATAAAATTTAAGAGCAAAATAGAAAAATTTTCAATTTTGTACTAGTGTGTGTGGATGTATGCATGTGTATGTTTTGTATGAGTGTTTGAACTTTATGTGCATTTAGGATAAAAAGAATTCTAGAAAGGTATTATAAATTAACTCCATCTTGGATGAGTGCATGTGCTTTTGTGTGTGTTTGTACATTTATATGTAAATTGTATGTACTTACTTGAGGTTAAATAACATTATATATATTTTTATTTATTGAAAAAATTATCATTCAAAGATATCATTAAAAAATAATTGAAGTTATTTTCTTAGCTTCATAAATATAAACCAATCAAAATTATTTATGTTTGGTGTTTAACTAATTAATTTTCTTAGGTTATGTGCATTTATAAGCTTTACATGAGTTTGTGAACTTTATGTGCATTTAGAAAAAGTAATTATACTATTATAAAATCCACGTGATAAAAGATTACCTTGTCATAACCCTCTGTCGTATTCATAAAACTAGAATAAGGAAGAATACAAGTATGCTAAAGTCAGTACTTAATCGATTGACAAGGGTTTTAATCTTTCAATTTTGACTCAAACTGCAACTAATAAGGAAGAATACAAGAAACCATTGAAGAGGTAGGTTTGGGTTGAGTCATTCATTGTCAACCCCTAAGGCTATATTATCATCATTATGTGCCAAGAAAAAGACATTCCTTTGGAGAAGAGGAGATTTCCTTTCTTCCACTTAGAAGATGTAATATGATACTATAAGAGTCGGGGTTTTCCGGTTCAAGTGAACCGATTCTAAATGAAAACAGACGAGCGGAACACATGAAGCAGGCGGGTCGAGCGACCAAACTTCGAGCGCGGGAGCTTCTGGCAGGGTTGAATTGTGAAGCCTGTTGAGTCTAGTAATTAGGTTGTTAAGCTTAAGTTAATGTCTCAAGGCTACCAAGAGGGGGGAGAATTGGTAGTTTTAAAAAATTTTAATCCCTCTTTGAATTTAAGTTGAACCAAAATGAAAATTTTTCTTTTAAGTTTTTCTAGAAAATGTTTTTCAACCACAAAGTTCTTAAAAATTAAAAATAAAATGCGGAAACGTAAAAACTGTAAAGTAAATGACACCAGATTTATAGTGGTTCGGTCTATAACCAGACCTACATCCAATCCCCAGAGGCACCCTCTGAGTATTGCACTAATACCAATAGTGACTCTCCTTTTGAACTCACAGCAAGGCGGAGAAGCCTTTACAACACACTCTTTTCACCACTACCCGGTGCGACAGAGAACCATCGTCCTTTTACACAATCTCCAGTGTTGGCAGAGAACCGTCCGTCCTTTCACACTCTCCTAGTGTGGGCAAAAAACCCTTCTGTCCTTTCACACTCTCCTAGTGTGGGCAGAGAACCCTACCGTCTTTTCACACTCTCCTAGTGTGGGCAGAGAACCCTACAGCTGTTCACACTCTCCAAGTGTAGGAAGTGACCCTTTCGGCTATTCACACTCTCCAAGTGTCGGCAGCGAACCGGATCTCCTTGACAAATCTTCAAACAAGAAATCTGGAAGGAAGAAGGAAAAGAGTGAAGTAATCCCAATTCACAAGTAGAGATTCTTACCTTTGAACTCCAAGTGAAGCCTTCACGCTCCATTGGTAGAAATCCTCCTTTGAATGCACTCTCACACTCTCTCCTTATCTATTCTCTCAAGAGGCACCAAGATCAAATGACAAAAAGATTTGGTGGCAGTCTAATTTGGATTATTTATACAAAAGACAAGAAAAAACGCCCAAAAACTACAAATTTTTAATTATGTACGCAGTGGATCGTCCCGTACGATCGTGGATCGTCCCGTACGATCGTGGATCGCCCTGGACGATTTTACTTAAACGCTTTGAAACGACCCTATTTGTATATGTGTACGAAATGTCTTCGTACACGCTGATCGTCCCGTACGAACTAAGTTCGTCCGATACGAACGGTTATTTCTAGGTCGGTTCTAGAAAACTGCTGAAAACCGTTCTAAGTCGGTTAATCGTCTGGACGAAAATTGGTTCGTCTGGATGAAATTTTACAGAGACCAGATCGTCCTGGACGTTAATTAATTTCGTCTGGACGAAAATTTTACAGAGAGCAACTCATTTTCTGATGATAATTAATTTCGTCTGGAAGAAACTTTTACAGAGACCAGATCATCCTGGACGATAATTAATTTCGTCTGGACGAAAATTTTACAGAGAGCAACTCGTTTTCTAACAACATTTAATTTCGTTTGGACGAAAATTTTACAGATACCAGATCGTCCTGGACGATAATTAATTTCGTCTCGGACAAATAGGACTTAGAAAATTTTTCAAGCCAGTTCCTATTCGTTCTATGTGCTCAATAGGAGATAACTGTCTGATCGTCCCATACGATCTTATATCGTCCCGTACGATCAGTATAAATTTTATATGATCTCCTTATGTGTGTGTGTATGTTTTTATTCACTCAATTACAATCACTCCCTTTCAAATTTAATTCAAAGAAAAGTACAAGCTTCAAATTCACAAAATATCTCATGTTGAATTTGATTTGAAGTCTTCGTAGTCTGGAGTTTGATTTTCCTGAAATGTTAGTACACACAAGAGCAAATACAAATCTTCTAAAATTGTTAGGAGATAACTACACATTTGAACAATAATGTTTGGAATCATCAAAACTATACAAGTTGCAAAAATGTAAAGCATGCAAATAGCAACTATCTTAACAAAGCCGAGCAAGGGAATACATTTGGATGCGAAAAGTAATGACTCTTCATGGAGAATAATGGCGTTTCGCTCACTCCTATGGAATCAAACAAGTGAAAGGGACTGAAAGGCATCCAAGAGGAAGAAAAAGGAACTTTTCTGATTTGCCGGTGGCTTCGTTGTTTGAAGACGACGGAGAGGGAGACATGGTGAGATCGAAAGAGAGAAGAGGTGAAGGGAGTCGGCACCTTCGAGTAAGCTGCTGAAGGAGGGAGTTACATGCGAGTTAGGGCATGAACAATTTTTTTCTATTGTAAGTTCAGCAGAATTCAAGTCGGATGGTTGATGTGGAGGAATGCATCGGGCTTGTTATGTGATAGAAATGTACCCCTCAAACTTAAGGGAAAATTCTATACAATGGTTGTGAAGCCTGCAATGCTTTATGGTGCCGAATGCTGGCCTTTAAAAGAGAAGCATAATACTAAGTTAAGTGTGGCAGAGATGAGGATGCTCAGGTGGATGAGTGGCTTTACCCTTAGAGATAGGATTCGAAATGAGCATATACGTGTAAAGGTTGGAGTAGCTCCAGTAGAAGATAAGATTAGAGAAAGTCACCTTAGATGGTTTGGTCACATAAAACGGCGGCCTTGCGATGACCCGGTTAGGAGAGTAGAGGTATTAGATTTGACTTATGTTAAGAAAGGCAGGGGTAGTCCTAAAAAGACTTGGTTAGAAAATATTAGGAATGACCTTTCTTTATTAGATTTAAACGAGAATTTGACTTTTAATAGGACACAATGGAGAAAAAGGATTTATGTAGCCGACCCCACGTAGTGGGATAAAAGCTTGATGTTGTTGTTGTTGTTGTAAGTTCATAGTATTTTTTATGAAATATAATTTTGAAAATGATGAAAATTTATAACTGAGAATTATTGGGTTAAAATAATTAATGTTAATAAATTTTATATATCTTTTAGAATAATAAATGAGATTATGGAAATTTTTTATTGAATATAACATATTAAATACAAAAATAATTAGATGCTTAACTAGCAAAATTGGAGAGAAAGAGTGAGAGTGCATGTATTTTTAAATTTAATAATAATGACACATTAATTAGTGAAATATATATATTATTATGTTAAGAATTAAATTATATTTAAAAAAAGATAAAAAAAAATTAAAATATTAAGTTAAAGAATTTACAAGTATTCCGTAAAATTATTAAGAAGAAAGTCTTTTATATAGGTGATAATCAATTGACCTCGAAGCAAGGAGTAAGAGTGAAGAAACAAGATACTTAAGTTTAATGTGAGTATACATGTTTCTATATTATAGTAATTATATTACTTCTAATTTCATTTAATTATTATTGCAAATGATTTATCATATTATTTACATTCATTGCAAATGATTCATCTCTCACATAATAAATAATTGAATATGATTAACGTATTATATTTTACATTACTGCATAAAGTAAATGAATGTAATATGAATGAAATAACTAGATATATATGATTGTATATGCATATTAACTAATGGAGCACACTCCCTTAAGGTACTCATTGGGGATGCAATATACCCATGCATGTAAATAGAGAATGTCATCGATAAGAAAAAAGAAATGGAAAAGGGATACCTTTCATTAGTACTAAATTAGACGGTGACTCTTGTGACGATTATATTATTTATGAGAAAGATATAGATAAATATATTGTATATGAATATTATTTAAAGTTTTGAATTGAAATGAATCTAAATGGAATTATTTTAAGATATGAAATGAAATTATCATAAGATTAGAGAGAGTCGCCTTAGATGGTTTGGTTACATAAAACGGCGGTCTTCCAGTGCCCCGGTTAGGAGAATAGAGGTATTAGATTTGACTTATATTAAGAAAGATAGTGGTAGACCACTAGACCTAAAAAGACTTGGTTAGAAAATATTAGGAATGACCTTTCTTTATTAGATGTAAATGAGAATTTGACTTTTAATAGGACACAATGGAGAAAAAGGATTCATGTAGTCAACCCCACGTAGTGGGATAAAGGCTTGATGTTGTTGTTGTTGCTGTATGAAATGAAATTATCATACATATCGTTCCACTTGCCTTGGGTTACTGTAATTTAGAAGCATGTTATACTCACTGAGTTGTGACTTATTTTTAATTGCTCTAACATTTTCAGGCATAATTTAATATAATTAAAATGAGTAGAAGAGGTGAAAATGTGTATCTTAGACGTGATACACCGAACGAAAGGTATTTAATTTATTTTATATCAGTGTATATTTTTTGTTTAGTTTTAGTGGATCTTTTAGCGTATTGGAAATAGATTTATCAAATGAAAATTTAATTTATCGTCCGATCATTTGTTCCCGCCTCGTTAATTCGAGACTCCGGGCCGAGTCGTGATAGACATTGGATCATGAAAATAGTGACTCATTTGGTTCATTTAAAGGAAATATGAAGAGTGCTATTGAGTCAAGTTGTTCTAACATAGTTATAAAATCATCTGATACAAGTAATTTAGGTTGCGATGATAGAAAGAAAAGGATCTTACATTCAGAGAGGAATATAATTTTGATGGTAGATAGTAACATTGACAATAATCATACAAGCAATTCTTACACACCTTCAATTAAATTTTAAATTCAAATATGTCACTCAAGTATACTACAATTCACTTATGAGCAGGAGCAGAGAATTCGTTGTGCCCACAATGATTATCCTACAGGCATGGACAAGAAGATCATATTAAATAAACCTATCTAGGGATAGTAGCAGAAACTTCTAGTGAATGTTACGATTCACTTGAGTAAAAGCAGGGGATTGATAGTGCACACAATTAGCATGTAGGTAGCACTAAGAAATTCATAGCAAATGGTGTAACTCACTCACAAGCAAGAATACGATCTCCTAGTGTCTATTGAGCAAACAAACTCTAAGAATTGTGCTAAATGATAACTTGAAGGAGACAAAATAAATTAAACAATATCTCTCTATACAACTAAGATTTAATGCGCTCGTAAGCCACCAGATCTCCAACACTCGTATATATGGATAAAAGGCTATATCTCTATAATAGCTCCAATCTATTGCTGAAAAAAACCCTCATGTGCATCGATTGTCGCATTTGATTCATAAATCTAATAGTCCGAGAATGTTCTGTGGGTCAAATATTTCAAGTCTCTTTCTCCTCCTTGAAAGGATTGGAGTTGACATGAATTGAATTATAAAATGACTCCCAAATTCTTACAAAAATACAAGTGATTGAAAAATCATCCCGATGATGGTCGTGTTTATAGTAAATTTCAACCAGATGGGTCAATTCTTAAAACCCTATAAAAACTTCAAATTCTAATTACTAAAACTTAAAACTATAATCAATCCATCTTCCGAATCATTTGTCGGGGGTGGTAAATTTGAAATTAACCTCAACACACAAATAGTTAATGTTACATCGAGTGTATCACTAAGATTCATTCTCAAATAGTTTTTTTCCACCAAAGATGTGACACGTGCCCTCTGATTGAGTGTTTTTACAACAAAATGGCACCATTATATCACGATCATGTCCAAAGCCTGTATGTTCCCTACAAACTATTGAGTAATGAACTATAGGGTATATTTGATAAGCATAAAATACTTTGTCAGCTAAGGTGGATTCAGATGTATCCCTTTAAACAAACACTTCCTCAGGTCTACAAGGTGTTCTTGGATGAAGTAACCCATGGTTGTCGATAAGGTGCATTATGTTATGTGTAGAATCTGATTGCATTGATCAATCTGATTATTCTGTTGTTTTGGACTTCAAAGCTTGTCGTATATATAAGGGGTGCAGGGAGTTTACTCTTTGCTTGCACCTGAAATTCTTTTTTCATATAATGACTCGGTGTTGCGCACTCGATAGCCCCGGCATTGCATACCCGAGCCCCCCGGCATTGTGTTCCCCCGTCGATGAACAACAAAGAGCATAGTGCCACAATGGTATAGATACGACATTGCAGCGGTGCAAGATAGAGAGTGCCACTGTGCCCCAAACTAGCGCCGCAGGATTACGAGACAGATTAGACGGTTTTCTTTCTCATTTTTTTGAAGGTTTGCATCCCTTAGGGTTATTTTACTTAGATTTTTCTTGTATTTTGAGTGTATAGAATTGAAAATTGTGCATGTGTGAGAAGAGAGGAAAGGAGAGAGCGAGAGAGAAGAGAGATTTGTACTTCTCCCAATTTTCATAGTGGATTTCTTGGTTTGGTGTGGCTCCGTGTTTTTCCCTATTTTTGGTTTTTCCATATTAAATCCTGTTGTTTTTTACTTTTCCGTTGCTTTTATTTTCTTGCTTGTTTCGTCATTGTGGAGTTTACTCCTCATCTTCATTCCTAACAAGGTCGATTATCTGCTCTGACTAAGTAGACTAGACAGCCCTGGATGACAGAACCATGGGATCTTAATCAGGCTCATCTTCATTCTCCCCATCACCTATTTTAAGTATCTTGTGATAAATTTAAAAATCATGAACTCTAAGCTCCAAAACTAAATTGAAACATTAAAACTGTTGTTATTATACGTTGGGTTTGCAACTTATGCGACCTATCTTACAACTAGTCTTAATCGAAAGTTCTCTCTCATTATAAGGAGGGGTAATTAACTATAGGGGCTTGCGCCTATAGGAAACCAGAGCTCAGATCATAAAGTCCTCACAAAATGAGGGCGAAATTTTTGGGTACTGTCTTATCTAAAACCCAATCCGCCTTTTTAAAATTTATCCCATAAGCTAAACTCATTAAAACTCTCTTTGCCCACATAAACAAACAAGAAATGGCTGGCACAAAGAGGATGGGGCATGGAATTTTCAGAACCCACACTTTATAGCTAACCATATTGCTCACTCCTTTGGTAGCTTTAGTGCCCTTTCCACAATCAGCCATGATACTTGCTTTTCTTTAAGTAGTTTTGCTGCCTGCTGTGTAACGCTGGTCGAATCGCTTGCTTATCTATAGTCAGCTTTGTCATCAGTTCTAAAGTTGGCCATGATGCTTGCTTCTCTTCAAGCAGCTTACCACTTGGTCCTTAGCAGGCCATATTATCATATATCCCTTGCTTTGTTAAGCAAGGCTTTTGTGGCAAATCATCGTATTAAAGGTGACTAATTCAAATATCCAAAAATAGTAAATAACACGAAATATCTCTATGAAGATCTGTGTCTTCACCCTTTTAATGATCTTAAATTCTCATAAAAGGCTTATGAATCCTGCTTTAAGATCGAGGGAAATCTTTATTGCAATCTCAAAAGGAAGTGTACATTAATATTCTGGGCATGATTGTAGTAGTTATGGAATACCATCCCATATCATCAACATATAAGTCTAGGTAAAATACCACTCTGCTTGTAGTAACATCAAGAATACAAAAGTGGATGCCCTTGAATTTATTTTGACAACTATACGCCACAAAATAGGATTGAGATCTTATTTAGGGTGTAATCCTAAGAGCATGTCTACATTGTTGTCTAAGTACTAGCTGTAGTTGAAGGGGATCTTGACCAAATTATTCTTCCTTCAATGTTAATCCCAAGTATTTGAGGTTGGAAAAAAAAAACCTTAATAAGAAATAAAAAAGGTTAAATAAGGAATAATTCAGAGAACTGCTTAATTTTAAACAATAGCTCGCTTGGTATACCTTAGTATAGGTATGCATAAGCTCTTTGAGGTACTTGTCTTATTTAATTGAATCACTTGGGATGCTTACGGTGCAAGGCTTTACCATGTTAAGTTCGTCTTTTTTCATGAATAACTAAACTAATTAATGTGTTTTGTGCCTATAAATAATTGTAGATTAAGATCTAGTAATAGTATGGCATATTTCCCCTTTATAAATTATAGCATTTGTTTTATTAAAATAAGTTTAAAATAAGTTCAACCTTCTCAACTTTCATTTTATTTTATTTTGTCTTTTGATATTTATTTTCTTAGAAGAAAGAGAGGCAATTGTAGTAAAGTTATTCTTGCAGTTAATTAACTTTTATTTTTTCATGTAACAGGCAAGTAAACATGCCAGTATGCCACGCTTGATTCATTATGTTATGTCAACAATAACATTATCTCAAATCATGATTTTGTTCAAGGGGCTGCATTCCTGGCATCTCAGTTGCTGTGATGGATTTGTGATATCAGGCGAGTTTAGTTTTCTCAAAGGAACTGCATTATCTGGATCAAATTATGCTGTAATCACTAATCGCAAAGAAGTTTGGCAAGGCCCAGAGCAGGACATGACAAGGAACATCTCACCTGGTCTTCATTATACAGTCTCTGCTTATGTTTGTGTTGGAGCAACTCAGGATGAACCTTGCCGAGTCATAGCAACGCTAAAACTAGAGCATTCAGACTCAACAAGCTATTTATTTATAGGGAGGTGGGTAACAAAATTTCCACCTTACTTGAAACCTCGTCCACATCCCAACAAAGTATGCACAAAAAGAAAATAAAGAAATATGAAAAAAAAAAAAAAAAGTTGAGTTCCAATGCCCACCAACCTTTTTTCACATGCTGCTTCGATCGCAATCTGAGCGGATCTTAGAATTCTCAGCTTGATTTAAGATTCTAAAAATATCTTACACGCACTATATTTATACACACACACATGTTTATGCGATCATTGCAGAGTTTTAGCATCACATGAATGATGGGAAAAGCTTGAAGGTTCCTTCTCATTGACAAGTATGCCTCATCGTGTTGTATTCCTACTCGAAGGGCCGCTTCCTGGACATGATTCTGTTGTAGTGGCTCATTCAACTTTTGAAGAAGTTTAAGGTATCAGAATTTGTTCATTTTCCTTTCCTTAACTGCTCATAAGTTTTCTTATAAATATACATATAATGATAAAATATTAAATCCTATATCTCTTTTATTTTCAATATAGCCAGAAAGTGTGAAACTTATTCATTAGCAACACAATTTGTTTAGACTGCCTGACTATACTGTGCTGGCCATGGCGATTCTTTTTCATGTAAATTATGACTAAATTTAGGCCTTAACTTTGTTTATGTTATGCATGAGTTGGAAAGTGCTAGATTGGAAATAATATAACATAACATTATTAAAATAAAAATATTGATATGTTTATTGCTATTTTATATCCTTATAATTGAAGATATTCTCTAACGTATTTCTTTTCTTTTATGAGCCAATAACACTAAGATTATTCTCCTTTAAAATGGTATTAGAGAAGGTTTAATCCTAGCCCTGGCCATCGTTCCCCCCACCCCTCATCTCTTATTTCCTCCACCTGAACGTACAATCTCTTCATTAAATCAGGTACTCTCCTCTGCGATCGCTCACTTGTACACCCCCACTCCTATACTCACTTGCATGTCCTAGCTCACTCGGGCATTACTCACTTACACCTCCTTTTGCTTGCTTATCCTTGTAATATTTTACTGGATTATGTGACAACCTTAACTTTCCTTTGTTGACAAACACTTTTGCATCGACACGATCCCGCTCGAGCCCGAATGGATTCGATCGCGCTCGATAGCGCGATCGAATCAATCAAATGTCGTTGAAGCGAAATCGTCCCAAATTAAGCATCAATTTAATTGAATTAAATTCGATTTAATTTAATTAAAATCAAATCAATCCAAATTAATCCCCGTCGAGCGTCGTCAAGCCCAATTCGACGCATTTCTACTCAATTCGGCGCCGATTCAAGTTCAATTTCACAAAATTAACTTGATCGGACCCACTTGGACCCAAACCAACCCAAATCGACTTGAGTCGAGTACAATTTGGGCTCAATTTCAGCCTTAATTTATCAATTGGGGCTAAATTGACTTCCCAAATCAGATTTCCTGATCAAGGGCTGAAATTTCACTTGAAATCTCATTCAATTTCTGCCATTTCCCCGTTTCTCACATCAAGGGAGCCGGATTGGGTATTTTAGTCGGCTGCCTTGCTAGGCGTGCCCCTCTAAGAACACGAGAAAGAGAAAGAGGGAGCCATTCAGCTCCCCATGTGTGTTCGACCCCGTCCCGAGCGAGAGAAAGAGAGGGAGAGCGGAGAGGGGAGATCGGCTCCCCTGCGCGTGAGAAATTATTCTGTGTGGAATCCGATCACAACGATGTGTTCGGTCTGTAACAGTAGCCAATAAAAACATAACGCGTGGCGTGCTTACGTGGAAAGTTAAGGCCCGACTCGTTTGTATTTTCGAGAGTAAATAATCCGAGGCCCGCCCAGTATATACAATGAAAAAGACAGAAAATTTTAACATTTTCCAAATTCGACATTTCGGCCATTCGCTCCATTTCTCCCGAGCTTCCAGCAAAAAACTCTCGCTGAATTCCTCCGGCAATCTCTTCTTCTCATCATGGACGTGGAAAAGGATTCACCTGTAAAGAGAAAGGTGCGAAAATTCTTACATTGACATAAAATGAACTACGGATATCTTTGGTATTCAACGCGTATTTGCTGAAGAAACCAAAAAATAAATTTAAATCATTCCTAGTAACTATAAAAGTTTAAATTTATCTCACCATTTTCGTTCTTTCTGCGTATTTTCTTTGTACCCAATGTGTATAATCTGCGTAAATTTCACTTATTTTCTGCGTATATGTTGAAGACAAAACCTAACTTTTTATAATAAGTACTTTTGATCTTTAAATCATAAAACTAAACTTCCAATAAACAAAAATGATTAATGTACCATAAACCATAGATTTCTGGTGATATTTTTCTCATCCTTTGCGTACATTGCGTATGGTATGCGTACCCATCGCGTATGGTATGCGTACACAACGCGTACGGTATGCGTACCCGTTGCGTATGGTATGCGTACACGTTGCGTATAATATGCATATTTTTTGTTGCGTTTTATATGCGTACTTATAATATGCTTCTCTAAATTAATTATAGTTTCTTATTCTACGCAGATTTACGTCCGTCCTATATCATATAGATGTTATGTTTTGATTTTCAGAACAATGTGTGATACATTTTCAGATATAATTCATGTTGAAATTGAAGAAAAATTAAAGGAACTTAATATTTATCAATTTCTTCAATTTCCTGGATTTGAGCAAAACGCCCCACTTATCTACCAGCTGTTGACAATGTGGAACATTGAAAAGCAAAGCTTCATTATAGAGGGCCATGTTGTCCCTTTCACAGCTGATGAAGTGGCCCTCCTGACTGGACTACCAAATAGAGGTGAGGAGATTACTTGGATGACCTTGCCGACTTCAACAATTAGCTCAAAGGATATTAAGACTAAAATATTTGAGTTGACTAGGAAAAGCTCCCCAGATACCATGTTGAAAACATTTATTATGTATTTGTGTTCTAATTTATTTTTCCAACAAAGCAACTTTAAAGTTCCTAAGATGCTTAAGACAATAGCAAATAATGTTGATGATTTTTCATCAATTAACTGGGCATGGGCAATTTGGGAATGCCTGGTTGAAGATTTTAATAATGTATCTATGAAGATCTCAAAAAATAGGCCAACGGGTTATGTCAATGGATTTGTGTCACTGCTTATTGTGAGTGCTAAAACAATTCTTATTAAACATTTTAATTGACTGGTTGTTTTGCTAAAACTAACTGAGAATATCTAAATTTTATGCAAGTTTGGTTCCTGGAGCACACTTCCATTCATCTCCCAAAGTATCATGATAGAAGGCCCCGTTTCCTTCGATGGTCTGATGATATTGTATATAACACTGAGAAGACTGCCAAATTATTTGTTAATTTAAAGAGAAGACAGGTATTTATTGTGAAAAGTTTTATATATTGCTTACATATTGCGTACGGTTTGCGTATACTATGCGTATGTCTTGCGTACGTTGTGCGTATGGTATGCGTATATAATACGTATATATTGCGTATATGATTGCGTTTAGATTGCGTATTTATTTGAGAATAAATTTTCATAGATTTTTGTTGACATCCAAGGAGTAACCCCTGAAGAATGTGATCTCTTGGGTGTAAAGAAATATCCATCAACCCCTCTTTCACCCATTCAAACTAACACATCTGAACATCATCTCCCCCCACAATCTCCTCTGCAGCCCAAATCCGTCTTGAAAACCCAACCCCAACCCCAACCCCAACCCCAACCCTTAGATGAACTTGAAAAGAAAATAATAGGGATTGTGCAGGAGTCCATGGTCAACCTCTTCCAGGAATTTGAAGCTAGAATGAGAAAGAATTTTGAACAAATTGTGAAGAGAGTTGATCTTATTGATGAGAAGCTCCAACATTGCATTGTCCAAGGAATTATTAAGCCTGATCAGCAAGCTGCTCCCTCCTCCTCATCATTCATTCCCCATACAATTCCATCCCCCAACAATATTCGGATATCATCTGAACACACCAAGACCGACGCCCCAGAAAAAATGAATGATGTTGAGATGACCCAGGCTGCTGAAAGGGTTAGCAAAAGGAATAAATTAGAGAGAAAATCAAGCCAAAAAAAGAAGAAGAAGCAGAAAAGGGTACACCACATCCCTGAAGAAACTGCCCAAGAAGTAATTACCAAAGAAGTTCCCCCGCAAGAAGAACCTATTAAAGAAGCTCCCCCCCCAACAAGAACAGTCCAAAAAAGTTGTCAAAGAAGCTCTCCCCGAAGAAGAACATGTCAAAGAAGCTCCCCCCAAGAAGAATAGTCCAAAAAAGCTCCCCCCCAAGAAGAACAGTCCAAAGAACCTCCCCCACAAGAAGAACAGTCCAAAGAAGCCCCCCACAACAAGAACCTTCGAAAGAAATTGTTCCATTCCAAAAAGTTCCCCATAAAGTTCCTCAAACTACAGAAATAATCAATGTTGATGATGTTGTAATAAAGGGTTACCCTGCAAGTCCCACAGTTAATTACAAAGAAGTGGAAATGTTGAGTCCAGCGCATAAAGTTTTTCTTCGGAAAAATATAAAGAAATATCTTGACAGGTATTTTATTTTAGTATAATGCGCGTATGGTATGCGTATGGTTTGCGTCCTTTGTGCGTACGGATTGCGTATTTAATGTATTTTTTATGCGTATAATGCGCGTACCTTGTGCGTATTTTTTGTTTAAATATTTCAGTAGCATGTGTGTATTTTAATCTGGGAACGTCATGATTTCAAGACGCATGATCGACGAAATATTATCAGACAGTTACCTGGACAATGATCATATTGATGCTTTTGCCATTTTATTAAATGAGAAGTCTAAAATTTCACCATATCAGTATAAAAAATATCTATACATCTCACCAATGTATTGGGTTAGTATACTAGTTTATTTTATATATAATTTTTTATTTGAACTATTTAATTCTTATATTTAATTATTTGCAGCATTACAAGGTAAAGGATGTAAAATCAGTGTTATTCCTCGAGCACATAGACTACAAATATGTTCAGTCAAGCAGTATTATAATTAATCCAATTATTTACGGAGATCACTGGACCCTTCTAGTTGGTCACATAAAGTAGAAAAAGTGAGAATTTTACGACTCCATACCCAACCCTATGCATAGAAGTATTACTGTGAAGATAGTGAGTTTGATTCTAATCTTGAATTGTTTATAAATTTCGTGATTATTTTTAAGTGACTTAATTCTATTCCATATATTGTTCAGATTGCAAGCTTAAATAAGGATTGCAAAAAAGCCTTTCGTCAAAATATCACTAAATGGAGTTTCAAGACAATGAAGAAGGTGCCAACTCAGACCAACAATACAGATTGTGGTATGTTCGTTTGCAAATACATGGAGAATATTATTCGACAAAACAACTCCAACTAGCAAGAGAGAACGGATTGGCAAGAAAAAATGCCAAAATATAGAGCAGAATTTGCATACGGATTGTTTTGTGCTGCAATGAAATGAACTTTTCATATTTTAAATTTATGTACATAACTAATATATTTTCCTTGTAATTAAGAAAGATTCTATGTGTTGAATATAATGTTTCTCACCATTGATCATTCATTTAAATCGATTAAGAAATTTATACTGAGGAATTTAAAATACGCACTCTATACGCGAACCAAATGCATTTCAGACGCAGCTCATACAACGTATATACGCAGACAATGGTTCATGGTTTTTTAATCAATAATCCAATTAATTTGAGTGCAACTCCCTATCAATAAAACCAGCAAGGATCGTCGAATATAGGGTTTTCCACCATTGATCCTTAATTCAAATCGATTAAGAAGGTTTCCATTAAGGTTTTATGAATACGCAGAGTATACGCATTGCTTAAGCGATCCCGACGCAGGTAATACGCAAGACATACGCATAAGGCAGTTCTTGGTTTTTTGATAAAAAAATCAAATTAATTAGAATTTAAATGATTCGATGCATTCTTTCGGTATGAAACATTCAAATACTCATTTTAGCATCGTTTGAAAATGATTTGTATGAATTTCCCAATAAGGCTTGATGGTTGTGTACACCCTTGTGCTACACAAGTGATGGTTCTAGAGTGTGGGTGTTATGCTCCTATGGTGGAGCATTCATTAGAGTATGTGGAGTGGAGTCAAATTAATTCGAATGCAACTCCTCATCAATAAAACCAGCAAGGATCGTCGAATATAGGGTTTACCACCATTGATCCTTAATTCAAATCGATTAAAAAGGTTTTCATTAAGGTTTTATGAATACGCAGTGTATACGCATTGCCTACGCGATCCAGACGCAGGTAATACGCATGACATACGCATAAGGCAGTTCTTGGTTTTTTGATAAAAAAATCAAATTAATTAGAATTTAAATGATTCGATGCATTCTTTCGGTATGAAACATTCAAATACTCATTTTAGCATCGTTTAAAAATGATTTGTATGAATTTCCCAATGAGACTTGATGGTTGTGTACAACCTTGTGCTACACAAGTGATGGTTCTAGAGTGTGGGTGTTATGCTCCTATGGTGGAGCATTCATTAGAGTATGTGGAGTGGAGTCAAATTAATTCGAATGCAATTTCTCATCAATAAAACCAGCAAGGATCGTCGAATATAGGGTTTTCCACCATTGATCCTTAATTCAAATCGATTAAGAAGATTTTCATTAAGGTTTTATGAATACGCAGAGTATACGCATTTCTTACGCGATCCCGACGCAGGTAATACGCAAGACATACGCATAAGGTAGTTCTTGGTTTTTTGATAAAAAAATCAAATTAGTTTGAATTTAAATGATTCGATGCATTCTTTCGGTATGAAACATTCAAATACTCATTTTAGCATCGTTTGAAAATGATTTGTATGAATTTTCCAATGAGACTTGATGGTTGTGTACACCCTTGTGCTACACAAGTGATGGTTCTGGAGTGTGGGTGTTATGCTCCTATGGTGGAGCATTCATTAGAGTATGTGGAATGGAGTCAAATTAATTTGAATGCAACTTCTCATCAATAAAACCAGCAAGGATCGTCGAATATAGGGTTTTCCACCATTGATCCTTATTTCAAATCGATTAAGAAGGTTTTCATTAAGGTTTTATGAATACGCAGAGTATACGCATTGCTTACGCGATCCCGACGCAGGTAATATGCAAGACATACGCATAAGGTAGTTCTTGGTTTTTTGATAAAAAAATCAAATTAATTAGAATTTAAATGATTCGATGCATTCTTTCGGTATGAAACATTCAAATACTCATTTTAGCATCGTTTGAAAATGATTTGTATGAATTTCCCAATGAGACTTGATGGTTGTGTACACCCTTGTGCTATCCAAGTAATGGTTCTAGAGTGTGGGTGTTATGCTCCTATGGTGGAGCATTCATTAGAGTATGTGGAGTGGAGTCAAATTAATTCGAATGCAACTCCTCATCAATAAAACCAGCAAGGATCGTCGAATATAGGGTTTTCCACCATTGATCCTTAATTCAAATCGATTAAGAAGGTTTTCATTAAGATTTTATGAATACGCAGAGTATACGCATTGCTTACGCGATCCCGACGCGGGTAATATGCAAGACATACGCATAAATCAGTTCTTGGTTTTTTGATAAAAAAATCAAATTAATTAGAATTTAAATGATTCGATGCATTCTTTCGGTATGAAACCTTCAAATACTCATTTTAGCATCGTTTGAAAATGATTTGTATGAATTTCCCAATGATACTTAATGGTTGTGTACACCCTTGTGCTACCCAAGTGATAGTTCTAGAGTGTGGGTGTTATGCTCCTATGGTGGAGCATTCATTAGAGTATGTGGAGTGGAGTCAAATTAATTCGAATGCAACTCCTCATCAATAAAACCAGCAAGGATCGTCGAATATAGGGTTTTCCACCATTGATCCTTAATTAAAATCGATTAAGAAGGTTTTCATTATGGTTTTATGAATACGCAGTGTATACGCATTGCTTACGCGATCCAGATGCAGGTAATACGCATGACATACGCATAAGGCAGTTCTTGGTTTTTTGATAAAAAAAATCAAATTAATTAGAATTTGAATGATTCGATGCATTCTTTCGGTATGAAACATTCAAATACTCATTTTAGCATCGTTTGAAAATGATTTGTATGAATTTCCAATGAGACTTGATGGTTGTGTACACCCTTGTGCTACACAAGTGATGGTTCTAGAGTGTGGGTGTTATACTCCTATGGTGGAGCATTCATTAGGGTACGTGGAGTGGAATCAAATTAATTCGAATGCAACTCCTCATTAATAAAACCAGCAAGGATCGTCGAATATAGGGTTTTCCACCATTGATCCTTAATTCAAATCGATTAAGAAGATTTTCATTAAGGTTTTATGAATACGCAGTGTATACGCAATGCCTACGCGATCCTGACGCAGTTTATACGCATGACATACGCATAAGACAGTTCTTGGTTTTTTGATAAAAAAATCAAATTAATTAGAATTTAAATGATTCGATGCATTCTTTCAGTATGAAACATTCAAATACTCATTTTAGCATCGTTTGAAAATGATTTGTATGAATTTCCCAATGAGAATTGATGGTTGTGTACACCCTTGTGCTACACAAGTGATGGTTCTAGAGTATGGGTGTTATGCTCCTATGGTGGAGCATTCATTAGAGTATGTGGAGTGGAGTCAAATTAATTCGAATGGAAGTTCTCATCAATAAAACCAGCAAGGATCGTCGAATATAGGATTTCCCCCCATTGATCCTTAATTCAAATCGATTAAGAAGGTTTTCATTAAGGTTTTATGAATACGCAGTGTATACGCATTGCTTATGCGATCCAGACGCATGTAATACGCATGACATACGCATAAGGCAGTTCTTGGTTTTTTGATAAAAAAATCATATTAATTAGAATTTAAATGATTCGATGCATTCTTTCGGTATGAAACATTCAAATACTCATTTTAGCATCGTTTGAAAATGATTTGTATGAATTTCCCAATGAGACTTGATGGTTGTGTACACCTTTGTGCTACACATGTGATGGTTCTGGAGAGTAGGTGCTATGCTCCTATGGTGGAGCATTCATTAGAGTATGTAAAGTGGAGTCAAATTAATTCGAATGCAACTCCTCATCAATAAAACCAGCAAGGATCGTCGAATATAGGGTTTTCCACCATTGCTCCTTAATTCAAATCGATTAAGAAGGTTTTCATTAAGGTTTTATGAATACGCAGTGTATACGCATTGCCTACGCGATCCAGACGCAGGTAATACGCATGACATACGCATAAGGCAGTTCTTGGTTTTTTGATAAAAAAATCAAATTAACTAGAATTTAAATGATTCGATGCATTCTTTCGGTATGAAACATTCAAATACTAATTTTAGCATTGTTTGAAAATGATTTGTATGAATTTCCCCAATGAGTTTTTATGGTTGTGTACATCCTTGTGCTACACAAGTGATGGTTCTAGAGTGTGGGTGTTATGCTCCTATGGTGAAGCATTCATTAGAGTATGTGGAGTGGAGTCAAATTAATTCGAATGCAACTTCTCATCAATAAAACCAGCAAAGATCGTCGAATATAGGGTTTTCCACAATTGATCCTTAATTCAAATCGATTAAGAAGGTTTTCATTAAGGTTTTATGAATACGCAGAGTATACGCATTGCTTACGCGATCCCGACGCAGGTAATACGCAAGACATACGCATAAGGTAGTTCTTTGTTTTTTGATAAAAAAATCAAATTAATTAGAATTTAAATGATTCGATGCATTCTTTCGATGTGAAACATTCAAATACTCATTTTAACATCGTTTGAAAATGATTTGTATGAATTTCCCAATGAGACTTGATGGTTGTGTACACCCTTGTGCTACACAAGTGATGGTTCTAGAGTGTCGGTGTTATGCTCCTATGGTGGAGCATTCATTAGAGTATGTAGAGTGGAGTCAAATTAATTCGAATGCAACTCCTCATCAATAAAACCAGCAAGGATCGTCGAATATAGGGTTTTCCACCATTGATCCTTAATTCAAATTTATTAAGAAGGTTTTCATTAAGGTTTTATTAATACGCAGAGTATACGCATTGCTTACGCGATCCCGACGCAGGTAATACGCAAGACATACGCATAAATCAGTTCTTGGTTTTTTGATAAAAAAATCAAATTAATTAGAATTTAAATGATTCGATGCATTATTTCGGTATGAAACATTTAAATACTCATTTTAGCATCGTTTGAAAATGATTTGTATGAATTTCCCAATGATACTTGATGGTTGTATACACCCTTGTGCTACACAAGTGATGGTTCTGGAGTGTGGGTGTTATGCTCCTATGATGGAGCATTCATTAGAGTATGTGGAGTGGAGTCAAATTAATTCGAATGTAACTACTCATCAATAAAACCATCAAGGATCGTCGAATATAGGGTTTTCCACCATTGATCTTTAATTCAAATCGATTAAGAATGATTTCATAAAGGTTTTATGAATACGCAGTGTATACGCATTGCTTATGCGATACAGACGCAGGTAAAACGCATGACATACGCATAAGGCAGTTCTTGGTTTTTTGATAAAAAAATCAAATTAATTAGAATTTAAATGATTCGATGCATTCTTTCGGTATGAAACATTTAAATACTCATTTTAGCATCGTTTGAAAATGATTTGTATGAATTTCCCAATGAGATTTGATGGTTGTGTACACCCTTGTGCTACACAAGTGATGGTTCTAGAGTGTGGGTGTTATGCTCCTATGGTGGAGCATTCATTAGAGTATGTGGAGTGGAGTCAAATTAATTTGAATGCAACTTCTCATCAATAAAACCAGCAAGGATCGTCAAATATAGGGTTTTCCACCATTGATCCTTTATTCAAATCGATTAAGAAGGTTTTCATTAAGGTTTTATGAATGCGCAGAGTATACGCATTGCTTACGCGATCCCGTCGCAGGTAATACGCAAGACATACGCATAAGATAGTTCTTGGTTTTTTGATAAAAAAATTAAATTAATTAGAATTTAAATGATTCGATGCATTCTTTCGGTATGAAACATTCAAATACTCATTTTAGCATCGTTTGAAAATGATTTGTATGAATTTCCCATTGAGACTTGATGGTTGTGTACAACCTTGTGCTACACAAGTAATTGTTCTAGAGTGTGGGTGTTATGCTCCTATGGTGGAGCATTCATTAGAGTATGTGGAGTGGAGTCAAATTAATTCGAATGCAACTCCTCGTCAATAAAACCAGCAAGGATCGTCGAATATAGGGTTTTCCACCATTGATCCTTAATTCAAATCGATTAAGAAGGTTTTCATTAAGGTTTTATGAATACGCAGAGTATACGCATTGCTTACGCGATCCCGACGCAGGTAATACTCAAGCCATACGCATTAATCAGTTTTTGATTTTTTGATAAAAAATCAATTTAATTAGAATTTAAATGATTCGATGCATTCGTTCGGTATGAAACATTCAAATACTCATTTTAGCATCGTTTGAAAATGATTTGTATGAATTTCCCAATGATACTTGATGGTTGTGTACACCCTTGTGCTACACAAATGATGGTTCTAGAGTGTGGGTGTTATGCTCCTATGATGGAGCATTCATTAGAGTATGTGGAGTTGAGTCAAATTAATTCGAATGCAACTCCTAATCAATAAAACCAACAAGGATCGTCGAAGATAGGGTTTTCCACCATTGATCCTTAATTCAAATCGATTAAGAAAGTTTTCATTAAGGTTTTATGAATACGCAGAGTATACGCATTGCTTACGCGATCCTGACGCAGGTAATACTCAAGCCATACGCATAAATCAGTTTTTGATTTTTTGATAAAAAATCAATTTAATTAGAATTTAAATGATTCGATGCATTCGTTCGGTATGAAACATTCAAATACTCATTTTAGCATCGTTTGAAAATGATTTGTATGAATTTCCCAATGAGACTTGATGGTTGTGTACACCCTTGTGCTACACATGTGATGGTTCTAGAGTGTGGTGTATGCTCCTATGATGGAGCATTCATTAGAGTATGTGGAGTGGAGTCAAATTAATTCGAATGCAACTTCTCATCAATAAAACCAGCAAAGATCGTCGAATATAGGGTTTTCCACCATTGATCCTTAATTCAAATCGATTAAGAAGGTTTTCATTAAGGTTTTATGAATACGCAGAGTATACGCATTGCTTACGCGATCCCGACGCACGTAATACGCAAGACATACGCATAAGGTAGTTCTTGGTTTTTTGATAAAAAAATCAAATTAATTAGAATTTAAATGATTCGATGCATTCTTTCGATGTGAAACATTCAAATACTCATTTTAACATCGTTTAAAAATGATTTGTATGAATTTCCCAATGAGACTTGATGGTTGTGTACACCCTTGTGCTACACAAGTGATGGTTCTAGAGTGTCGGTGTTATGCTCCTATGGTGGAGCATTCATTAGAGTATGTGGAGTGGAGTCAAATTAATTCGAATGCAACTTCTCATCAATAAAACCAGCAAGGATCGTCGAATATAGGGTTTTCCACCATTGATCCTTAATTCAAATCGATTAAGAAGGTTTTCATTAAGGTTTTATGAATACGCAGAGTATACGCATTGCTTACGCGATCCCGACGCAGGTAATACGCAAGACATACGCATAAATCAGTTCTTCTTTTTTTGATAAAAAAATCAAATTAATTATAATTTAAATGATTCGATGCATTCTTTCGGTATGAAACATTCAAATACTCATTTTAGCATCGTTTGAAAATGATTTGTATGAATTTCCCAATGAGACTTATGGTTGTGTACACCCTTGTGCTACATAAGTGATGGTTCTAGAGTGTAGGTGTTATGCTCCTATGGTGGAGCATTCATTAGAGTATGTGGAGTGGAGTCAAATTAATTCGAATGCAACTTCTCATCAAAAAAACCAGCAAGGATCGTCGAATATAGGGTTTTCCACCATTGATCCTTAATTCAAATCGATTAAGAAGGTTTTCATTAAGGTTTTATGAATACGCAGAGTATACGCATTGCTTACGCGATCCCGACGCAGGTAATACGCAAGACATACGCATAAGGTAGTTCTTGGTTTTTTGATAAAAAAATCAAATTAATTAGAATTTAAATGATTCGATGCATTCTTTCGGTATGAAACATTCAAATACTCATTTTAGCATCGTTTGAAAATGATTTGTATGAATTTCTCAATTATACTTGATGGTTGTGTACACCCTTGTGCTACACAAGTGATGGTTCTAGAGTGTGGGTGTTATGCTCCTATGGTGGAGCATTCATTAGAGTATGTGGAGTGGAGTCAAATTAATTCGAATGCAACTCCTAATCAATAAAACCAACAATGATCGTCGAATATAGGGTTTTCCACCATTGATCCTTAATTCAAATCGATTAAGAAGGTTTTCATTAAGGTTTTATGAATACGCAGTGTATACGTAGGACATACGCAAATTAAAATTGACAGCTAAAACAAATATTCTTACAAATAAATATCCATCAACAAATATTCTTACAAATAAATATCCATCATACAAATATTCTTATAACATAGATTTCTCTGTTTTAATGATATCCATCATCAACTTCAGGTATTTTGCTGATGGCTTTTTGGAACGTACACCTGTTATGTGTTCCTCAGTGAAGCATTTGGGTATGCTTGTGAAATTAGAATGCTTTGCTCGCTTTACTGATGGTTGACTGGACGGTTCCCCGGCTATGAAATCGTCTGTCATGCACTCTGGCATGCTGGTGAACTGCTGTACTGATGCCTGACTAGACGGGCATGCTTGTGATATGAAATCCTCCGTGAAGCATTCGGGCATTCTTGAGAAATTGTACTGCTTAGCTGGAGATGCCTGACTGGAATGTACAGCATTTATGAAGTCCTCAGTGAAGCATTCGGATATGCTTATGAAATTACACTGCTGATCTGAGGGTTGCTTGGAGTGTACAGAATTTATGAAATCCTCAGTTAAGCATTCAGGCATGCTTGAAGGAGTCTCAAATTTTGTTGTGTATTTTTTCATTGGTGGTTTCCCTGTTAAAAAAATTAATAACAATATGTCAAAATAGGCAATAAATAAAATTATTCAGAAACTAAAATATCATACTCTTTGTCTTTTTTTCCTAGTGGCTTTTCTGCCTAGCATTGGATATGCCTTTAGGCCTACGCTTTAGAGGGTCTTTCAGTTGTACACTGCCATCATGTGTAGTCTTGTATGTCTTTCTCTTCCCAAAAACAACCAAATCGAGTTTTACAGATGTATCCTTCATCGCAGCCATTAGGAATTCTTCACCACCCTCATTCAGCTGCGCTCGTATGCTCATTTCATATGCAAACCTGCTGATATAATTTCTGAATATGAATCCACTACTAGCTTCAGAGCTATTCTGAGAATTTTCTTTCAAATTTAGACCAGCATATATATCTTGTCGAGCTCGTGCTGACCATCGCAACAGTAGGTACTTCTCGGGGATTTTCCCAATAGTCATTTGCCTCAAAACTATTATGCAGTGAGAACACAATAAACCCATCGTTTCAAACTTTCTGCAGGAGCATTGAATGTTACCATTTTGTGCATCAAAATCAACAACCCATGGTTTAGAGTGATTCTTGGTCTCTGTGTAATAGACAAAAAATTTAGAAGAATCACTAGACTCAAGCTCTACACTCATTATACCTACACCTTGTAAAAATTCTTGTTCAAAAAATGAATATAGTTTCTTTAAATAAAATTGAGCAGCTTGCTTTAATATTGAGCAGTTTTTTATTACAGGTTCTATTTTGGAGTGGCTGCATCTATAATCCTCATCCTGTTCATTCCGGCGCCAATTCCTCATCAACTTCTCTAAACCCAAAAAGCAATCAGTTATAGAACTTGTGGGCTTAAAAATGCCATGACACACATTATTAGTAGACTCGCTACGTTGTGTGGATAGAATGTCCATGCTAAAATAATCCTTATTGAAGGCAGTTGACCACTTATTCCTTATCCTATAAAGATCCTGCAACCAAACATGATCTTGGAGGTTCCCTTGTATGATCAATTCAGCCCATGCATTCTCAAACTCCTCCTCAGAGTCATATCTGCTCAAACACTTATTGAAGAGGCCTTTGACTTTGTTGTTGGTATTGTAGCACGATACTTTTGATGGAGCCTTTTTTTGGATATGCCATTGGCACAATCTATGACGACTGTGAGGTAGTGCAATTTCTATGGCCCTAGCCATTGCCTGGTCTTGATCTGTATATATTGTTATTGGCTGTTTATCACCCATCATTCGAACAAAAGTTGTAAACACCCACGTAAATGATTCAATTGTCTCTTCGGACAAGAAGGCCACCCCAAGCAAAATGTTTTGTCAATGATTGTTAACCCCAAAAAATGGTGCACATACCAAATTATACTTATTAAGCCTATAACTTGTATCAAAAATTACCACATCACCAAAGCAGTCATAATCTATCTTACCAACTGCATCAACCCAAAAAAAATTTAACAATCTATCAAATTCATCCTTCTGGACATCCCAAGAGAACATGTTATCATTAAGTTGTCGTTCTTTAAATAACTCAATCAAAGTATTAGTGTCCCCAAGTTCAATCTTAGCTCTTTTTTTTTTTGAATAAAGTTGTACGCATCCCTCCTTGTGAATCCAATATTTTCGACACCTCCAACTTCATCAGCAAGGAAGGAAAATGCATCAATTGTTCTTATCCCAGCATCTGTCATTGCTTTAAGAACAGAAGCTTTTTCATCACAAATATTCCTGCATGATCTAAGAAGATGTCGGTCTTCTGGCCTAGGCAAATCATGATTGTGATTTTCAATAATTTTTTTCATCTTCCAATATACAGCTTCATCCACTGTAAACCTAACCATAGCTGGACAACCAGTTCGAGTATCTGATCTTCGATATTTCCTTTGGATATTAAGATCAGGCAACTTCTTGAAACCAGCTTTTGAACAAACAAAGTTCTTGGATTTTAAATTTCTGGAATTTAGCCAGTAATTGTGATGATCCTTACGAACACTAAAACCAAGATTATATCCATAAGAACGATAAGCCTCGTATGCTTCTTTCTCATTAACATAAACATGCTGAGAAATACGCAATAAGTGAATGGTAAAATACGCAACCAATACGCAACATATACGCAAAAGATAAGCAGCAATTAAGCAACACATACGCAATATATACGCAATGTATACGCAATGTATACGCAATATATACGTAGAAAATATTCAATGTATATCAAACAGAAACTCAATACATACGCAAATAATACGCAACAAACCTTTGAAATAAGAAAATCGAACTACAAAATCCTTATTGTAGCCTAGATCAATAATGCTTTAGAAGAAGAGAACATCGAGTATTCTTTTTAAATCAATTATAATTTTACATTATGCACATTGTTGATAAAAAACCGCATCTTTGTTAAACACAATAAATGCACAAAGAAAACTTGGAAGGAGGCGAACTTTACCGAGATGCTGAACTTTTCGTCCAGTCCCACTGGTTCTACGTGTTCTGCTTCATGTGCGCTTGTTTCCGGGACGTCGGCATTCTCCAGGTTATCGGCTTCCTCCGAGACCTGCGAAAATATTGTCTGCTCATAAAAACCAACATCCTCCTCCAGATCAATCTCCATCTTCATCGGCATTTTCTCTGCGAAATTTTTGGCTTCTTTGCGAAAATTTTGGCTCTAAGCTTTATATATTGCGGTGATTCGCGCGCGCCTTAAATTCTAAAAAAAGAAGCGCCAACCCAAATCTCCCGGGTCGGGCTGGAAGACGGGTCGGGTTTACGAGGTTTACGCAAGTGAATTGACTGTTTAACCCTTTCCACGTAAGCAACCGAACACATCGTTGTGATCAGATTCCACACGCAATAATTTCTCCCTGCGCGTGCGTCTCCACGCGCGAAAGAAGGAGAGGGGAGAGAGCCTTCGGCTCTCTATTTTTGCGTCCGTCCCAGGCGAAACGAAAAAGGGAGAGAGGGGGAGGAGTCAGGGCTCCTCCTGCACCCGTTCGAGCCAGGAGAAAGAGGCCAACGGGGCCTCCTTGCGTGCGACTTAGCCAAGAGGGAGGGCCGGCCAAGTCTTTTTCTCCTTGCATGTGTTTCTTGGAGCTGAAACATAAAGAAGAGGAGGTTTTGCCTTCTCTAGCTGCAGTCTTGTTCTTCTTTGGGGTGAAAATGTGTTCTCTCTCGCTGCCATTGCTCTCTCCCTTCAATTGGAGAGCAGAAATCTCCTCTTGCTGCTGTTGGTGAGCTTCTCTTCCAAAGTCTAGGGCAAAGGCATGCTGAAATCAGCCCTTGCTGCAGCCAAGAGAAAGTAGGAAGTCTTTACTTCCTTCCAAATCAACTCCGTGACATTGAGATAGCAAAATCAGTGGTTTGGAGCACTTTGGACGCCAAAATCAGCCTCCGAAAATATCCAAACAGAAAAATCAGCGGCAAATACCACTTCCGGAAGCTGTTGGAAGTTTCCAAATAGCAAAGGAAGTCTTCGGAACCTCCCAAACAGCGGTTTGGAGGCTTGGGAGCGGCTTGTACAGCAACCTAGGAGCTTAGACAGCACTTAGAACTTGGATTGGAGCTTGGACAGCGGCTTGGACAGCAATTTGGAGCGCTACGACAACCCAGGTGAGGTAAAACACTAAAACTTAGGGTCCCCCAAGGCCAATGGTGTTGTGTTTGACGTCCCCAAGCCATAAGTCCCTTAGAAACTTCATTTGTTTGCTTCCCCAAAACCTATGTGTGTTGTCTTCTCCGCAAAACAGCGGAAATCAGGTGATTTCCGTTTGTTTGCTCTCTTTTGAGAGCCAAAGAGGCATGCCATGTGCGTAGGGTGGTCGGATTTGTATCCGACGACTCAAATGCATGTAAAAACATTCTTTTTGTGTCTAATACATTCGCCTATGATCAAACCTTAGGCTAAGTATTGTCACTCAATCGTACCTTGAATGACAATGTGTAGAAACTTTCACATCTTGTAGCATGCATTACTTCCTTAGCAAATCACAAGTTATGCCAAAACTAACTTAAAGATATAGGAGGCTTGCATTGCGACGACATGTCATTTTCTCCCAATTATCTAAATGTCCAAGTATGTGTTTCAATTTATTTATAAAACCTACAAGTAGTGAGGTCTTTCATGAACATTCATTGTTCATGTTTTAAATCCTATAATGAGTAGATTGATTGAAATCATCCTTGACATCTCTCTACATTTAGAGAATTGAGCAACTTGCAAAAGCACCCAACCTAAAAGTTTGCATACTTAGTCAAATTAAGTTTGCATGGATAGAATTGTATCATTCGTATCCCGAATGGATGCATATTATGGGTTTTTCACTAGCTCATTGTTTACTTAAATTTGTGAACATATAAGCATGCTCATTTAATTTTCAAATGCTTCTGAAGCAAATGTCGTGTATCCCATGACATTCAAAGGTCTATGGATCATGCTCCATCATACATTAAAATTACCTAAGCATGATTAGTATGATTTGCAAATTGAAAGAAATGAGTGCAATGACAAATGATGCAGGCATTAGGTGTTATCCCAAATGATAAACCATCGCATGCATGCACTCCTAGGTTATTCTTAGATCATATCAAATTTGATCTTAAATCTCCTAGAAGTCATAGGGATACATCTCTGCCCTCCAGATTTCTAAATCATGTCAACATTTGTTTAGAAATCTCTCCAAAGCATTAGGAAGTTGATCTTCTCTTCTTCGAATGAGTCGAAAACATTTGTATGAGAGTATGAAGTTCACTTCCTTGCACCTATTCCCCCATGCAGGATCATGGGAGCATCCCAAAGGTTCCAATTATTGCATTACATGGATCATTTGAGCTTGAAGCTAAAATTTCAAGCTCTTTTACCTTATTTGTTGGAGCACCTAACCAACAAACTCTTCCCTCATGTGTGATATTTGGAACCCCTCCATGGTTCTAAATGCTCCTCCACATGAATCATTGTAGCTTGAAACTAAATTCTAAGCTATCCATCCTTTTGTTGGAACATTAAACCAACAAACCATCCTCTTCCTTCATTTGTTGAGTCACAAAATCAACAAATGAATACCCCTTTCTCTCATTGATTATAATTTGGAGCCTTCAAAGGCTCAAACCAATATCATTACATTGTGCTAAATCTTAGAAACCAATTCTAAATCACCCATCTCTTGTTTGTTGAGACAAAATCAACAAACAATTCTCTTCCCCTTTCATGCATGACCTTTGAAGCCTCTACAAAGCTTCAAATACTTCATCGCATATCTCCTAGCCTATCTTAGGAGCTATCACCCATCTTCGTCATGCTTTATGTTATGGATTTCTCTAAATCCTAAAATACATCGTCTTAAGTTCTTGAACTTAGAAGCAAATTCTAAGTTTCTCCCATCCCATTTGTTGGAACACAAGAAACCAACAAATACCCTTCTCGTGCATGTTGTTTTGAGATATTCAAAAGTTTCAAATATATCGTTGCATAAATCATTTGAACTTGGAACCCAATTCCAAGTCCCTTCTATCATATTCATTGGAACATAAAAAATCAATGAATAGCCTTTCCAAACATAGGACTCAACCCATACTTTCCTCCATTCACTTAGGCTAAATTAAGTGAATGACCTCCCGTCTTTGAACACCAATGTTCAGAGAATGTTCACGAGTTTGCAACCCCCAAGTTGCACACCTCTTCCCTCTTTTGCCTAACCTATATTTGATAAATGATTATGCATCATTGGACACATGATCCATTGATCTATCCCTCTCGTATGCAACCCGTAGGTTGTGTATCTCTTCATCCCTTTCTATAACTCAAATTTTGTAGGAAGATCTTCTCATTCTTCTAACCTAAATTAAGAGAGTGTGCATCCTTCTTTGAATTTAAAATGTTTAAGGAACTTTCAAGAGTTTGCAACTTCCTAGTTGCATCTTCTTCTCCTCCATTCCTCCAACTCAAATTAGAAGAATGAACTCTTCTTTGAACACCAAACATTCAAAGGAACTCCTCAAATTTGCAATCCCTAGGTTGCACTTTGGACCACTTTTTTTCCTACAAGCCTAAATTGTAGGACCTCCAAACTCCTCTTCTTTAGCCTAGCTTCAAATTAGGCAAATGAATATTTCTGTTTGAACATCGAATGTTCAAGGAGTAATCATGGATTTGCGACCTATAAGTTGCATGTCCTTTTCCTTGTTTCTATAACTCAAAAGTTGTAGAAAATTCCATCATTCTCCTAAAACAAATTTAGGAGAGTGTCCAACCCCTCTATTTGAACACCAAATGTTCAAAGATGTTTTAAAAGCTTGCAACCCAAAGTTACATCTTCTTTTCTCCTTTCTACAACTCAAAAGTTGTATGAAAGTCTCATTCACTCAACTTATATTGAATGAATCAATCTTGTTTCAAACCTACCTACTTGTTGAACCAAGCTCAACAAATAATTCCATGTTAAGCAAAGGAGTCAAATTCCTACCTTTCTTTCATTCTCCTAACCCAAATTTGGCGAATGAGTTTCTCTCTTTGGATATTCAAAAGTCCAAGGGATCCTTGATGTGTAGCACAAATCTACATATCATTCTCTTATGTTTGCTTAATATAAATCTAGCAAACTAAATACCCATCATTGAATATAAAAGTTTGATGATAACCCTTATCGATTTGTAACCCCAAAGTTACAGATCTCTCTCATATATTGAGCCAAAATCAATAGGTGATCCAACTCTTCTCCAACTTCCAAATCATTGGAGATTTCTCCTCTCTTTAGTTCCAAAAGCTAGAGAGAGTTTTCTCAACATTTAGCCCAAAAGCTAAATATTGGGTTTCTACATTCTCTTCTTAGCTCCAAAAGCTAAGGAGAATTCTTCAACATGTAGCCCAAAAGTTGCATGTTGGACACCTTTGTTAGACCCAAAATTTAAGTAATCATTTCCATTCAATCTAAATCAAGTGATCTCTCCTATGACATTTAAAATGCTAAACCCATAGATGTCCTTTAAGAGTTATCCTATTTGTTGAAGTTCATCCTATCCTATTGGATGAATTTCATCAAGTCCTAGGTGCAACTCCTTAGACATGTCTATCTTATCCTATTAGATAGAGCTGGGGTTATAGTTGAATCAGCCAGTAAAAAACCAAAATAATTTCTTTCTCTCCCTCTCCCTCTCTCCAAATGATCACATAAAACAAAACATATTCTAAAAAAATTCATAATTTTTTATAATTACATATTTTAACCAAAATAATCCTTTTTCCATAACTTAAATTAATTTAAAATAATTTCTATTTTCGGTTATAAAATAATTAGAAATTAGGAAAATACTATTTTGTGAGAAAAACTCAATTTCTTCTCTTAAAAACCCTCTTAGGAACCTTAGGAATAACATTTGAAAAAGCACTTCCAAAATTTTCAACTTTAGAGAAAAACCTTAATTTTCCAAATCTCAAAAGTTTTAAAGAAAATCTCTTTTCCTTGCATAAAATTATCTCATAATCATTCACTATATATTTCCTAAAGAAAAGAAAAGTTTTTGTCAAACCCTAGCTTTTTCTTTTCAACAAAAAGTCATGAAACATAAGGAATATCTTGATTAGAAACTTACCCTAGTCTCCTTGAATCTCCCTATTTCGATTTCCTCCACGAACCGTTGTCGGAACCTCCACTAATGCTGCCGTCCGAAGCTTGTGGCCGCTCCTCTTGTTCCGCCCCTTTGAGTTTCAGCCGAAAGAAACACTCCACGTGGAATTCGGTCTTCTTAAAGATGGATCGGCTTGGGTCTAAAATAAAAAGTCTTAATTTCCCTCAATTAATATTAAGAGACCATAAAGCATGGAAGGGCATTTTTGGTATACTCAAACTTCTAATATTTTTAACTTCCAAATTAAGTAAAATTCATTGTAAGTCCTTTATATCATTTTGTTCAAAATTTTGTGTAGAATTTTATAAAATTAATTTCGTTAAAATCCGACAACTTTGAATTTTTCACTTAAAACTTGTTGAGACGCATCGAAAAGCGTGCGGGGTCTAAAATGGCATTTTGCGGGTTTTACAATTCATATATATGTGAATTGTATTTACTGTTTTGTTTGTTAACTGCATTTTGTAATTTTTTTTTATTCCCTAAGCTACACTCATTGAATATCTGACTATTGATACCCACACTACTACGAACACTGTACTGATATTGTGACTGTCACAAATATTGTTTACTATCATTAACACTATTTAACATTATTGATTATGATATTAATGTTGTAACTAGCATTAGTACTTTTAATTGTTACTGATATTGTGATTGATATTATGATAGATTGAGATGTGATGAGGTATAGAATGATAAATTGATATAAATAATCAATATAGACATTGATGTATATATTTCCTTAAATGATTTATAGAATATTGTTCTCTTTTATCTTGTATTGATTTCAGTTGTAAGATTTTAGTTTCTTGCTGAGCTATGTGCTCATTACGTGATTTTATATGTTTTTATGAAATGGTAAGGATCTTATGATATGAGATTCCGGACATGACAAAAATGTAATCATATTTTGTTCCGATATTCATTAGTAAGCTCTAGTTAAATTGTTAAAATGGAAGAAAAATGTAATTATTCAAATATAGATCATGGAGTGTGACAATAATAGTGCTAATTAAGTATGATTAACACACCAATTAAGCTTGATTAAGTGATAAATAAATTTTGATAGGTGTTTTTGATATATTTGTGCATGTGTGTTTGAAGTGTGCATGCTTGTTTAAATGTGTAAACTTTTTATTTGTGTGCTTGTTTGTGAATTGTGTGAACTCGCTATGTTTGTGTGTTGTATTAATGTTTGGTTATTGTGATTCATGTCCTTTTGCATGTGTTGTTTGCTTACATGTGTTTAAACTCTTTGTATGTTAGAACTATGTGAAATCTTATGCATGGCTAGTGGGCACGAGTTTGTTCACATGAATGCTTTGGTGGTATGGGCATGTATAAATGTGTGCGCGAATTTGGCCTTTGTGCATTCTTATTTGTGTTTCAACTTTGTTTATGCATGTGAATGGATAGCACATTCGTTTGTGAATCGTGTGGTATGTGTTGACCCGAAAAGCATTTAGATGGTGAGTTATTGTGTGAGTGTTTTTCTTATGTTTGTTATGTGTATTGACTAAAAAGGCATTATTGTAATGAATAATCAATAAAATTCTCATTGATTGAGTCAAATAAGTATAAGTAATAAACAAATTGTGCATGGTTAATGAAAAAAACCTTTTAATTGGGCGTCATTAACATATGAGTGTGTTCGTGTGCATATGTGCACTTTCAATTTGTGTCGATATGTGTTTGAATTGAGTGTCTAAATTCTTTGAATCCTTTTTATGCGTGCTTGTGTGTGAGTATCTGAACTTTCTGTGTATATGGTGTACTAATGTGCATGTTTGAGTGATTTTTTCTCTTGTACATATTTTGTATGAATTTGGGTGTTTAAATAGTTATATGTGTGAACTCTATTTATGCATGTGGGTTAATGTTCGGTTGGTAAGCATAAGGGTAATCACATGGGTGCTTTCGTTTGGTGGGTGTGTGAATGTCATACACATTTGTGTTTGAATTGCATGCTTGTGCATATACTGTGTTTAGATGTATATATATGTGTGTCCATCGCCATGCCAACCCCTCTTCACTGCCAAAGCATGCTACCCTAGGACAAAAATGGGGGAATTTATGACGTACAATGTTAATATTATACATGATTAAAGATATTTTAGTGTTTACAATGTGGATGTATGTACGTGTGATCTTTAAATGCTTGTGAATATTTGTGAACTATGCATGGTTATTTAAGTGTGTTGTATGTATGTCTGTTTGAACACTTGTATGTGCGATTTATATGAACTCTATCTTGGCCTGCAGGTTTTTGTTTGGCTGCTAGCAAGTGTGAGTGCATGCCTATGTGTGCTTGTGAGTGGTGTGCGCATATGTGAACTGTTTGTATGAGAGTAACTCCCTTGAATGCTTATTTTGTATGTTTATACATATCATAAGTAAATGTTTTATTTGTATTAATTATGTATTTGTGTGTGAACAATGTGTGCTCATGCTTGTGATGTCTTAATGCAAAAATAATAAGTATAAATTGACATTATTATTTAAGTATGATTTACTAAATGATTGAGCTTGATTAATGGATGAATTCAATTTGTTAGGTGTAATTGATGTATAATTGTATGGAGTGTCTATGTGGAATGTGCATTTGTTTTTTAATTGTGTGTGCTTATTAAAGGTGTGGGAATTGCTTGAACTATTTATGTATGTGCGGTATATGTACGCGTGTGTTTTGAGTGATCAAGGTCAGCGTGTGTATTTGTTGCATATATTTTTAAATATTTATATATTCTTATTATGTGAACTATCGCTTTACGCATGCAGGTTTGTACTTGGTTAGTGTGACACCCCAAAATCTTAATTGATCGAATTTTATTTTAGTTTTTCAATTCACTCGCAACCAATATTCATTCATTTACAATCTTTTTAATAGTATGTGTAGTGTCTGACCTTTCTGTGTGTATGGTGTACTCATGTGCATGTTTATGTGATTTATGCCCTTGTGCATATTTTGTATGAATTTAGTTGTTTAAATAGTTATATGTGTGAACTATGTGAACTCTATTTATGCATGTGGGTTAATGTTTGTTTGGTAAGCATAAGGGTAATCACATGGGTGCTTGCGTTTGAATGTCATACACATTTGTTTGTGTTTGATTGTCATGCTTGTGCATATGTTATGTGTTTAGATGTATATGTGAGTCCATAGCCATGCCAACCCCTCTTCACTGCCAAAGCTTGCTACCATAGGGCAAAAATGGGAGAATTTATGACGTACAATGTTAGTATTATACATGATTAGAGATATTTTAGTGTTTACAATGTGGATGTTTGTACATGTGATCTTTAAATGCTTATGAATATTTATGAATTATGCATTGTTATTTAAGTGTGTTGTATGTATGTCTGTTTGAACACTTGTATGTGCGATCTATATGAACTCTATCTTGGCGCGCAGGTTTTTGTATGGCTGCTAGCAAGTGTTTGTGCATGCCTATGTGTGCTTGTGAGTGGTGTGCGCATGTGTGAACTGTTGCATGAGGATAACTCTCTTGAATGTTTATTTTGTATGTTTATGCATATCACAAGTAAATGTTTTATATGTTTTAATTGTGTATTTGTGTGTGAACGATGTGTGCTCATGCTTGTGATGTATTAATCCAAAAATAATAAGTATAAATTGACATTGTTATTTAAGTATGATTTACAAAATGATTTAGCTTGATTTGTAATATCCAAAATCTAGATAATTAAATATCAATTTTATTATTTTTCATTAATAGTTAGTTATTGATTAATAATATATTAAATTAACTTTATGTATACTAGTTGCTATGAGACTTGCTTGCACCGTATGGGAATGTTAGAATGAAAACAATTATAGGAGTGTGTGGGCCCTCTTTCATATATTTTCTCTGTTTGGAGTTCCGTAAATAGCAAATGGATAAGGAGAAAGAGCAATTATAGTGTGGGGTCCACTCATTTGTCCTGGCATCTGTTCAGAAATGCCATATACTAGCACCGGAGGAAAATTTTGTAAGAGTTAGCGGCAGAGTGCTGTTTCCATGTAGCAGAATTCGGTTGATATTCCGAGACTGTAGAGAAAGCCATAGAATGGTGAAGGAATTCGCAGTTTTTCCTGTAGCAATAGGCGGAGAGAGTTCCTGTAAAAAGGATCGCAAGTCTCCTGTTTTAAACAGTGACTTTAGATCAGTGGAATTCTGGATTTCTAAACATTTCATTGAAAGGAAAATTCTATTGTAACAATAAAGGAAGGAAAATAACTTCAGGTAAGTGAACTCTTCAGATTTTAATGAATTTATTAGAAAAGGGTAACCAAGATGTTTATGTGATTACTTAGACTTGACGGATGAAATTGTAGTTTGATTCATAGGTGAGATCTAAGTGAGGATTCAATGAAGTGAAGAAGGTTTAAGAGAGAAGTTATGATTCATCAGATACATACATGCAAAGAGAAAGTTATGGGGTGACTTACAATCGCAGAAGAGTTCGTAGTAAGGAATTGGAGGAAACGACTAGTCAAGAAGGTAAGAATGCAAAATTTTAATTAAAGCGTATGATATTCAATGTCATGTATTAGTAAGATCAGATTCATATAATCAAGGAAAATATGAGATATGAACAGATATGAGAATACTAATATTTTTAATTATTAATACAATTATTATGAGAGCAATTGGTAAATGTCATACATGAATATTTTAGACATGCAACTGATAAAGGAAATTCGTGATTTTTATCATTAACATGTTCATAATGGCTTTATGTTATGTATATGATGTTATGACGTTAATTGTTAGAAGCATATCCACTTCTTCCTATTTCAGATGAATCAAGCATTAACCATGGAAATATGTTATGAAGTATGAATATGAGAGTTATTGAATATTTATTTAATAAAGATTGGCTATTTTATATTATAATATCTACATTATCAGGTGGGCAAAAGGGACCCAATGTGAAACCTGAATTGTAGATGGGGCAAAAGGGACCCCACGGAAATGGATACCTGCATAGCAGGTGGGGCAAAAAGGACCCTACGGAAAGGGATACCTGCATAGCAGGTGGGGCAAAAGGGACCCCTAAAGAGGCAAAAGGGACCTCTATGAAATTCAATGATGATAATGTCAGGTTTACCTGGGCTCCATTGAATATGTTAATGTATAGCCAAATCTTTTAGAAGATTAAATATTCAGTATCTATCTCAAATGACATAAATGATGATGCTCAATATGATATTTATGATGCTTTACAAATAATGATTAGATGATTCAATTATTAACTCAGCATTGTATTTCATTTTATCAATGCATTTTTATTGTTATTAATTTTGCATATAATTTACTAAGTCTTATAACTCACCAGTAGTTTATTACTGACTGTTGTTACAGGGGAGGGAAAGGAAAAGGTGGAAGAAAACTATTCTGCAAGTATTTACATTTTAGGTTAATGTTTATTCTATGTTTAAAGTCTACTTTTGGAGGTATGAAATATTTCAGTCTTGTATTAGTTGGCTGTTGTAGGGGCTCTGTAAGTTTATATTTGGAGTATTTAAATTATTAGATGATTTCAAAAGTTGTAGTAAATGTTTTTGAAATGATAAATGTTTATGTGACACATGTTACACTCAATGGTACTATTTAGGGGTATTGTGGGGTGTTATGATAAATGTTTATGTGACACATGTTACACTCAATGGTACTATTTAGAAGTACTGTGGGGTGTTACATGATTAATGAATGAATTCAATTTTTTAGGTGTAATTGACGTATGAATGTATGGTGTGTCTATGTGGAATGTGCATGTGTTTTTGAATTGTGTGTGCTTATTAAAGGTGTGAGGATTTCTTGAACTATTTATATATGTGCGACATATGTACGTGTGTGTTTTGAGTGATGAAGGTCAACATGTGTGTTGGTTGCATATGGTTTTAAATATTTATATATTCTTATTATATGAACTTTCGTTTTATGCATGCACGTTTGTGCTTGGTTAGTATAACACCCCAAAATCTAAAGTGAAGGAATTTCATTTTTTTTTTTTTTTCATTTCATTAGCAACCAATATTCATTTATTTATAATCTTTGTAATAACATGTGTGAGTTGTCTGAACTTTCTGTGTGTATGGTGTACTCATATGCATTTTTGTGTGATTTATGCCCTTGTGCATCTTTTCTATGAATTTGGATGTTTAAATAGTTATATGTGTGAATTATGTGAACTCTATTTATGCATGTGGGTTAATGTTCGGTTGGCAAGCATAAGGGTAATCACATGGGTGCTTGCGTTTGAATTCATACACGTTTCTTTGCGTTTGATTGCATGCTTATGCATATGTTGTGTTTAGATATATATGTGAGTTCACGCCACGCCAACCTCTCTTCACTACCAAAGCGTGCTTTCCTAGGGTAAAAATGGGAGAATTTATAACGTACATTGTTAGTATTATACATGATTAGAGATATTTTAGTGTTTATAATGTGCATGTATGTACGTGTGATCTTTAAAGGCATGTGAATATGTGTGAACTATGCATGGTTATTTAAGTGTGTTGTATGTATGTCTGTTTGAACACTTGTTTGTGCGATATATATGAACTCTATCTTGGCATGGAGGTTTTTGGATGGCTGGTAGCAAGTGTGAGTGTATGCCAATGGGTGTTTATGAGTGGTGTGCGCATGTGTGAACTGTTTGCATGAGGGTAACTCTCTTGAACGCTTATTTTGTATGTTTATGCATATCATACGTAAATGTTTTATATCTATTAATTGTGTATTTGTGTGTGAATGATGTGTGCTCTTGCTTGTGATGTCTTAATCCAAAAATAATAAGTATAAATTGACATTGTTATTTGATTATGAGTTACTAAATGATTGAGCTTGATTAATGGATGAATTCAATTTGTTAGATGTAATTGACTTATGGTGTGTCTATGTGTAATACGCATGTGTTTTAAAATTGTGTGTGCTTATTAAAGGTGTGGGAATGGCTTAAATTATTTATGTATGTGCGGTATATGTGCGTGTGTGTTTTGAGTGATCAAGGTCAGCGTGTGTATTGGTTACATATGTTTTTAAATACTTATATATTCTTATTATGTGATCTATCGCTTTATGCATGCGGGTTTGTACTTCATTAGTGTGACACCCCAAAATCTAAAGTGAAAGAATTTCATTTTTAATCTCAATTCATTAGCAACCAATATTCATTCATTTACAATCTTTGTAATAGCATGTATGAGTTGTCTGAACTTTCAGTGTGTATGGTGTACTCATGTGCATGTTTGTGTGATTTATGCCCTTGTGCATATTTTGTATGAATTTGGGTATCTAAATAGTTATATGTGTGAACTATGTGAACTCTATTTATACATGTGAGTTAATATTCGGTTGGTAAGCATAAGGGTAATCACATGGGTTCTTCTGTTTGGTGGGTCTGTGAATGTCATATGTTTGTTTTTGTTTGAATTGCATGCTTCTGCATATGCTGTGTTTATATATATATATGAGTTCATCGCCATGTCAACTTTCACTGCCAAAGTGTTTTACCTTAGGGTAAAAATGGGAGAATTTATAACGTACAATGTTAGTATTATACATGATTAATGATATTTTAGTGTTTACAATGTGCATGTATGTACGTGTGATCTTTAAATGCATGTGAATATGTGTGAACTATGCATGTTTATTTAAGTGTGTTGTATGTCTGTCTATTTGAACACTTGTATGTGCGATCTATATGAACTTTATCTTGGCGTACAAGTTTTTGTATGGCTGCTGGCAAGTGTGAGTTCATGCCTATGGGTGTTTGTGAGTGGTGTGCGCATGTGTAAACTTTTTGCATGAGGGTAACTCTCTTGAATGCTTATTTTGAATGTTTATGCATATCAAAAGTAAAAGTTTTATATGTATTAATTGTGTACTTCTATGTGAACCATGTGTGCTCATGCTTGTGATGTTTTAATCCAAAATTAGTAAGTATAAATTGACATTGTTATTTAAGTATGATTTACTAAATGATTGAGCTTGATTAATGGATGAATTCAATTTGTTAGGTGTAATTGACATATGAATGTATTGTGTCTCTATGGAATGTGCATGTGTTTTTGAATTGTGTGTGCTTATTAGAGGTGTGGGAATTGCTTAAACTATTTATGTATGTGCGTGTTTTGAGTGATCAAGGTCAGTGTGTATATTGGTTGCATATGTTTTTGAATACTTATATAATTTTATTATATGAACTCTCGCTTTATGCATGCAGGTTTGAGTTTGGTTAGTAAGACATCCCAAAATCTAAAGTGAAAGAATTTCTCTTTTTTTTCAATTCTTTAGCAACCAATATTTATTCTTTTACAATCGTTGTAATAGCATGTATTTTTAGGTAGATAAATTAAATTTTTAGGAATCATTATAAGTCCAAATCACAAACCTTCTTTGCCATAACATAGATATTGTAGTGCATCAATTATACTAATTTTTTGTAATTTTTATGCATTAGTTCAAATTTTTAAAAAATTGACACCCGTCGGTACTAGTGGGGTTTTAGGATCGTCATGTGTTTATTTCATAATCGATTTTACCAAGATTTTTTTTAAATGATATTTTATTTTTTGAATATTTTCTTGTAATTTTTAGTGATCTAGACTTTAAGATATAATATGATTTATATGATCTTTGTATTTCAAACTAAATAATTTATATAATTATATAATATTATATTATTATTTTAATCTAAATATTCTATTCCATTACCTATCCATTAAAATCCTTTAATTCCCTCTTTCTATTCTTAATAGACAACAAGAAATGAAAAATAACGAGAACTAGAAAGCCTAGCTTTGAGAGACATCAATTTGTTAATTCATTCAATTGAGAAATTTACTCATTTCATTGTAAGAAATAATTACCCTTCTATGATTTCTATAATTTTATATATTTTGTGTTTTATGTATTTTAATTTGATCAAAACTTGGTATCATAGTAATGGATAGTGGAAAGATTTTATTGTGAGTAGATTATTGATTGCATTAATTATTGATTGAATGCGTTAATAAAGTTATTTTATTATGAAGAATTTATTTTGTATTTGTTTATTTTTGTTTGAAGGATTTATTTTGTGATTATGATTTATTTATTGATCAAAAAAATGGATTTGAAAGGGAAAAAGTTTGAACCTACTAGTGAAATATTTTCTCTAACATCTTGAACTTAGAAAAAATTGCTGACATGATCGATCATAGGGTGTCAATTTCGGGACACAGGTCGGGTTCGGGTTCGGGTTGGACCCGAAACTGACCCGACACTATTTGGGTCGACCCGAACCTGACACGTTTTTGCAAACAGGTCAACTTTCCGGACCCAAACCCGACACGATCCGAATGACCCAGTGCCAAAACAAATTGTTAGTTTTTTGGGTCCAAAAATGGGTCAATCTCGCTTTTCGGGTAAAAATGGGTCAATCGCGGGTTGCCGTGTCAAAAACATGTTTTCAGATAAAAAACGAGTCAATTTCGGGTTAAAGGGTCAACCTGAACCTGACATGTTTCGGGTTCGAGTTGATCGTAACCCAAAATTTTTGGGTTGGGTTTGAGTCAGTTTTTTGGGTCGTGTCAAATATTGACACCCCTATTCAATCAGATGGTGAGTGATAATTTAGCAAAACGTTCTGGACAGACTTTAATAAATTGGGTGAAACTAGTATGAAATTGATTACGGATGCATGATGGCGGACTGACTGCCCATTGATGGGACATGGATATGAAGCAGGAGACATTCTAGGACTTTGCTAGAGGGTGATGGAACACTGTTTTAGGTGTGATGATTACGGGCGCATGATGTCAGACTTGCCATTACCGGGACATGGCATAGGATATGCTCAGATTGAATGAAGAGAGTCTGAACCCGTGAAAGAGGTTCTTGAAGTGCTTGAAAATATGACTGATATGATTTTATTTAATTCTTTGTTTATAGCTTAAGCTTTTTTAATGATTTTAGAATTGATTTTGTTGTGATTTATGTTTGAAAAAGATTCTTGAGTTTTGAACCATTTTGATTTATTATATTATAAATATGGTTTTGTTTTATATTATATTTGTTTTGTATTACTTTTTTCGTATCACTTGCGAAAACGTTGAGGATGACGTTTTTCTATGGTGGGGATATTGTAATAGCCTATATTTTGACTCAAACCAAAAAAAAAAATTTAGGAGTCATTATAAGTCCAAATCACAAACTATATTCGACGTAGCATAGATAATGTAGTGCTTTAATTACATTAATTTTATCTTAATTTTTTTAGCATTGTTGCAAATCCTTAAGAAATTGACTTGTGTCGGTTCAAATGGAGATGTTGGGATGGTTAGATGTTTGATTCATAATTGATTTCATCAAAATTTTCTAAAAATCATATGCTATTTTATGAATTTTTTTTTTAATTTTTAGAGTTCTAGATTTGAAGATATAAATTAATTTATATGATCTTTGTATTTAAAATTAAATAATTTATATAATCATATAATATTATATTATTATTTTAATTTAAGTATCCCATTCGATTACCTATCTATTAAAAGCCTTTAATTTCCTATTTCTACGGCTAATAGAGAACAAGAAATTAAAAATAAAAAGAAGAGAAGGAGAAAAAAAGCCTAAGTTTGGGAACCATAAATTGATTTTTGTTAGTTTGTCCAGTTGTTAAATTTACTCATCTCATTTTAAAAAATAAGTACCTTTTTTATTTCAATGATTTTGTGTATTTTATGTTTTATGCATTTTAATTTGGTCAAAACTCTATAAAGTTAGTTTTGGGAGCCTTCCGGCGTCCCCTCCTCTCGAGGGGAGGTTGGAAAATATTTGCCACTGATTCTTCTCAACCGGATTCCTGGCTAGATCTTAGATCGACGATGCGAGGGTTTCAATTTATACATTCCTGGTAGGATCTAAGATCGACGGTGCAGGATCTTAAAAATTGGATGCCTTTTTCCTATAAGTTTTATTTAATTATACCAGATTTTCTTTTAACTACATAATTAGACTATTAGTTGTTGTCATTAGAGCATGAATAATGCAGATATAGTGAGTTCAAATTACTGTTTTCTTATCGAACTATAGATAACTCATACCAAACAACATTGTGTTTCTTTTCAGGATTCGACACATGAGGACTATGGAGGGTCATGCACAACAATAGTTTTGAACAAAACAAGAGGTGGACGTGCGGGGTTGTTGTGAGAAGCAGAGGAAAGGGATCATATGTGTTCGACCGGAGCAGACTATGCAAGGTGTGCACGTTTTGGTCGAGAGCCGGGTGACACAGATAGAGCATGTCCGGTCAGAGAGGAATTTAGATGTCGTAAGTTTTGTCTAAGCGGGTTGTGAGGTCAGAGGTTGACTTTGCTGGAGGGGTGCAAACTATTGAGTGCCACGAGACTATCTATATTTCTTTATTTTATTATAGCCATTTGACTTCTTCTTTGTTCAAGACTATTATTGAGCATTGGGATAACACTATGAACACTTCTTGGATCATACCCAATGGGATGACTATCACACATTGGGATTTACAGATTATTTCCGGCTTGCTAATCCTCAGCATTCCTTACGAGTGTATTTCTTCATATTATGATTTGTTTAGTTGTCGACCCACCGGTCAACATCGAAGGGGGAGTTTGTGTATTTAGCGAGTCTTAATCAGAGTTTGACATATTATTATCATCTTTATCAACGAAAGATGAGAGGTCGTAGTCATCGGGGACTATTTTCTTAGAAACTTAGATTAAGAGTTTGTTTAGCTAGACAATACATGTTGTTGAGTTTGCTTAGATTCATGACTCTTTTGGCAATGAATCTCATTATATCGGGCAACATTCAGAGGGGCTGTTTGAGCCTTGATAGTAGAGAGAGTACAATCTATTTATGCTAGGGGGATTTTGAGGATATGCTTTTGGTATCATTTATAGCTACTTGATTGCGCTATTTTATTTTTTCTAGTCATAGTTGGATTTTCCGTCCTAATACTCTTTTGATTGTAAGCTTGATTACGTGATGGAGGGTTTTGATAGCTCTAACAGTTCATGCACATGTACATCATAATTTGAGGCAAATTTATACTTTATATGGCTGTGATCAGCATAATATAGAGATCCCTTGGCATTACATTCGCAGTACAATCTATTTATGCTAGGGGATTTTCGAGGATATGCTTTTAGTATCATTTATAGCAACTTGATTGCGCTATTTTTTTTTTTCATGTCAGAGTTGGATTTTTCATCCTAATACTCTTCTGATGGTAAGCTTGATTACGAGATGGAGGAGGGTTTTGATAGCTCCAACAGTTCATGCACATATATATCACAGTTTGAGGCCGATTTATACTTTATATGGTTATGATCAACATAATATAGAGATCCCCTAGCATTACATTCGCGGTTTGGTTCACATTCATGTTGTCGGTGCTTTTTGCCATCTTGAGCTACTTGGTTTCTTTGTGGATCATCATTTTCCTTCTATGTTTCAGTTGGCTAAAGCGACCTTGTTTACAGATCAAGCTCATATTAGACTATTCATGTTTGCTCCTCTTTGTCGAGATTAGGTAAGTAGTTATTCTTTTTCTCCCTTTTTGCAGGCTCTAGAAAAGAAAGTTTTCAATATTATTGGCAATTGTTTGATTCGTTCAATTACATATTTTTTCTTTGATTTTGATGCTTATGCCAGACGTGTACCAGCCCTTTACTTTAGGCGCGTAGTGTTTGGGTTTTCAAAACAAATAAAAAAAGTTTTGAGTCTCGACCGTTGTCTTGAACACTTTTTCTTCTTGTAAAAGCTGTTCAAGACTGATCGCAACTATCAGGAAGTCGTGCCTCTTGCCCATCCCAAGATGTGCGGGAAAGGGATCCCGGGGTGTGATGGTAGTATAGGAGCCATCCACTACACTCCCTTTGTACGCACGAGGCACGTACCAAAGAGAAGGCTCTAATTTCATTGGCGTAAGTGAAAGTGCTAGCAGAGTTGCTTTAAAAAATGCAAATGTTTAAATGCTTATAAAAGCCATGTGACAAACAACTGTACATACTCTGAAATGCATATATGCTGATTGAGCCAAAACCAAGACGGCCCGGACGCAGACGTGCGTAGTTACACCCGACTAAAAAAAAACTTCTGAGGCTCCCCCGGGATGGGAGCGGGGGACAGCCCTACGCGCAGACAACAACAACACCGATTCTACGAAGTCCGAATAGAATCTTTTTGTTTCTTGTGAATAATAATTATTCGGCGAAGCGAGCCTTCTAGCTGTTTTGCTTGCTTTTGGAGTCTTGTGGCGGCTATTATGGATAAAGAAGAGGTTGGAGCGAGATGAATGTGATTTGAAAGTCGATTTTTAGATGGCATGCCTTCTATGTTTTAATAGATCGAAAGAGTAGGAATGAATAGAGAAGAGGTTGGGGCAAAAAGGCGTTCCATAATCTTTCATACCAGGGCTATGGTCTCGTGTCAGCCAAGTCCTTCATTTGACATGAATCCTATTCTTGAACAAATTACGATATTTGCTATGGAGGAGCGCTGAAATATGAGGCGTGAAGCGCTTATTAGCTTCCTCCTTTTTGATAGAATTTTGAGATAGCCAGTCGTGCATTCTTCCATGATGTTGCACATCTATCTTTATATTCAATGCCTCCACCTATTTCATCGCGACTATCTCTTGTCTTTCTAGAAATTCATGAACGAGACTTTCTCAATGACGAGGTACTCGATTCCATTGAGCAATATACGGGTAACTAAATAGCTAACGCTAGCGTGGCCAAAGCTTATGCTACCTTTTTTTCTTCTCTCTACACATGCTTTTGATCATCCTTTGACTAAGTGTTCCGCCAAAGCGTGATATGCCTTCTGACGGTGGGGAATGAAGAGCTAGTGTGACATGTCAAAGGCCTTCACGCAATGCCGCTAAAAGGAATGTTGGCTAGTGGGAGAAGAATTCCTCCCCAAGGGCGTGGATATGGTCTATAGCCAAAAGGAGAAGTTGAATTAGAAGCAATCGGGCAAGCAAATGTCGCAGCACAAAGGGCCATAGCGTAGTTCGAGCCAGAGCTTTTGAGTTTTCCAATTGCAAACTAGAGAGATGGCAAACTCTCATCCCAAGTTTGTGGATGCTTAAAATTATAGTCCTGAAGAAGATGCACCATCATCATTGTCTAAAATATTTGAGGCAATAAGAAAATTGTCCAAACATGTTGAAAAAATAACTTGGCTGCTTCCTCACCTGTGACTATTTTCAATTTCAACCAGGCACACCATCTTGCTGAAACGGTCAACCACCACAAACAGGTAGTCATGTCCATGCTTTGACTGCTTTAATCCCCTAGGAAGTCCATCCAAGGACTTTGGTTGGTGGGCACTAATAGTGGTGTTTAGAAACCAAGTTCAGCTTCCGAGATGAGGGCGTTAAGCTTCAAGTTGGTTCAGTTATTCTTATTTTGTAAGGAAATATGTATAAGGTCTTCGTAGAGATTAGATAAGCGGCTATTCTTTTTCTCCCTTTTTGCAGGATCTAGAAAAGAAAGTTTCCAATATTATTGGAAATTGTTTGATTCGCTCAGTTACATATTTTTTCTTTGATTATAACGCTTACGTCGGACGTGGACCAGCCTCAGCCCTTTACTTTAGGCGCAAAGCGTTTGGGTTTTCAAAGCAAAGAAAAAAGGTTCGAATCTCGACTGGTGCCTTTCTTTGCATCTTCTAGTGCCTTTACCCTATTTTGATATTTCACTTCTTCTTATTATTAGTTTTTAGTGGATTCAACACATGTATTCTTTTGTTGACTTTCTCTTGAGGGATCAAGACATCATTCCAGGATTTGATGTATGACACATTTCCATTATGTTATATAGCCAAACTCGCCACCTCATGTGCCAAAGTCAAACGGTTGTTCTTTCTTTCCTGCTCCCTCTTTTTTCTTTTTCTACATTTGCGATTAGGCAATAGTTCTATATGACCGACTTCTTGTAGAAGTATTTTCACAATATTTTTAGTGATATTAGTATATGTTATGCTATGGTCTTCCCATGTGACTTCTATAAAGATCCCCGATGTGAGAGACTTCTGCAAGTCGATCTCAACCTTGCATAGGACCGCTTTTTTAGCTTAGCTTTATGCTCATCCAATTGGATCAGACTCCCCCACTCGACTAGCCAAAGAATAAAGAATATATGGTCCCCTTTATTCGACCAGGAATCCAGGAAGCGGGGTTGTCGTAGGAGCTGTAGCTTTCCCCAACCTATTCTACTACAAGACAATATTCGCGACCATGAAGAAAATGCCTTTTTTAGGGCCTACTAGTTTCAAGGTTGCTCGCCTCCTAAACTTCAAAAGAAAAGGGCGATTCAAAAGAAAGACGCTATTTTCGAAGAAAAAGAAAGGCAAACAAGGTTGGTTTGGCAATAAGCATATGACTGCCTAATTGAATTAGGGAATCAAAAGAAGGAAAAATTCAACACAGCTGCTCGGAAATGCGCATACACAAGTCAAAGCAAAGGGCCCTGACTAAAGGCGAGAGTTTCATTGTACTTATATAGTGAAAGTGCAAGGAATGCCCCAATTCAAAGCTGAGAGAGAGGCTACAAGGAAGAAAGGAAAAAACATTACATCTTACATGTTTTGTTCTATATTAGAAAACAAAACCTAAATGATGAAACATAACTCTAACTAAACGACTAGCTTGCCGACCAGTAAATATGATCTCACAACCCTACTTCAATCTTGGCTCTTTTTTAACATTTTTCAAAATACCTTACAAAACGAACCTTCTCAAGATCTTAGTCCTTCACTCATAGCGGACTAACCTACCGATCTACCCATGAAGGGATGACTAGATGTATGTACTAGATTCAATCTAATATTTTACTGCTCACATCGTCGATGATTTCTTCTCAAATTCTCATACCAATGATCGAGTTCTCCCTTTTGAGGCCTTTCTACAACCGACATCATTAGAGCCAGGTTGCTTCACACTGACTTAAGCCTTCTCACTAGGAGTCCGACTATTTGCTAATATTGTAGTTGGATATACAATACTGAAAATTCTTCGTTCCAGACTATTATTGAGCATTGGGATAACACTATGAACACCTGTTGGATCAGACCCAACGGGATGATTATCACACTTTAGGATTTACAGTTTATTTCTGGCTTGCTAATCATCGGCATTCCTTACAATGAGTGTATTTCTTCATATTATGATTTGTTTAGTTGTCGACCCACTTCATCAGAGTTTGACATATTATTATCATATTTATCAATAGAAGAGGAGAGGTCGTAGTCGTCAGGGACTTTTTTTCTTAGACACTTAGATTAAGAGTTTGTTATGCCATACAATACATGTTGTTGAGTTTGCTTAGATTCATGACTCTTTTGGCAATGAATCTCATTATACCGGTCAACATTCAGAGGGGCTGATTGATCCTTGATAGCAGAGGAGTACAATCTATTTATGCTAGGGGGATTTTCGAGGATATGTTATTTGTATCATTTATACTTGGTTGCGCTATTTTATTTTTTCTTGTCAGGGCTGGATTTTGATGGTAATCTTGATTACATTGTAATCTTGATTATGAGATGGAGGGTTTTGATAGCTCCAACAATTCATGCACATATATATCACAATTTGAGGCAGATTTATACTTCATATGGTCGTGATCAGCATAGTATAGAGATCCCTTGGCATTACATTCACAATTTGGTTCACATTCATGTCATCGACACTTTTTGTTGTCTTGAACTACTTGGTTACTTTGTGGATCATCATTTTCCTTCTACGTTTCAATTGGTTAGAGCAACCTCGTTTACAGATCAAGCTCATATTAGACTATTCATGTTTGATCCTCTTTGTCAAGATTAGGTAAGCGGTTATTCTTTTTCTCCCTTTTTGCAGGCTCTAGAAAAGAAAGTTTTCAATATTATTGGCAATTGTTTGATTGGTTCAATTACATATTTTTTCTTTGATTTTGATGCTTATGCCAGACGTGGACCATCCCTTTACTTTAGATGCGTAGATTTTGGATTTTCAAAGCAAAGAAAAAAATTCTGAGACCATTATCCTGAACACCTTTTCCACCCGCAGACATCTCTATTGCGTTTGGCTTATGTAGCATTCAGATTGGATAACTCTAGGAAATTACTTCGATACTTCCACATATTACGAGTAACTTGGGAGACATCTCTATTGCTTTTCCCCGTGGTGCTTTCAAGGTTGAGTTCAGTTATGCATCCATGTTAAGCTGGGCCACAAACGAGTCAGATTGCCTTTGTTTTGATCGAAGTAATTGAGACTTTGCTAAAAATTACCTCAAGAAATCAAGTGCTTCGCACTCGGTTTAAGGGGCAGTACTCACAATAGTGTATTACACTATTTTGTGTTGGAGAGGAGAAATCCCCTTTGAAACATACGCAGATTTGTGTAATCTCTTTGAAAATACTACGTTCAGCACACGCATATTATCTAAAGATAATAAGTGTTAGGGTTGACTTATGTCTGTCTCACCACTACCGGGACTACGTTCTAAAGCCTAGAGGATTTGAACCCTATTGACTGTACGTTACAAACCAACCCATCAACCAAAAAATAATTCTCAACGAAAGCATGATATAGAAATGATAGCATAGCCACAACGCCAGCCAAGCCACTTATAAGAGATCCATAAGATTTTCAAAAAATTTCCACTTACAAATCTTAGAAAAAAACAGCTTTTTTTATTTTTGCTAGAATAGTAGAGTGGCAGCTCATTAAACCCCCACGTCTGGCATAGCCACAACGCCAGCCAAGCCACTTATAAGAGATCCATAAGATTTTCAAAAAATTTCCACTTACAAATCTTTGAAAAAACAGCTTTTTTATTTTTGTTGAAATAGTAGAGTGGCAGCTCATTAAACCCCCAAATTCTCTTTCATTCCTTTCTTTCCACATGAAATAGACAGAGCATAAAGTAATAAGATGGTAGAGGTTTTTAACAGCAACCTCAAAGAACTCAAGATCGTTAATCCATTCCAACAAGTGTAAAACCGTTGGTCTAAGCAGTAGAGAAGATGACCCTGGCAACAATTGGGTTATAACAGAGTATGAGAAGTTGCATTCAAAGAATATATGAGAGCTTCTTTCATTAGCAGAATGACATAGCTGGCATAAATGATCAACATTGATATTTCTTTTGAGTAATACATCTATTTTTTTAACCTCCTATCAAGGATAACCAGGCAAAGATGGAAAATATCAATACATCTCTTTAATACCAAACCAGGTTATACCAGGAACATTGCAGAAGTTCTTTGTAAAACTCCTTGACATAAATCCCAAAAAAACCTTCAGTCGAACTACCCCAAGTTAAATGCAGAGAATTCATGAATGGGAATAGCTCTGATGACTGTGGTGACAGACAATGGCAATGTATTAGGCAAATTCCAAGTGTTCTTGATGATTAGATCCTTAACAAGAGCAGACGAGTCTAATTCTTGCAGAAAAGCATTGCCCTCAAGGATATCTTTAAGGGAATGCCCAGCTCACCAATGATCCCAGTGCAGAGAAATGGGAAAGGAGGGAGTTATCCTGAACTTAAATGCATTCCTTACCAAAACTGCAATGTTGCAAATGGATCTCTAGAAGACAGAGGCATAAGGTGGAGGAGGACGCCAAGGTGAGGAGTATCTATGGATTAGCCAGGATGATAAAGGAGTTGCATAGTTGTACATTCTGCTTGTAACAGAGCAATTTAAAGCAAATTGAAGAGATGACAGAGATGTCAATCCCAAACCGCCAGAATTTTTGAGTTTGCAAACCTTGTCCCAAGATACCATACACATCTTTCTAACAGCAAAAGTATCACCAATGAACAAAAATCTCGAGATGATTTTCTAATAAATTTAATGATAGTTTTAGGTAAAATCGAACCCCTAATCCAGTAAGCAATGGAGTTCATAACAGTAAATTTCAGATATTGCAAACAACTTACAAAAGAAAGAAGATTTGCCTTCCAACTAGTCATTTTCTTTGTGATTCCATAAGTGGCAGAAAGCCAGCCACCTTTAGTCTCTTGAAGGAGAGGTATTCCCGAATAAATGATGTGAGTGCTCATATTAGAAATAGAGAGGGACTAGCATATGGCATGTTGATTATGGAGACAATTGAGTGCCATAACAGAGTTTTTCTCAAAATTAATGTGGAGTTTGGTAGCAATAGCAAAAGTATTGAGGATTTGTGCCAATTTCTTACAGTTATCCACCTCAGATTTACCAAATACCAACAAATTATCAACATATAGGAGATGATATAGTTTGAAGCCATCAATATGAATACCAGTAAAGCCTCAATCTATAAAGGTAGAAAAACATCCATAACAATACAAAATTAGTAAGGACTGAGCGGGCAACCTTGCCTTAAGCCAGCATAAGAGGGAAAATAGCCCTCAAGATCTCCATTTATCACAATAGAAAAGTTGACATCATAAATGCAGGCTTTAATCCATTAGATGAAGGTGCTAGGAAAATCTTTTTGAACCAATCTAGCAAGTAAAAATTCCCTAGAATCTATGTCATATGCTTTGCGGATGTCCAACTTAGTAAAAAAGTAATTATGAACTCCTCTACAAAGGGCTAAACAAAGGATCTCATTGGAAAGGATGATGTTATCCATTGAAATTCTAGATTTGACAAATCCAGCTTGATTGTATCTAACAATCAAAGGCATAATAGGTTTAAGTCTATTGGCTAGAATTTTAGCTATGATCTTGTAAAGGATATTACATAAAGCAATTGGTCTGAAGTCGGACAAGTAATTATCATGCTTGGTTTTGGGAATAAGGTCAAGAGCAGTGGCTTTAACCTCTTTAGGAAGATAGCCTTTATGAAAGAAGGATCCACTGCCTTGCACAGAGACGGACCAAAAATTTGCCAGCCTGATTTATAAAAATAAAAATTGAACCCATCCAAACAAGGAGAGGAGGAGGAAGCCCATGAGAACACAACATTTTTTATTTCATCATCAGTGACATGATTTATGAGAGGTTGAGACATAAAGGTGTAAAGACAACTCCCAACAGGGAAAGTATCCATGTCATTGTAAGTGGGTGGAGTAGGTTTGTAAATAGTTTGAAAGTGACTTATAATGGAGCTAATGACCTCATGTCTTTAAGAGATAGAGGATTAGATAATCCCATACTCATTACCGCTTTTTTGTTGTACTGTTGACTCTGAATTTTAGCATATAAGAACTTTAAATCTTCCTCCCCTTGAGATAGGCAAGAGGCTTTTGCTCTCTGGATAATCCAAGAAGCTAACAAGTTAGTATAATCAGTAATTATGGAATTAATACCTTTGAGTGTGGCATTAAGAGTAACATTTAAATGGCCAGCATTGATCCTTCTAAGGCATTCTGATTGCAAATTTTATAGAACCGAAAGCTGAGAGTGAATAATGTTGAAGTTCTCCCAATCCTTCTTAATGATATCACCTTTTAAAAGCTTTAGCTTATTGCAAAAATCATGAATTGGATTGCCAGAAATTGGGCCAGAGAAAGCATCAAGGACCTCCTCCCAATACCTATCCAACTTGGACCAAAAGTTTTTAAAAAGAAATCTATGTTTTTTGGAATGAGAGTTACCAGAGTGAAGAATGACGGGGAAATGATATGAACATATGGGAGTTTAAAAAGAGCAAAACAAACTAGGGAAAACTTTCACCCATTCCTCATTCACAAGGGCTCTATTCAGTTTTATGTGAATAGGATTATCCAGTCATTTACCATGTGAAATGACTGCCCACCGAATGCAGATCTTTCGAGCTAGTGTCAAAGTTCATTGAGTTTAGCTCCCAGAGATTATTATGAGTAAGCAAAGCTCCTTACGCCTTTTCATGAGCAAAATGACAGCAATTGAAGTCTCCCATAAGGATCCAAGGAGAGTTATTTGAAGGCACTAACTGTCTAATTTGATCCCATAAAATTAACCTATCAAGTGCATTATTTGCAGCATAAATGACAGAAAGATAGAAAGGGGGAAGGCACCCAACAGAAACTGTATCAAAGATAATCTGTGAGGAAATAAGAAAAGGAGAGAATGTAATCTTATTAGGATTCCATTTGATCGATATACGGCCAGACTTGGAAAGGGAAAATTATTGCAACTTTCTTTAGTAGTGAAAACCGAATGGGAAATACTGAAGAAAGGAACCAAAAGAGCGAGAACATGAATCTTGTTTTCCAATAAACATAACATATCCAAACATAACATATCCAGTTTGAGGGAGGCAACCATACGTTTACAACATACCACCTTATCAGGGCTATTGAATCCCATGATATTCCAAACCGCTATCAGAGGCACATACATTAAGGTTTAGGAGATGGGGTTTTTTGACCTTTCCCCCTTGAAGATTTTTTACGAATCATTGAATTTGTGTGATGCTAAGAGCATTCATTGCTGAAAGAATCAGATGTTGGTTCAGTTGAGACTGCATCCTGAGTCTCCCCTTCTTGTTGGAGTATGTCAAATTTGTTAGGAGAGATCACCCCAGTAGGGGTAGAAGCATGAGATATATGGGGGATATGTGTGGTACTGGTTGATGAATTATCTTCTTTAGTGGGAGAGTTTAGGTTAGGAATATTAGGGAGGGGAGCTTCAACCACAGTTGTGGGAGGGATAGATTTGTCCAAAGAGGTCTATTGGGACTGATTGACAGGAAACAACTGAGAGGTGGGTTTGTTGAGCTCTGCATTACTGTTAGATGGGGGAAGGGAAGGAGAGGTATGACCCGATACAATAACAATGGAGGTGGAGGGTGAGTTGTTAGTGGTTGGGGCAAGAGCAATGGAAACGGGCTGGCCAGATTAGAGGATTTTTTGTTAGGTGTCGCATGACTTCTCAATTTTCTACTAGTACTCCTACCTCTAATAATATTTATTGCATTACTAGTATGATCTAAAGTGGGGGGCGGCTTTGAAAGGTAGAGCGAGGAGTAGATATTTAGGTAGATGTATCTAATTTATAATAGCTTTTGCTAGACTTATTCAAATAAATGAAGTATTAGAGGCTGTGGTAGATTAATTAAAAGTTAAAATAAAAAATTCTAACTAGAGCCATAGAATTAATTGGATGATTTTACCCTACAAGATCAAATAATCAGTATTATGTTTGGTTAAGTTTAGTCCAATACCCCATCGGTATGGTACAATTGTCATTTTATTCCTTGAAAAGGACTCGAGTTTTTCTGTGATATTTGCGCACTTAAACGTGATAGATAAGTTTGAAATGCTAGTTTTATAATAAGTTGGTAATGTTCACTTTCCTAAAAAAGAAAAGAAAGGGCTTTTAACAAATTGAAGCAAGTATTTTAAGCAAGCAAGAGGCTCTCGTGAGAAGAGAAAGAGCACTGGCTTATGCATTTAGTCATCAGGTATTTTGCTTTTCCAGCCGTTCTGTGTTTGAATTGAGCTGTGGCTAACTCTAAAACTCTTCTAACCAACCTTGACTTCTTAAAATTGTTCATACAGTGGAAGAACCCTTCAAGTTCAGTAAATCCCGGGTTTACAAAGTCCTATAGTTATGCGATTTTACAGGATTTGGCAGAAGAAGGTTGGGAAGGTAGAAAGTTACCTTAACAGCGTGTGTGCTCCCAAGTTGCTTGCGACAAAAATGTTCTAACTTTCGTATAGATCAGGAAGGGAATGACGTCGACGGGGCGAAACTGACCAGCAACGAATGTGGCAAAGAGGCGTGCAACTAGGGTTTCTTAGTGAGCGAACTCTCATCTGGCCTCCGATCAAAGTGTCGCATCTTCCAATCCGATCGGAAAGGAAAGCCGTCAAAGGAGCGAAGTTGATCAGCAACAAAGGAGGCGGAGAATAAAAGGAGTTGGGAGAGAAGGCTTCGGCTTCGCGAGCGCGTGGGAAGAATGGAGCACTTATAAGCTCAGATTCTGCGAAATCATCGCGCGGGCTGGTTTTTTTTTTTTCGCGCGAGAGAATTTATAACCCGTTCAATTTGAGCGGGTTTTGATGTCTCACGAAAGGTTGTATGTAATACACCATTGATATTTCGGAGGAGTTTCTTATGTTCCGTTCAAAATCAATTAAACAACCTAATTTAAAAAATGCATGATATTTACTTTCATTTATCCTCCTAATTCTACATACCAAACAGCTCCTATGTGTGACAAGAGGAGTTTGCGGATGAACTCAAGCGTAGGGTCATGAATCCCACTTTTGTGTACCCAATACCGAAGTTAATATAATTTTTATAAAGGCACACCAAGATGAGTGGTGGAATTACTTAGGTTTATGATTATTTGAATGAACAAAATGTTTATATGTGATAAAATAACGAAGATATTATTCTAATTACATTTATTATAAGGTATATACATTCAAATTTTCTTTTCTTTTTCTTTTGTTTCAATTTTTTTTTTTTAACTATTTATTAATAGTTTATGAAATATTACCACTTGACATGTCATAAAAAAATTATCATGATCGAGCATGAATCTCGATGAAAATGTGAAGCGAAAACTTAAAAAATTAAATCAAAGAACAACTAAACTCTGATTTTAGCAAACTTATAGACAAACTGAACGTTGGAAAGTGACGAACCCAATGTCACCAAAATTGGTCCAATTTGAACCCCACTGGGTCTATATCGAGGGCCTGAAGCCTTTTTGGAAGCTTTAGAACATTAATTGAATGAGTAAATGATATCCGAATGTGACATGCTTATAGTCAAATTGAGCAACTCAATGATGAATCCAATGAGCCAAAGATCATTGAATTTTGACATCATTATGATCAATAAACAGTCCATGATCAAGGGAGTTTATTTCATTCGTCCATTGAAACAATCCCAATGTGTCCTTGGTCTTCTCGTTGTTTATTAGCCATGTCACTCAAAAAAAATATAAATAGGCATCTCATTCTTCACAAATGGGGAGGGGAGGAAAAGAAGAAAAACAAAGAATCTCTCTTGCTTTCTCAAGCTTGCACCACCAGCCGATTCTCTTCCTGACCACTGACTATCATCGAACTCCTACCACCGACTCTCATCGGACTTCCGATTATTTATTGGTTATTGTTGGATCTTTTCCCAACAACCAAATATTTTTAGACAACTATATAATGGTTGATTAAAACTAAATCTCCAGCCATCGTCAAAATTGATGAAACATTCTCTGTTATTCAATCTATCTCAAGGGGATAAATCTTTTGAAGTTCATAAATCTCTTCGGCATATTATGCTCTCCCTGATCTTGAATTAAGGGATGAATTGACACCACCATTGCCTGCCAACTATAACCTTTATTTCCCTCTGACTGCGGTCCCTCCGACCACCATTGCCTGCTAACAACAGTCTGTTGCAACTCAGGAATCAAGATTGAAATTATGATTTTTGATTATAGCAAAATATTATTGTCCTGATGATTTTATTATTTCTCCTAGTATATAATGGATATTTATATTTGTTTTTGTGTGTCCTAACATTTTAGTAAAATCATATAATACTCTAGATTGTCGAATACTTCAAGACAGGGTAGAATATGATTTAATGTAATATAGTTTGTATATCTCTATTTTTATTTCTTCAATTTGAGGATGTGTAATTGTAATTTGGTAATCGTACACACACAGGGGAGAATGGTAAAGTTTTTTTTAAGTATGATCGTATTGTACAATATCTATTCATATTGTATGATTTTGCATACTTTTCCTCTAGAATGTAGTTAATAAAAGCATGACTTGAATTTTTTTTTGAATTATCCATATTGTACGATATCAAGTCATACAACTAACTGACATAGTACAAAACTATATTCCTACCAGATCGTACCAAACGAACTCGTTCATTTTTGAATTGTTCGTACGGTATGATTTTAGGTCGTATAGACGATTGACAGAGTACAGAATGTATAGAATGTTGCTAAATTGCAACCTTTGCCTGAGAGGTTGTTTGGCTATGGAAAATGCATAGCATATAATGGTTCTCTATGAGAAGCTTATTCCTGTTATTGAGTTGATTAATAAGTGGGGATTTCATCTTCCAATATTCTCTTATTTTCTAGTTTGTATAAGAAATTTGGACCTGCTCTATAATACTACTCCTTTCATTGCAAATCTATATTGTTCGTTGGTGTTCTTCTCGTGGAAAAGCAAAAAGTGTTTAGCACGGTGGAAAAGAGTTTGGATAGGGGTATATTGCATCTAATGCAATTAGCATTACGTTAATTGCAACCTTTTCCCAAGAGGTTGTTTGGCTGTGGAAAATGCAGAGCATTTAATGGTTCTCTATGAGAAGCTTATTCCTGTTATTGAGTTGATTAATAAGTGGGGATTTCATCTTCCAATATTCTCTTATTTTCTAGTTTGTATAAGAAATTTGGACCTGCTCTATAATACTACTCCTTTCATTGCAAATCTATACTGTTCGTTGGTGTTCTTCTCGTGGAAAAGCAGAAAGTGTTTAGCATGGTGGAAAAGAGTTTGGATAGGGGTATATTGCATCTAATGCAATTAGCATTACGTTAATTGCAACCTTTGCCCAAGAGGTTGTTTGGCTGTGGAAAATGCAGAGCATTTAATGGTTCTCTATGAGAAGCTTATTCCTGTTATTGAGTTGATTAATAAGTGGGGATTTCATCTTCCAATATTCTCTTATTTTCTAGTTTGTATAAGAAATTTGGACCTGCTCTATAATACTTCTCCTTTCATTGCAAATCTATATTGTTCGTTGGTGTTCTTCTCGTGGAAAAGCAGAAAGTGTTTAGCATGGTGGAAAAGAGTTTGGATAGGGGTATATTGCATCTAATGCAATTAGCTTTACGTTAATTGCAACCTTTTCCCAAGAGGTTGTTTGGCTGTGGAAAATGCAGAGCATTTAATGGTTCTCTATGAGAAGCTTATTCCTGTTATTGAGTTGATTAATAAGTGGGGATTTCATCTTCCAATATTCTCTTATTTTCTAGTTTGTATAAGAAATTTGGACCTGCTCTATAATACTACTCCTTTCATTGCAAATCTATACTGTTCGTTGGTGTTCTTCTCGTGGAAAAGTAGAAAGTGTTTAGCATGGTGGAAAAGAGTTTGTATAGGGGTATATTGCATCTAATGCAATTAGCATTACGTTAATTGCAACCTTTGCCCAAGAGGTTGTTTGGCTGTGGAAAATGCAGAGCATTTAATGGTTCTTTATGAGAAGCTTATTCCTGTTATTGAGTTGATTAATAAGTGGGGATTTCATCTTCCAATATTATCTTATTTTCTAGTTTGTATAAGAAATTTGGACCTGCTCTATAATACTACTCCTTTCATTGCAAATCTATATTGTTCGTTGGTGTTTTTCTCGTGGAAAAGCAGAAAGTGTTTAGCACGGTGGAAAAGAGTTTGGATAGGGGTATATTGCATCTAATGCAATTAGCATTACGTTAATTGCAACCTTTGCCCAAGAGATTGTTTGGCTGTGGAAAATGCAGAGCATTTAATGGTTCTCTATGAGAAGCTTATTCCTGTTATTGAGTTGATTAATAAGTGGGGATTTCATCTTCCAATATTCTCTTCTTTTCTAGATTGTATAAGAAATTTGGACCTGTTCTATAGTACTAATCCTTTCATTGCAAACCTGTACTGTTCATTGGTGTTCTTCTCGTGGAAAAGCAAAAAGTGTTCAGCATGGTGGAAAAGAGTTTGGATTGGGGTATATTGCATCTAATGCAATTAGCATTACGTTAATTTCAACAAAAAATAAATTCTATTCGGATCACTAAGGTGTTAACTATAGCTCGATGTTTCAATCATGGCCCTCCACTCGGATGGATCAAATTCAATTTTGATGCTGCTTTATTGAAGTCTAATGAAGCTGGTCTTGCTGGAATTTTCAGATATTCCAAGGGAAGGTTTCTACATGCCTTTGGATTCAAATGTGTCCATTGGGATGGTGGTCTTTTAGAGCTTTTGGCTTTCAGATCGTTGGAAAAGATACTACAAGATTGGAGAATGGAAGCTAAAGGAATTGTTATTGAAGAAGATAACTACAATGTTATCAAGTATCTACAAAGATCAGTTAATAAAGTGTTTTGCTCAAATGGCAATGACATGGTGGAAGATTTTTATTTTTTGAAAGATTTTGGAAAACTTTTATTTCATTTCTCTCATAGAAATTGTAATAAGTTAGCCGATTTTTGTGTTTACTTTGTTTTATTTGGTGATTTTTTGGGAGATGATCTAAGTGGTAATAAGGTTCCTCCTTATTTTATTTCTTTGTTAAAGGAGGATTGTGATAGTTTTTCTATCACCTAGTAGTTTATAATAGCTTTTTTATTTTAATGCAAAATGCATTTTCTCAGAAAAAAAATAAGTTGGATTTTCTTTTGTTTTAGATATTTGCTCTCTGTGCATTGAAAGCACAAATTTTCAAAATGTGGTTTTTTTTTTACTTTGAGCTGATTTAATTATATACGTTTGTGTGCACATAAGATCATTTAGAATCACTTTTTATTTTTTTAAATATATTTAATTTTTAATATTTATTTATTTTTGTTTAAATTTTAGCTTTTTTTTCTTTTTTGTATTGAAAATCATCCCAAATACTGACCGTCTTCATTGACCACTAGTCACTATCATTGTCGACCGCCTTTACTATTTATGCAATATGTAATAAAAATAAAATTGATATTTATTTAAGATACCAAATATATTATTATTCAATCATAATGCATAAATAATACAAAAATTTCTTAAAATAAAATTTTTATACTAAAAAATCTATTTTAAAAAATATTAAGAAAGCCGCCCCAAATGAAGCCATAGTCCCAAAACAGGTAAACACCCTTAAGATACAACTAAAAAATATATATATAATACAGAGAGGGTCAGCCTAACCTTTCTGAAAGCTAGTGCTAGCAATTTATCATCATAATACCATTTAAATTCACAAAGGCAAACTCCAATCCAGATAATGAAATTCACAAGAATGACAAACTCGAAACTATATACACAAATTTATGATCCTTAGATACAAGACACATACAACAAAATCAGAACAAATCCATTCTACAGCAATAAAAAAATAATAAAAGTGCACCTCTGATAGAAATCTCAGCACCTGCTGTATGGAAGAGCTGGGTCTAACGATATATAACTTGCACTTCTGTGTCCAATTCTGATTTTCCAGATACTTGGCAGATCAAAAAATGAGCTATCAAATAAAATTATTTCAGAATGATCAAACAGTTGAAGATGATTTATCATTATTGTCGCTTTTGTTTCTAAGTCTCCCTTTGGGATTCAATTTCCCTTCTCCCTTGACCGTTCCAGGGATGTCTCCGGTCCTGCAAATTGAACTGGTTTAGAAATGGTTCGAAAGTATTCAGCTCCAAATTAACTAGTTGGGGAAAAAAGCATAGCAAGCTTTATAATTTCCAGGCAGATGGATTTGGTATTTGCAGGCAGTAGCCTTTACATAAAATTATTAAATCAGTAAAACTACGTGCCTAAATTCGCTGAGGGAATCTACAGATATTTCAAGAATGGATCAAAATTTAGAAATATTTTTTTTTTGAAGAGTTTCATTCATTTGGTTCTGAAAATATTACAATTGCAGAAACCAAATTAATTAAACATGCACAAACTTATTATTGGTGTACTGTTGCGAGCAAAACAAAACATGAATCTCATCTAACATAATAAATTAGGGGGCATGTTTGGCAACATTAGTTATGCTAATTCCTGCTAAATTGGATTTGAGCACCTGGTAAATCTCTTGGTGAAATAACTCCTTTGTTTCGCTCTTTTTTCCCTAAATCCAAAATTTGCTAAATCCTGGAATTCAGCGGATTTACGGGATTTGGCTGATGAAGTGCGTGAAAGGGATCAAGATTGTTACCTTCGCGGCAAGCGAACTCCCGTCGTGACTTCCGATCCAATGTTGTCGAAGGAGGCGGAGCTTTAGTGACTCTTTCATAACACTACAGGCAAAGAAACAACGATGAAATGGCCATGAGGGAAAGCAAAAACAACGAAGAAATGGAGAAGAAGAAAAGCAAAACCTGGATGGCCTACCATCTAAAACTAGAAATTAATCTAAATTAACTTAATTACTGTAATTTAAAATATTAAAAATTAATTAATTTGATTAAATAATTATTGATATAATGTTGTTGTTGTTGATATAATTAGTAGTATAATTAAATAATTTAATTTAACTCAATTAAAGAATGAATAGTTTAATTAGTAATTAAAACTTATTATAATTAACTTAAGTGATTAATAAGATTATCAATATTATAATTCATAATCAAAACTAATAATATAACACTTAATATTTATTAAATCGTTAGGATTATTAGTTAAATAATTAGTTATTTCAAAAAATAATTAACTAATTAATTAGATGACTATCAATATATTTAGAAATCAATTATCTATTAAATTAACACCAAAAATAAATAATTTGATAATTAGTACTACAATTAGTAATTAAATTATTTTACAATTAAGCTAATTTCTAATTTATGTTATTTATCATTACAACTTATTGACAATAAGTAAAATTAAAATTAATAAGTAACTCGTACTTAACAATTAAATTCAAAACATAATAAATTTAAATTTTAAATTAATTAAGAACCTTAAATCCTAGATTTCATTGCAAATCAATCGTATAAATTCTTAAAACTTGAAACAGAAAGTATAACTCATTTAGATTTAACACATCATATCACATAGTCTTCAAAATTTAACCCACAAAAGATTCAGTGAATTCAACTTTATAAGATTTATTAAATCCTACCTAAATTTTTTTTTTTAATCCCTCCTAAATCTTATTTGCAGCCAAGCAAACATTTAGGGTTGTAGGCAAAATATTCCAGTATATCTATATATTACAATAGGTTTATAAATCTTGTAGTTAGACAATGCTTTAAGAATACTTTGTTGTGATCGTACGTTTTATAAAACTTGGGCAAGCATTTATGAATGCCTTAAACAGTAATTCACTAAGAACCCTAACAAAGGCCTCAAAGTGTAGTATAAAGTTTCAAACTCAAAATTGTCAAAAATGCAACAACATAATAATCAAGCATAGTCAAACCTTATCATTGAAAAAATTATAATTAATGAACATCCTTCTAAAGATCAATTAAATAAAAATTTACAATTAAGCTTGGATTCTTTTGATGAGATGGAGCTTGAATATTCAACTGGATTTGCATATGTTCCAAAATCTATATCTGGTGAAGAGTTGAAAGTTTGAATTTAAGATTGAGATCCAACATGTATATGATTATATTAAATCTAAAGTTGCATATTTTCAATTAATTTATGAACTGAAGTTTATATCTGAGCAAGAATTATAATTTGGAGTTCAAAATGGGATCAATTATAAAGCTAATCCTCCATTAAAAATTAAACTTGAAATTGAGAATGAACCTAGAATAATATATGAATACTATCCTGAGTACGAATCCTAACTTCCCATAGAAACTCTAGAATAGGAATTTAAGCTTATAAAAAGGCTCCAAATCTATTTTTGAGTAAAAAGCTAAGCAAATCATGCCTAATATAATTGAAGAGTCTAATGAACAAAATGATAATGTGATTATGTGAATTCTGAGCAAGCAAGCAAAATATATTTTCCAAGCTGATTAGCAAACTAATCAAAAGAATCATGAAAGTAAAAGTGAATAACTAGAACCTACTAAAGATGATAAAATTGAGATAGTTAATATAACTCCCAATGAAAATTTTAACACAGTTATTTCTACCCATCAAACTAAAATTGATTTTACATTTGATTCTTGGTTTCTTCACATAAAAATTCATAAAGAGAAACCTACAGAGAAATTAAAATGACATTAACATTTCAATGAATATATTTATAATTAAAGCGGTAAAACAAACTTAAATTTTGAAGTTTAGTCTATCTAAAAAATATATAAATCATCTCCATTAATATCTAAATCACTTGGGTTAGCTTTCTTTCGAGAGATTCTCCTTATACTAAGGCCTAGATCATTCAATATATGATTTTTTTGTCTTGCTCCTTTAAAATTGTTTAGTGATCAGTGCGTGTGCGGGATTATGATTTTGCCAAGTTTGATTTATGTCAATTTCCTTTTTTTGGTAAAAGATTTTATATTAATTTTCAGATTTCTTATGATTTTTTAATTTTTGGTGACTTTAATATTATCTTCTGGAATGAATAAACATTAATCTTTGCTTAAATTAAAAGTTAGGAAACATATAGCATAGTATTTTGTGTGTTTCTTTGCACAGCTCAGCCAAAGCTTGAATTATCAAATCGTTGACCCTAAGACATTACACATTATTTCATCTGCACCCTTCATATATATATATATATATATATATATATATGTATATATATGCTAATGTTTTACATTTCTCATGGATGAGTTTGGATACAAGAAAATACACTCAAAAGACATTAATGTCCTGTGAGACACAAGATTAGATGGACATATGAGACATACACCAGCATGCCTTTTGGATTTTTCGACGCTGCCTAGAAAAATCTAAAGCCCTAGTGGGCATAGCATTCGTTTCTAATTAACCTAAAAATGATTAGTGATAAATAATATCCCAAAAAATTATTCAAGCAAATTGCATAAAAGTCGGTTACTTAAAGAATTACTTCAAGAAGAACGTGCATAAATTAGGGGTAAGATTATGCCAAACAAGGGGTAGATATCAAGTCAAGTAGCAATGGGGCAAAAAAAAGTCAATCCTTAAAATTTAAATTGAGCCAAAATCTATTAATTTCATTAAATATTTTCTGATTTTAATTAAATTTATTATGTATAAATACTTATACTTCTTTTTACGAAGCCATACAAATTATTAATGTGCACTTAAAGAGGAATACTTGCATGCAAATTTATATATGAATAATTCATATGCATGAATATATGCAAAAACATATACATGCATATATATCATATATGAAGTCGATTTAAAGTAAATAAAAAATAAAAAAATGAAGTCGATTTAAAGTTTAGTGGAACTATTTTCGAACAAGTCATCTTTAACTTAAAGCACATTGATTTCAATTCCAAGTTGATTAAAGTTCGAACAAGCTTTGAATTTTGAACATTCCATCAATCATGTGCATTTTTAAAAAACATTTCAGCTATCAAAATCTAGAATAAACGTATAAATATCTATTACATAGTTCTAAAGTACTAATCTAATTTTATGACGAAATGGTAGATTATCCAGCTTTCATGCATAATTGAAAAATTATTAGAAATGAACATTTCTGCCATAAATAATGCATTACTACTATTTAGATGTTATGAATAGAAATATTATAGTTATTACCTCACGAAACATTGATTCATCGGATTCCAACATTCGGACAACCTTACCCATCTTCGGTCTTTTCTCTGAATCTGGATCCACACATCTCAAAGCTGTAAGAAGAGCTCGCTTAAGTGCTCTTGTTGATGGTTTTGTGTTGATATTTGGATCTACCACTTCATCATATCGTTTGTTTCCAACCATCATCTTTAACCAGTCAACTAGATTTACCTGCAAAGCCATTCAAATTTCTAGGATAAGAAAATAGTTGAAAATAAAAGCCTAAACATATATACTTACATAAGTAGGAAAGGACTTCCATAAAATAGAGTTAACACAACATATGCAAAACTCCTTAAGTTGGTATAAACTAATTATAAAGATATAGATGTAAACTTCAAGTCAATCACTCGACGATCAGTATGCAATCAATTTAGTTCCGTTGCTTCAATTTAGTTTTTTGACTATACAAAATTTATATAAAATGATTTCTTTGGGGACTAAATTGGGATCAACTATATACGGTAAAAGGACTAAATTGGAATCGAAATTATATCACAATTTGAACATAAGGGACCATTTTGGAACAATTTTGTATAATAGATGGGCTAAATTGGAGCAAACTGATTATCTGGGACTAAATTGGCCACACGCACAAATAACCTGGGGGCTAATTTGAAATTTTTCTATTTGCATTAAAATAAGATCCTTCAAAACCAATACACCAAGTGTCATTTTCGAATTTTTATTGCATCAGGTTACCTGACGTAGAGATACATCAGGTAGCCTGTAATATATCGCCACGTGTTCTTACTTTTACCGCGCGGCCCGACGACCCAACCCGAAACGAACATGCGCAGTATTTGCTCGGTATTGCTAGGTACTACTCGGTATTTGCTCGGTACTACTCGGTATTTGCTTGGTACTTGCTCAGTATTTGCTCGGTATTGGCTGTGTCTCTCTCGGTATTGGCCGATCCCTCTCCTTCCTCCTCTTCTTCTGATTCAAAGCCTCCTAAATCACTATCCTTTGCAATCCCCTCACCCGATCCTTCCGTATTTTACCCCCTCTCGGATCCGCATGGTCGCGCCACGGCACCGTTCTCGCCGACCCGGCTATCGCTGGCAGCGCCGTTCTCGTCCTCACTGAGCTCACCGCATCGTCGTGCCACGGCCTCCGATCAAACTTCATAGTTTCTGATCTGGTGGAAAGGGAAAGTCGTCGATGGAGAAAAGTCGAACGACCACGAGTGGAGCCGAAGAAGCACGCGAAATGGAGAAGGTTATCTCCACAGCGAGCGGGATCTCGTTTGCTTCCGATTAAAATGTTGTAACTTCCGATCCCGAGCAAATACCGAGCAATACCGAGCAAATACCGAGCAAGTACCGAGCAAATATACCGAGCAATACCGAGCAAATACCGGTCGTACCGAGCAAATACCGAGTAGTACCTAGCAATACGAGCAATACCGAGCAATACCGAGCAAATACCACACATGTTCGTTTCGGGTTGGGTCGTCGGGCCGTGCGGTAAAAGTAAGAACACGTGGCGGTATATTACAGGCTACCTGATGTATCTCTACATCAGGTAACCTGATGCAATAAAAATCAACAACAACAACATTAAGTCTTTATCCCTCTACGTGGAGTCAGCTACATGAATCCTTTTTCTCCATTGTGTCCTATTAAAAGTCAAATTCTCGTTTAAATCTAATAAATAAAGGTCATTCCTAATATTTTCCAACCAAGTCTTTTTATGTCTGCCTTTACCTTTCTTAATACAAGTCAAATCTAATACCGCTACTCTCCTAACCGGGTCATCGAATGGCCGCCGTTTTATGTGACCAAACCATCTAAGACGATTCTCTCTAATCTTATCTTCAACTGGAGCTACTCCAACCTTTTCACATATATGCTCATTTCCTATCCGATCTCTTAAGGGTAAAGCCACTCATCCACCTGAGCATCCTCATCTATGTCACACTTAACTTAGTATTATGCTTCTCTTTTAATGGCCAACATTTGACAACATAAAGCATTGTAGACCTCACCACCATCTTATAGAATTTTCCCTTGAGTTTGAGGGGTACTTTTCTATCACCCAACAAGCCCGATGTATTCCTCCACTTCAACCATCCAACTTGAATTCTACTTATAATATCCCCATCTATTTCACCATCACTCTGAATAATATATCCAAAATATCTAAAACATGTAATCTTATTAATGACTTGATCGCCCAAAGTCACAATCCCCTCACTAGGTCTATTACTACAAAAATTACACTCCATATATTCCGTTTTAGATCTACTCAAGTGAAAACCTTTAGACTCTAAGGTTGACCTCCATAATTCAAGTTTACCTTCAACTCTCTCTCTAGTCATTTTCAGCCTAAGAAATAAAAGATAGGAAAATAACCCGAATTTATAATGTACGCTAAAACCTATCTTTTGCATAGGGAAATATATGGTAATGAATATTTAAGTTTTTATGGATGTTAAAATTTCAAACATTAGAAAGGAGAGTTCTATGAGAAAACATATGACTAAGATAATCACATATTCCTTTGGAAGCGCAAATATAAATTATGGAAATAGGTTTAGATAACCAAGGTGTAAGTTTTAGAACATTCCAGCTGAAACATATTCATAAATGTAAATTTGGAATGTAAATAGAAGATGGACTCAAGATATGATAAAAGTAATCAAATACACCTGAAGTATAAGGCCCATATGAGGTTTAAAATGAAAATGATAAGGCTCATTTGCATTAGCTTTTTTAAAATCTAATGTGAACCTTCAATGCATGTACTAAATAAAGTTTATCTCTATATGTTAACAAATTGCATTGTGCACTTGCCATTGATTCTAATCAGCTATTGTGGAGCATGTCATTTTGTTGAAATTTTCTAATAATAATGAAAATAATATTGAAACCATTTCCAACTTCCTATCTACCAAATGATAATAAAATTGATGTCATGCCTCAAGAAGGAAACTTTAGAGGACATTAGGGAGTCTTAAAAAAAATATATATATATAATAATAATAATAACATACCCACACTTGCAATCAAGCATTCCCAAACCCCCAAAGACTGACACAATCTAACCCACATGTGATCCCCATGGTTTAATCATCAAATCTGCGACTTCACCCACCACATCTGAAAGCCATAAAAATCACAAGCAAGGCCATGAGCGTAGGAAAATCCAGAATGATTGATGAGGACATCGACAGACGCTACCAACATGTTTATCGCCGGCGAAATCACAGATCGACGGCCACGATTCAGCGCCTCTACTTTTGATTTCGATGTCATGATGTATTATTTAGTATTTGCAGCAACGATTAAAAAGGCGGAAGAGGCGTACGCAGTGAGACGCGACTCAAGGCGAGGCGAAGCATTTGCGCGTTGAGGCTTACGCCTCGTTGGATTCGACGGAGCGTGCGCTTATTTCGCACAGGGCGTAGGCTTCGGTTCGTAACGCCTCGAAGCGAAACGAGGCACCGCTTCGATTTGTCAGTATATAGACCGAGCGGTGAGAGTCGTATAAGAGTCGAGTATTAGGGTAACATACCTGCTTCTGCTTCGGGTGAGAACTGAAAGGCGAACTCCGTCGACTTCGACGACCATAGTTCGGTCGAGCTCGAACATAACTGAAGGCGATCGAAGGTAACGAATTATTTCTTCTCTTTCTTCCCGTAATCTTCCGGTCATTTGCTTCATGTCTCGCTTCTTCTTCTCCAGCTTCCTGTAATCGAAGGTTCTTTTTTCACGGCTAGGTAACGATTTTTCTTCCCGTTATTTGCTTCATGTCTCGCTTCATCAGATTGTACATGCTCGGTACCGCTCAGTACATGCTCGGTACCGAGGAGTACATGCTCGGTACACGCTCGGTACTGAGCGGTACTGAGCAGTTCATGCTCGGTACACACTCGGTACTGAGCAGTACATGCTCGGTACACACTCGGTACTGAGCGGTACATGAGTACATGCTCGGTACACGCTCGGTACTGAGCAGTACATGCTCGGTACACGCTCGGTACTGAGCGGTACATGAGTACACGCTCGGTACATGCTCGGTACCGAGTAGTACATGCTCGGTACCGAGTAGTACATGCTCGGTACACGCTCGGTACTAAGTAGTACATGCTCGGTACCGAGTAGTACATGCTCGGTACATGCTCGGTACCGAGTAGTACATGCTCGGTACACGCTCGGTATTGAGCAGAATTTCAAAATTACTCTTATAATATAATTTTGTTCCGGGGGCGCTGCCCCCGGAAACCCCCGCAGGGGCGCTGCCCCTTGACCCCGCGACCTGACCGGGCAGGTCGAACCCCGCCAGGGGGCAGCGCCCCCTTGGACCCCCGGCAGACTGGTATATTTTTGTATTCATGTTGTTTTATTATTGGTATTTGGTAGTACAAATAATTGTTGAAATGTATCCTATTGTTAGCATGACTAGTGGCACAAGAAGGAAAGATCCTGCATGGAAATATGGAACTCAAGTTGAAGTGTCAAGCGAAGGTGCAAAGAAGGGATATGTTTACATGAAATGTAATTTCTGTGAGAAGCGGATAACTGGTGGCGTCAAGAGATTGAAGGATCATCTAGCTTGCACTCATGTCAATGTGGGACCATGTGCAAAAGTTCCTGATGAGGTAAAGAAGGAATGTATAAATTATTTAAAGAAGTTTGCCACCACAAAGGAGGTCACACAAAGAAATATGGAAGAGATGATAGGAAACTCTTCTTACTATGGATCACAGCATGAAGGTTCCAGTACTGGAAGCCATCTAGTTTCTTCTGACCGAGGCAGTCGGGGGCCCATGGATAGATTTATGCTAAATATTGATAACGACGAAAATATAAATACTCAGTATATTCAGCCTCCTACAGCTACAAAAGAACTCAGGAATAGAGTTTGTTTGGATATCGCCAGATTCATCTATGAAAATGGGATTCCATTTAATGTTGTTAGGAGTCCGTCATGGATCAATATGTTACGATCTGTTGGAAGCTATGGAAGAGGATTACAACTTCCAAGCATGTATGAGCTGAGAACTTGGATGCTGAATGAGGAGGTCAAGACAACTTCAAAGATGGTGGATGATGTTAAGAAGACTTGGATTGAGACAGGGGTGACAATAATGTCAGATGGTTGGTCAGATATTCGACATAGAAGTATTATTAATTTTTTGGTCAACAATCTATATGGAACAGTTTTTCTCAAATCAGTAGATGCTTCAAGCTTTGTAAAGGATGCCCAATTATTGTTTGAAATGTTGGATGAAGTTGTGGAGGAAGTGGGAGATGCTTTAGTAGTACAGGTTGTTACTGATAATGCAAGTGCATACAAAGCTGCAGGAAGAATGTTAATGGAGAAGAGGCCTCACCTTTACTGGACTCCTTGTGCTGCACATTGTATTGACTTGATGCTTGAGAGGTTGGGACAGTTGCCTCAACATAAATCAGCCATATTTAAGGCCAAATTCGTTAGTAAGTTTATATACAATCATTCTTGGGTACTCGGCTTGATGAGAAAATTCACTGACAAGGAAATTATTAGACCTGCTGTTACAAGATTTGCTACTGCATATTTAACATTGCAGAGATTCAAGGAGTTAAGACAACCTTTGGAAGCAATGTTTGCTTCTGAAGAGTGGGATAAAAGTTCATGGGCCAAAAAACAAGAAGGAAAGCAAGTTAAAAAGATTGTTATGAGAGACGAATCATTTTGGCGCAGTACAAATTATGCTTTGAAGACAACAGGACCATTAGTAAAGGTGCTTAGAATGGTTGATGGTGAGAGGGCCCCGGCTATGGGATTTATTTATGAAGCAATGAATAGGGCTAAAGAAGATATTGCAAAAGAATTGGGAGGTCAAGAAAGTGCCTACAAAGAAATATGGGATATTATAGATGAAAAGTGGGATCGACAATTACACCAACACTTACATGCTGCTGCGTACTATTTAAATCCCCAATTTCATTATGATAAGGATTTTCATGTTGACAAAGAGGTGAAAACTGGTTTGTATGCATGTATGGACAAACTCATTTCTGAAGAAAACTACCTTAAAGTAAATGATCAACTTGAGGATTTTCATTTGAAGAAGGGAATGTTTGGATTTAGAGCAGCACAAACATGCTACAAAACACGATCTCCTGGTATGTTTATAGTTTTAGTATTTATAATTTTAATGTTAATATTTATGTTCAAGTCTTTTACTTCAACCAATATTCATAAAATACTATGTTTATCTTCATGTAGAACGTTGGTGGGCTCAGTTTGGAGATGATGTTCCTGAATTAAAAGCTTTTGCAGTTAAAGTTCTTAGCCTAACGTGTTCGGCTTCTGCATGCGAGCGTAATTGGAGCATTTTCAATCAAATTCATACAAAGAGGAGAAATCGATTGGCGGCAGATCGAATGAACAAACTAGTTTATGTTATGTTTAACAAAAAATTAAAAGATAGATATCTCAAATTGCAGAATCAAGGAAATATTGAGAATGAAATTGATCCTTTGCTTGTTGATGAGTTACAATCTGATGATGAATGGGTTACTCCTAAGAATGCTGATGTTTCTGAAGTTGAAGTAGAAGGAGAAACTCATGTCAATGAAGAAGATAATGAAGCAACTGCCCAAGTATATAAAAGGAAGAAACAAAGTGAGATTGAAGCTTCAAAAAAATTCAAAGGTATTTTAAATATAATGAATTATTTTGTATGTTACTATTGTTTCATTTTATAGCTAATGAAATATTAACTGATATAGGAGATAAAGGAAAAAATATTATAGATGAAGAAGAGCTTGAGGATGACTTTGACATTAATTATGAAGATTCTTCTGAAGACAATCAAAGTGATGACGAGCCTGCTTTGGGTCTTGATCCTAAGGGGATGTTTTATTTTTAAGTGAGTTTATTTTAAATCTTGTATTCCAGTAATATTATCTTAAAACAAATCTTCAAATTCATAGTTGACATAATATTTTGTTATTTTTTGTCATTATTTATAATTTTAAATTAATTTTTTTTATTCGTTTTGAGGCTTACGCCTCGATTCGCCTCGAGGCTAATCGAGGCGTAAGCCTCGCCTCGTTTAGAAAAAACGCCTCGATTCCCGATTTCGCCTTTTAAAACCTTGATTTGCAGTATTTCCATTTTTACCCCTGTGGGGAGTTGCTTTGTTATTGTAGCCCAAAGGGCAATTTCGTACTTTTTTTTTTATGAGTTGAGGCCTATATATAGTGGTCTTATGTGTTGTATGATGGTTAATGAATATTTTGAATGAAATTTATTTTGGTTATCTTTTTCTTCTTCTTCTTCTTCTTGTGGAGAGTTAGAGAGGAGAACGAGAGCCCAAGGTGAGGGCGAAAAGTAATACCCACCAGTCATTGGAAGAGTCCGTAACTCGTGGTCTATCCCCATCATCCGATCCTCACCTTTTCCCAACCCGCCAACCCTAACCCCTCTTGGCCGCCAACCACCCCACCTCCACCGCCGGCCTTCTTCCCCACTCCCCACTTGTTTGAATTTTGAAAATACAAATTATTTGAGTTAAGAAAATTTCCAAATTTGTCAAGCCAAATATGGAAAGTTTTCAAATTCAAAACAATTCGAAATTCGAATCAAAGTGGATCTCTTAATCAAACCTCCTCATGCACACAAGCAAATTTGGAAGGTTTGTAATTTGCTTCCACATCCTCCCCTCTCCCTCTTGATGCCGCCGGCCATACTAGGCTTCCCCCTCATTAATTGCTCCATTAATCCCTCATCAATTTGAAATTAAAAATTTAATTTCAAATAAAACTTCCTCCCAAATTTCAAATCCTGAAATTTATTTCAGGATTTGTTATTAAAACTCCTCCCTCTCCTCTCTTGAAACTGCCGGCCTCCCTCTATTAAGCTCCCCATTAATTCCCCATTTAAGGCTTTAATTCCAATTGATTTGAAATTCAAATTTCAAGTCAATTCCCTCCTAAATTTCTCAAAATTGAAACTAAATTTCAGGTTTGATTAATCTCTCCCATAATTTCCTAAACCTATTTTCTCCAAAACCTAGCTCTCCCCCCCCCCCCTTGCACCCGCCGGCTTCATCCTCTCCCCTTGAGAATCCTGCCGGCCCCTCCCCTTTTCTCTCCTTCTCTCGTGAATTGAGAAGCCTAGAGACGAAGAGGACGACACCTCTCCTATTCTCTTCAATGTTGAATGGCGGATCCCGAGCTTGAATGGGGTCTCGTATTCAACGCCGACGGAAGCATCAACATCCTAAGATCTCCGTGCTTTGACGTGGGATTTGAAGACGACACCACCGTTGAAGAATATTTGGAGCGAGTCGTCCCGATTCTTGCAAGCATCATCGACCGACGATTTTCAAGCTACGATTGGAGCCTCGTCGGCCACCCACTACATCCATCTCCACCGGCTACCTCTCCACCAACAACGTTCTTCGGCGCCATCTTTGTAGTGGTAATATCTTTCATTATTTGGCTCACCTTTCTCCGCTAAAGCCTACAAGTAGTTGAGTGATAAGGCCTTGAGGTGAACCTCTCATTGTTAAGTGTGGGGTTATGTTACTTGTACTTTGCATTTAATATTACCTTGGTTTTTTGAGAGGATAGTCTTGGTTATTCTCTATTGCTAATCTTTGGCCTAAGCAAGTTAAATTTTTCAAATTCTTAACTCTCTCTTGCATGATTGAAATAAATTTATAAGGCCAACTTAAAACAATTTTCTTTCTCATTTCTAAATGTAACTCCTAGTAGTTTCACATCAATGATTCTCGCTCCCTTTATTACTCTCCCATGCTAATTGCTCAGCCCATTTCTCCCAATATCTCTTCGCATGCTCTCTTGCTTCCTCTCATTTTCAATTCTAACTGATCCCCCTAATGCATATGCTCATATATCAAGTGATTCATAATAACCGTGGAGCATCCCTCATGCCATCAAATTCAACCCCACAACAGCATGATAAAAGCTCTCCCTATCTAGACAGTGAATAGCTAACAAACCTGCACCATCAAGGTACTAGAATACTCTACATTCCTCTTTAATGTAATGCTTTCTCACTATTTATGAACTGGGTAAAGATAAGCTTCTACTCTTGATCTTGTTCCCTATTTCTTGTTTAATACATTCAAGTTTAAACCTTCACCATGAGTTCACTATGGTATCAAAGCCTCCCACAGCCTAATGTCAACCTATCCTTTCTCTTCCAAAATGGAGCAGTCTACACCAACAATCCCCAAGACCTATCAATCAGCCTCTCCCAACACTCATTATTCCCTCATTTTTTAAACACCTCATCTCCAGCATCAAACATCTTACCTATAAACAACTCACCAATGTTAACTATCCTATCTAGAGATCCCAAACCCTCAAAAATCTTCACGCCATGTCCTTCCTGAATTCCTCAATGACAGCAAACCTTGTCGAAATCCTATTTATCTTATGAATTCTCATTGAGAAGAATTTGGCCGCTGCCTTATACTCTACTATCTCACCTATTATTCTATGGGCAATCATGAAAAATATCTATAGCCCACAAATCAATCTTGGGTACTGTAACTAAAGAACGTTCTCCATGATATCTCAATGAAAAACTAGTTTATGACCCAATATTTATTTTAAATTAAAACCTTAGCTAATAAAATTGTAGTCACTCGCTATTATGTATTGAGCATTCAAAACAATGGTTCACACCAAATTCACTTCAATCAACCTCAACAACTTATAATCCTTTCTATATAGCAAAGAAATCAACACCACTAATGAATGTCCAACGATTGCATCCCAAATTGAACCTTAGCGTGCTCTCATAGCCTAACAAGGCTAGAATGGTCACTAAATTTCTTTGGGCAAGTTCTCATCTCCTCCAAACCCACCAACATAGCACAACCCCGCCACTTAGGTTTCATGTGAGAAAAAAAAAATTTCACCAAAGCAACAACAATGTGCTAAACATACAACAAACAAAGTCATTCAACCACCACTTGTTGGCATTACACCAAAGTCGACTACATTCCCGCAACCACACCTCAAGCTCTCGCCATCTAATCCTAAGCTCCTTCTTTGAAGGATTCTCGTTTTCAACGCCACCTGGCATCTAACCTCCACCCTCATTCAGCTTCAACATGCCACACCAAACACTGGACCTGAGCAAGTGCTCATTAGTAATGGATTGTCACTTGCCATCCACCATATCGACAGAGGACTTCAACATACCCGATCTATATGCTTCTTCTTCCCAAACTACTTCACGTAATATCACTTTCCCACAATCTAATCTCTATCCATAAGCTAGCTACAAACAATTTGTTGCCATCTCCTTTAACTCACCCAATTATTCAATTAAGGTTCCATAGACATGTCAAACTCTTTTTTAGGGTCAAAGTTCTAAAAGTCTCTATCAAATAACCATTCCCAAAAAAAAAAAAAACTCCTTCTGCTATGTTTCTCTCTTAAGCCTCCAATGTCATTTTGTGGTTCAAATGGCTTGGCCACCCAAGTCCTGCCATTCTATTAGCCATATCTAAAAAGAACAAGCATCTCACTAAATCAAGCTAAACATACTCTCATTTTATCCACTTCATCACCAAATAGTTCCTTTGTTATGCCCCAACATCCCCCAAATCAAGCTAACCATACTCAACCAACCTCTTCACATACCACCTCCCTACAACTCATCTCAACCTCCTCAACCAGACAATCGCCACCCTCGACCTTCCCATCACAACCACATGTATCTATTCTAAAATTCATATAATGCTCACTTGCTTGAAAATAGGCTTCCTCAAACCCATTCAAAGCAAAACATATTTCATAAAACCAAAGATACTACCTCCTATACTCAAGTCGTCAAACATCTTCACTGATGACAAGCTATGGCCACTGTCAAAATTAAGGCACATGGCTTATTGTTCCCCTACCACAAAATGAAAAAATTCTTGGCTCCAAATGGATATTTCGAACCAAACAACATGCTAATCGCACAATTGATTATCATAAAGCTTGAATTGTAGCTTAAGGTTGTGTGCTTCGAAAATTTTGCATGCCGGGTAACGTCTCTTTTTTTTCTTTTGATGATAGCAGAGAGTTTTAACTAGTTTAGGTTCCGAGTGGATTTTCAGAAGGCAGATTGGGTTGTAAATAAGACATTACTCAGAGATTTCGCCCTCATTTTGCAAGGACTTTATAATCTAAGTTATAGTTTCCTATAGGCACAAGCCTTTATATTTAATTATCTCTTCCGATAATGAGAGAGAACTTCCGATTAAGACTAGTCATAAGATAGGTTGAATAGATTGCAAACCTAGCGTATAATAATAATAGTTTTAAAGTTTGAATTTGAATTTGAATTTGAATTTTGAAGTTTATCATCATAAACATAAAATAGGGAATGGGGGGAACGAAGATAAGCCCGATAAAAATCCCATGATTTCGTCATCCCAGGCTATCATGATCTCTGGTCTACTTAGTCAGAGCAGGTCGTCGACCCAACCTGACAAAATGCATCTTATCAGCAACCATGGGTTGTTTCATCCAAAAATATCTTGTAGGCCTAGGGTGGTGTTTGTCTAAGGGGATAGATATGAATCCACCTGAAAGGATAATACCATGACTATTGGATGTTGGAAGAAAGTTCTTGTAATCGTCATATGCAACAATACAAGAATGAATGTTGCATGCATGAGAAATGCAAGGATCAATGTGAGTAAAGCAACATATTCCATCAAATGGTTAAGTCAAAAATCATTATCAACAACCTGAAGAATGCCATGTAGATTTAATGGACCCTAAACCCTAAACCCTAAACCATAGTTCATCATAGCAAAGAGACTAGCTACTAATAAAAAGATTTATCCAGTAGAAAGTATCTAAAGATGCTTCTAAGGTTCTTAATTTGAATAAAGTTTCTCAAATTTTTTAAAGAACCAGCTCAACCATACATTGTTAAGACAGAAGGAAATGGATAATGGATGTTTTCAAACAAAAATTATAGAGGTATAATTTCAGTTTGGCTAAAGGATGCATCAAGCCAATATGCTTTAATCTTATATTATCACAAAATTGTATATTTCAAAATTTCACATGAGTAGCATATTGAAGTCAAATCAAATTGCTAATTTTCCTTCAATTCTAGAAACAGGATGTGTCCATTGCCATTAACAAAATTCACTTTGTCAGATTTAAATTAATTTAATATTGTTTTATTTTTTTGATTGTCACAAACAACTACCTTATAAGTCATTATAAATGAACTATCATTTGTTTAATGGCTTATGTAAACTAAAGCTTTTTGGCCCTCTCATTTTGTATGTTCCAACTTCCAATTAATTGGAAACTCCTGTGCGACTTGATGGTACATACCCCTTTTCTTCTTTATTTTAATAATTTATTAGAATGACAATTAATTAATTGTATATATTTTAAATCATTTCAAAAGATAAATTTTGTTTGAAATTAATTATTTTGGGGGTCATTTGTTTTGTCAAAATTTTAGCAGCCTCCCGACATCCCCTCCACGTGAGAGGAGGTTGGGAGGCACTTGTCTTTGGTTCTACCTGCCTGGATCTAAGATACAATGGCAAAAAATTTTCGAATTGATAATCATCCTGCTATGATATAAAAAATACAACTGCGTGAGACCTTCAAATAAAAATCTTCCCGCCCAGATTAAAGATCAATGGCACAGAAGCTTCAATCTGTGTAATCCTGGCCAAACTAAAACTTATGGCGCAGGTCTTCGACATGGATCGGACTCGACGGCTAGGGTCGAAGCAGGTTCAGTGAGTGCGGGCGCTGGAGTGGCAACGGGAGTCGGGTCGTGTACAGGTAGGCGGAATTGGAGAGTTTGATGTTGCAGGGTCGAACGACTTCTTTGTGAGGAATGGAGCAAACAAGAGAGGGACGAGATCTGGCTAGGCTTCCTTGCGTCTTTGAGTATCAAATGCTCGTGTCTGATTCTGAGAGAGCATCTATTTTTGTGCCGTGAGAGGGAGTTAGAGCGGTTTGTGAGATCGTGGGGAAAGTGGGGCCGGCGGTTGGGTTCAATGTGAGTTACAAATCAATAAAGGTTACAAGCAAGAGCAAGGGATCGATTGCAATGAAACATCTAGTTTGATTGCAAAAAATGCTCAAAATCCAAATTCTCCCCACCACAACCCTCAATGCCAATGGCCTATCCTAAAATTCAATACTTCCAATGGCTTCCCCCAAAACAGAAAACTGTATATATACATCAACCCCCAAACTTCAAAGCATATCTAATATCCTGACTATGTATGTCTACTCAAAATAACCATGTATGCCTAATAACCTCGGCAAAGGTTCTCTGCCTTTTCTAATTTTCCCCTTTAACAACGTCAATCCCTCCTTGCTTATTCTCAAACAACTTACACAAATTTCTATGTCCTTATTTATGTTGACAACATTCTTTTTACAGACAATAATAATGAAGCTATCTTATCTCAAAAGCCTTGGATCCAAATTCCACATAAAAATACCTCAACCCAGTATCATAATTTCTTAGCATTGAAGTCTCCACCATTGTAACAGGATGTTTTCTTACCCAACATAATACACCTAAGCAATACTACACTATTCTAGCATATAGGAGTGCAACCAAATCTCCAATTCCCTACCATCGAATCAAGCCTCCACTATTCCTTATGACAATCCCACTCTTCATAGACAACTTAATGGATCACACTATCAAAAGTACATACATTGCATTCATTTTAAACTACTTAAGTCAATACATGCACAATCCCCTGTGAGGTCACTTCAAAATGAAGCACCTTCTCCATTATCTCAAAAGCTCCCTTCACTAGTTCACTTCGACATTCCCATTCATCTAGGTGACTTAGTCCTTCACGCCTATTCGAGCTCCAATTGGACTAACAATTCTCAGGATAGAAAATCCACCACAGGCTTATGCTCATTAATAGGGAACACACTTATCTCTTTGAGTGTTTAAAAAGCAATAGACAATCACCAAATCTTCCACAAAATTTGAATACAGTGCCTTAGCTGCTGCCAATGCTGAATCCAATGTAAATTTATTGCAACAACATATTAGCTATGAAACTTGCCAACAATCACATATAAAGCATATCGAATTTAGCTACCACTACAAAAATAGTGTGTATAGAGAAGGAGATATAATGATGATGATGATGATAATGATAATGAAAGTAGATAATAAGTAACCTTCTATAGTTAGAAATTATTAGTTATCAAATATAATGAACAATCACAACTTCTATTATTAGCCCTACAAACCAATTCACTTTCAAAAATCACGACTTAGAATGGTGGTTATCAAAAAAATCAGCATCTAATACCTCATTGTTCGATCGACCATAATCCACAGGATCTCTTCCCGTAATGGCCTCTAAAAGAACAACCCCAAAGCTATAGATATCACTTCTTTCATTTAGAAGTCCAGTATTTGCATATTCAGGAGCTACATAGCTGCAAATTTGAGAGAAGCTAAAGATTTATTTTCCATTACATTCTCATAAACATATTTATAAATACAATTCAAGACATGATGCAGTAAAATGCTTCTGTAGGATAAGAAACATGATATGACATACCCAAATGTTCCCATAACTCGAGTAGTGACATGGCTTTTTCCAGCTCCAAGAAGCTTGGCTAAACCAAAATCAGATACTTTAGCATCGAAATCATTATCAATCAATATATTACTAGACTTGATATCCCTATGGACCACTTTTGGTTCAATAGCCTCATGTAAATAAGCAAGCCTGGCAAGCATACAACACATCTAAAATTAGGAAATAAATTCAAATTTGTTAGGTGTAAAATTTGTTAGCATAAAATCTAGAAGGGCAAACAAATGAGATAATGTTATTGAAGTTAAAGAAACATGACAAGGGGGTTTAAGGTCATATGTTTTGAATAAAGTAGCTTACGCCTTCGCAGTTCCTAGGAGAATCTTTATACGAGCCTCCCAAGTGAGAGAGCCTTGCTGGCGCAAAGCCCCATGAAGCCACTGCTCTAAGTTCCCATTGTTTACATACTCGTATACCAGCATCCTAAAAATTTACATAAAGCATTAGAAAAAGCAAGGCAAATGCTAATATTCCATGAAATAAAAACCAAATCCAAGGCAAAAAACTTGAAGAAATTATTGAGCATGAAAAACTTCGAATCACATCCCCCACTATAAGTCTACTGGAGTCTAGGCGTTGAGAATTGTGTATTATGTACACAATGGCAAATCGATCAATGATATGGCAAACATGGAGAGCAAGATGCAGGATACAAAAAATGAGGCCATCCAACACAAGAAGTTCCTAACTCTCAGGTAAAGCGGTATGAAGAACCAAATTATTTATTCTTTTAAGCATTTTTTTCAAATTCAACTAGATAAATGTGAAGGTACAAACACATTAGTAAATCAAGAAGTTAACAAGTACGTCAAATAATATCTGCTTTACCAAATAAATAACCATGATATAAAAGTTTCAAAGCATAAGGAGAACAATATTTACATATAACTAATAGGAGAGACTTGAAGAGGTTTGCATTGGCAAGTAGAGATTAATTTCTTTCATATTTGAGCAGCAAGCTGCTAATATAATAGGTTTCCGAACATGCTGAAAAAATATGCTTGTTGTCCATACATAAAAAAGAGCAGAAACATTGGGCAACTATATAATGTTTTCAAGCATAGAGAACAACATCTGCATTGATACTCCAATGTTTGAAAGCTAACCAAATTTGCATTCAAAGCCTCAACTCTGAGAACAAACAAAATAGTATTATAAAAGTTAAGGGAATTCTAATTATTATTTTTTAGCTTTAGTATCCTTGATAAGCTTATTTCAATTACGAGTACTTTAAAAAATTATATAATAAATTAATCATGTTAATCTTTCTAAAGTAAAACATAAATTTTTTAGGATTTATTTCATCCCTAATTCCAATACCTTCTTGAAGATACAATGCCAATAAAAAGTACCAAAAAGGCATTTAAGTTTTTAGCACATAAAGCCATGGATTTATCTAATCTTTGCTATCATGGTATCCCCTATTCAATCTAATATTAACATCTATAATTCTTCCCCCTCACAAAATTTGTAGCCCTCCATCCTTTCCTTTAATCTTCTTTATCCTCAAAAAGTGTAGCTCTAGATCTTTGAATATCTTGAATCGAAATTAAATCTATTTTGCTTCCAAGTGTATATCTTTCTCTGACACTTAAGGCACTTTCCACATCACTTAATGCTGCATTTTCATTATGACAAACAATTCATCCTACATGTTGAAATCTTGGCATTCATCTTTCTAATCATGACAACGCCCTCAACTAAGAATTTGATAGCTCAAATCAAGCCCATTACCTAGATAATAAATTGATAATGATTAGGTTAGGCACTGTGGCCATGTCATGCCTAAGCACCTAGAAAAGCTACTGACTTTGTCTTTAACAAAATTATTAAGAACACAACATTGCATAGTTCAAAGAAATAAACAATAAGAAAATCAATGACAAAGTAAATGCCAAAAAAATGAGTAGTTCATACTGAATTTAAGGAAATCCAACAATAAGATGAATAAAAAACTATGTTGAAGGAGGTTTAGCCTGCCATTGATTAAATCATATATACAAGAATAGTTTGATAGGATGATTGTGATGCATTTAGAGCACAAGTTTCATGTGCAAAGCAACAAAGAAGAAATTGTAACAGCTAATTGATAGAAACCATAGATTTTGATGATAGAAAATTTTAACTGAGACCTTGGGATACCTTTGAGTGCCTTCCACACAATATCCCAAAAGCCGAACTAAGTTCTTGTGACGAACATGACCAATTGCTTCTACCTCCACTCCAAATTCCTTCTCAGCCTGTCCTCTACAAATCATAAAGACTTTAAGTAAATATGATAAAATAGTCCATAGGCATATTATTTAGTCTTCTGCAAATAAGAGTACTAATTTCAATCAAAGTACAAATAGAAATATGCAATAGAAGCCCATGCAAACTTACAAATTATTAAGCAGTCTTTTGATAGCCACAGGAGTTCCATTGATGAGACATCCACGGTACACAATTCCATATCCACCCTCCCCTATAACATTTTCTTTTGAAAAATGATTGGTTGCAATTTCCAAATCCCGTAGAGTAAACCAGTGCCCCCATCCAAGATGAGAAAACTCAGGAAGGCCTGTCAAAGGTGAAGGAGAAGTTATTGGGTATGAAGAAGATGGTTTGCAAATGGTAATGGTTCTTGAATTTCCATCTTCACCAGATTGGGAACCAGCTTCTCTGTCAGTGCGATGGAGCGAGCCTAAGTGACTACCATCACAAGCATGTTTTGATTTACCCAAGTCAAAATGAACCATGACCTTATCTGGACCCATATCAATGGATTTGTCATGAATAGTGAGAAGGATCCCATCTTGTGGTACAAAATTATCAGCTGATACTTGTTCCACCCTCACCTCCTTAATTTCCTTGGATACGATTGGTATTTGGGTGGTCGGGTGGTATTTCGAGGTAAATCTCTTTCGAGTCCACACAGCAAAGCATAAAACCAATATACAAAGAACGCAAAAAATTAGCACTCCAACACCTATTCCAATTACAACCCAAAGCTTAAAACCAAAGACATCAGTTTTTTGTGAAAGTTGGTCATTCAGAGAACTTCCAGATGATGACATGCTTTTGATGGCAGGTTCCTGCAACAAATAAGAAGGTAAAGAACAAATAAGACTTAAAGGGAAGAAAAAAGAAGAAGTTTGGTTTGCCATTACATGACATTTCCATGAGTAGAGCAATACTGTAAGCAAAACCTAGCATTTTCAGCTAAAATTTCTTTGAGCAAATCCTAAAAATGAAGCCAGCTGCATAAATAGCCAACAAGATCCATCAGGATTGAGAAACAATGTTGGTCATTGTGACTAAACCATGACCCCAACAAAGAGAAACAATTGAGAAATATCTATATGTTAACTTTTGATATGCGCCTCTTAGTGAAACCCGAAAAACCACAGCTCATATAACAAGATGCAAAAGGGAAAAAATAAATTTAGAACAGAGGGAGGGGGTGATGGAACTGAAGGAGAAGTCAGTTAAGTCAACTAAATAAATAGGGGGAGAGAGGGAATACTTCTTTGCTCTGCAAACATAGATTGACGGCAACAGGTATTTCTCAGAAATACCTAGGATAGAAAACAGTTTGTTAAACAGACCAGAATAGCAATGCAATATCCAATCCAAATAATCAACTAATCAATCGAAATAATTATTTGCAGCATTTAGCAAGCGTTGCTAAATCTTCTAATTAAAATATCCTTCTGCATCTTGCTCGCATGCATTGATTCAAGAAGAAACCCTCAATAGGAGTTGGTGAAATGAAAACCATCAGAAAAAAAGCGTCAAAATAAAAACAATAGAACCAGAGCACACTCTTTCAGCCCATTTGCACCTTTTGACTTCTCAAATAGAACAAGAACATGAAGCATTTTCCTCCAAGTCGCCATCAATAGAGAAAACTAGAACCAACTATTACTCCACTCAGGAATGAAACATGAAAGATTCAGTGGGGGGAAATTAAAATAAACTGTTAATATAACGGCATCTAATCACCAAAAATTCATAACTAAAAGACCTTAGCAGAACTAAGATCAAACAATCACCAAGTCCAACACTACCCCCTCAAAAAAATAAATTAAATAAATATAAGTTGGATAAATCCTCACAAGAGAACAAAGGAATTCCCAATGCAATCGACTAGAAAGAAGAACTCTCTCTTTAAACTCCAACGAACCCATTTCTCCAGATGCAGAAACAGGGGATCGCCCTATGCACAGAACTATAATACAAACGACATTCAACATTGCAACTAGGCCATAATCATAAATCCAGCATAAAACTTCCATTTATTGAATCAAATCAATCTAAACTTCAATTCATCTTACCTCAACCACAACAACTTCGGTCTCACAGACGGAGCTAATGTTGCAGATCGCCCTTATACCGCTCCAGGAAGAAGACCCAGCTCAAACTGAGTGTGGAGAAAGCTCGGTCTCACCTTCATGGGAGAGAGCCTAGTGTTCGGTTCAGGTGCTACCAGTCAGTAGTGCTATTCTATTATACGGTTCGTATGAGCTGACGTGGACGAGGAGGAGAAGATGGGACCGCCAAACTAAAATTAGTTCGATGTTTGAGATTCAACCAGCAGGAATTCCACGAGGAAACAAAACCCTAATGTGAGAGAGAGAGAGATAGAGAGAGGGCGCGCGCGACAGTACTGTGATGGAAGAAGAAAAGGCGTTTTCGGAAGTAGGTGAAGATGGAGAAGATGACGTCTCAGTGCAGTAAAAACACCTTAGGGAGCATTTTGCAAGAAACCGACTTATAATTTTTAAAATGTGAAGTTGATATTTAGAATTTTAGACCAAAAAATGAATAATTAATATCAAGTAAGAGTTTTAAAATCGCTTTAGATTTCGGTTTTCCACCTTGTAGAAGTTTCTCTTTTTTTTTTTTTTTAATGCTTTAGACAGTTTCAATCCATTTAATGGTTTTAATTTTCAGTTATTCAGTTTAATTTACAGCAGCTTCGTGTTTGATTTTCAAGTTTCTAGCTAGTTTCAATAAAGCTTATAATAAAATATGCTTTAGTTATATATATACATACAAAAAAATAATTTTTATCTCCTCAAACCAATTATTTGGAGATCTTGATACCTATACATGTATGATTTATTGGTAACTTATAGATAGTTAAAAAGGTTCTTATCTACAAAATTTGCCCAGAGAGAACACTAAGCTAAAATAAAACTTGCCCAAAGGAAGCTTCATCCAACAGGGCTATAGTCAACACCAACCTAAAAGCAAGTAGCTGCTCACTCTAGTTGGGCTCACAACATATGAGCTTGGCCTTAGAAGATGAAATTGATGATGCGCTCATTATCGTTGAGTTCATTTAAATGACTTATCTAGACAAGTTTTTTTTCCAAAGGGGCACTCACCCTAAGGGAACTCACTCTCCTCTAGTAGTTGTCAATAGTCAAGGTCACCCGTCATAGATTTCCTAAAGCAAGCTACATGGAGGCCACACCTACAAACATATATATATGATTCCACTGATTGAACTCATCATTGACTCACAACCACTTCTGCATAAGGGATTTATCATTTACTCATGTGGACCTGGCACTTGTTCTTACGGGCTCACTTTCACATATTTGCCCTATATACCACTTCTCACGGGCTCGCCCAAAGCACTCTCTAGGTATCCACCAATGGACCAAATCAAAGGAAAAGGAAAATGTCAGATATAAAGGACCATGTGTGCGCCACTTAGCTCACTCCATTTGCTTATGTTAGTATGTACTTATTACATCATATATTATCTTTTTATTTTATTCTATGAATAACCTTCTTTGTGATCCTCTTAACTCTATAAATAAATGATATAGAGGCATATTTTGGACTTCATACTATTAAGACTATTCATATTGATATTAAAAACTTCTCACTTACTCTCCATACTTGCTAATTCACTCACATAGTGCTCTATATCTAACCAGCTATGATCTATTAATATAATATGGTGTTGCCAATAGTCAAATTTAGATCCAACATTCTTTGAGGTACAAAAAGCATTGATTAATTCTAGTGATCAGAAGACATGCACTATGTGAAGAGAAATAGAACTATGAGTCATCAATAAATTTGGAGAACCAAAACTTCACTAACCATTATGACTTAATGAAAATAGAGGAGAGAATTATTGAGATAATTCAAGATACATTATGGCAAGTTCATAGGAATGTATTAAGATTGAGTACCCATGAAGGATCATTTAACATAGTGGCCTGCCAAATAAGGCCTGAGACTAGTGTAATGACTTTAATCCTATCTCGACCATAATTATAGTCATGTTAGTGAAATGAAATATAACCTTATGCTTAGATGAGTAAGGAGGATCCGTAAAATTAAAGAGGCAAGCCCACCCTCAAAGATCAATAAGCCCTACATAGATTCATACTAAGGAATGTATGTCCCCATGTTAACAATGACATTAGTTGATGTTGATAACATGCTAAAGTGTCAACTATTCATTACCACTTTGAAAGGGTATGGATTTCGATGGTTCCCTCACATACCCATGGGTTTCATTACCTTATTATTAAAATTCAATAGGATGTTCATTCCATAACTCATAAACACTCAAAGGCCACTTAAAAGCTCGCAAGCTCTTTTGGATATGAGATAGGAATAAGGTGAGTCTTTACGAAGTTTATTGTCAAGTTATAGAGAGAATTTTTTTTTTGGATCCAATAGTCACAAAGGCCAAACTAGCTAAAGGACTGTGAGAAGGACCATTTAAGTGAGCCCTTATTCTCCGATAATTATGAACATCAACAAAGTCATTGGAACTCACTAGCAGTCAGGTGAATTCAAATGAATGCAATAGTATGGTTGAGCCCTCCTCAATCACTTTCCCTAAAGAGTTAGGAGTAAGACACAATAGGCACAAAAGTTACGAGCATGAAAGGAGTCTCCTAAGGGGCCATAGGTTGTAAAGAAGATAATACATCAGATCGATGCCAAGCCATTTAATAAAGGGTACCTTTATCGATGAAACTAGCTTATACTAAGGACATCCCATGAGTAAAAGAAGCTTCATGTATATTTTTATCATAGAAAGATGATGTAGTGTATCCCACCCCACTCATCAGTACCCTTTTATCACTCCCTTATGGGTTTCCTTGGCGAGGTTGGTAATGGTCATCCAAAATAAGGAGTTGTTTAAGTGTCAAGACAGATGACAATGTGTGTCAAAACTAGGGTAAAATTCAACACATTCCATAAGAAACATGGCAAGACATCGAAGAGTGCAAACACCTTAGAAGTCTCATGGAGTATTTGATAAAAGCAAAGAAGCTAAAAGATTTCATCCAAGTGGACCTAGACACACGAGCAAGTTAGGAGCCCTTAGATGACCAATAGAATGAGTTGGTTCCCGCTGCCACCATCCACATTACTAGCGCGGTGCCCACCATTCTCAAATGAGATGGAGTAGAGACATCCCATAAGGGTATTATCAGGTGATGACTCACTCACCAATTATTGAAGTCATCCTAATTACCTTTACCAATGTGAATAAGTTGGTGAGTGGGAACCCATACAATGATGACATTCTGGTAACTAATATGGCCACTAGCTATCAAATTGGTACATCTGTATTGATATAAGGACTTTTTCAAACATAATTTTTAAACATATTTTTATAAAATGAACTTTCTTACTTCTTAACTCATCCCTACCATAAGTCCACTCTAGGGTTTCTTAGAGGTGAGAGATCGAAAGTATGGTTTCATGGAAGTGAATAAATGTTAAATTCACTTGATATAATATGAATGTCAAGAAAGAGGCCACACCTATCAAGTAGAAAATAAGAAAGATTATGGCTTTCAAGCTAAACCCATAAAGTAGGGGGTCCACAATCTTTTGGATGTCAACTTCTTCATGGAAGTGCAATACCTTTGTTGGATCTCCAACACAGTAATGACCCAAAAGATGAGTGTGAAATGGATGATATGAATGGACTTCATAAACATGAACTTGACATGTCCAATGGATGGGTGCTCGCTTCTCAAGATCGACTCATCAATTGACTCTATAGTTAGATTTTTAGTGACAGGCTATCAAAAAATTAAAATGTACCCCAATAACTATTAGAAGACATTCTTTATCATGAGGGTATTACTGTACATCTATAAGGTGATGCCCTTTTTCTTGATAAATGGTAGATTGATTTATTACTGCATGATGGACTAAGTCTTTGAAGATAAAAAAAGTAAATATATTAAAGCATATATGGATGACCTTTTAGAAATGACTATGTTAATTGAGTAACATTTTTAGGACTTAAAAGAATATGTTTTTCATATTGAAAATATATAAGATATTTGTTCAGATAAATTATTGTGATTTCTTCTCACCTTATAAAAAACCAAGGTGGGCCCTAACAAGGTGAATAAAATTTTGAAGATTCCATTGCCCAAGACTATAAGGAACATGCAGCGAATCATTGGGTGAGTCACTAAGCTCAACAGGTTTATCTCAAATCAAGAAAAAAGTGCTCACCCTTCTTCAAGTCAAGAGAAGTGCCAAGCATTTTGCATGAAGAAAAGAATGTGAGGCAGCCTTCTAGCAACATAAACTTCATTTATCAGTGCACTCATTTATATAAATCCTTGGTTCATGGGAAAACCTACTATTGCACCTTGAAGTTGGTGGGGATGCTATCAGCTATGTGTTAGTCCACAAAGGAAAATAGTAATGACTCATTTTTTTTATAAGCAATAAGTAAAGGGGGCCCTATACCGAGTTACCCAATCATGGGAAAAGTTGGCATGGGCACTCATAAAATTAGCTCAAAAACTTCAACCCTACTTCTATGCTCACTCAATTCAAGTCATAACTGACCATTAGTAATATATGCTAAAATAGTGTTTTGACACATTCTCATAAGATTCATGTAATGGAATTATGCATTTTTTATTATGCATGAGTTTGTGAGTGTTATGTGTGTTTGTAAATGCATGAAATCTATTCTGCAGTGGGTCATAGGGGGGTCTATGTCCATGAAAATCAAATATATAACTTTTTTTCTTAGGAGCGCCATATCACTGGGATTGAAAACGTTATTGCATTAAGCTCACTTAGAAAAATAGGGAATAATATGGTGATGATTGGGTGTTACAGCAACACTGTTTAAAGGGTCGTCATGTTATATATATTTTTATAAAAAATATTAAATTTTACTTTAAAATCATTTTGGCCACACCAAGTGAGCTAATGCTTAGAGAGGGATAAATTTTAGAGAGAGAAAGTTCATTTCAAGTGACTTCACTCTATTTATTATGTCAATCCAGTTTAGAAAGTTGTCTAGATCAAAATAGATTGCATCAGTCTATCTCACTTTTCAATAGTATAGAAATTTTAGGATTTTTCAATTTAAATTAAATTATAATTTTGTAGTATAAAAATTGGGATAACTTTATATCCATTAAACTTTCACTATACAACTTTCTTTATAGTATATTGTTGACCTCATTTTTGTATGAGGTCACTAAGACCCTTCCAGATTCTAAATTTAATCCTAGACTCTAGGATCCACTCTAGACCTTAGGATCTTTCCTAGAACTAGACCTTAGAGCTTATTCTAGAGCCTAGGATTTCTTTAAATCCTAGATCTTAGAGTCACTCCAACTTCAAATCAACCTCCACCTTTGATCAACTTCAATTTTAAATCAATTCCTATATTTAACCCACTTCAATTTCGATTTGATTCCTACCTGTGACCAATTTGAATCTCAAACTCCACTCAATTCAAGTCCAAATTAATTTAAACTTCAAATCAAACCCAAATCCAGAAGTTTAAACTCAAATTCAAACCTTTAAGGCCCTGTCCTAAACACCCTTTTCAGAGATCTTTCAAACATTTCAAAACCCAGTCAAATGGCCTCTGATTCAGGGTCTATCACTTGCAAAGTGATAAGACATGTCTCTAAAGGCTACCCTCAAATTTTGAGCTCATTTTGAGGGCTCTAACCCCAGAATCTGAATTAAAATTCAAAGGCTGTAAAACCTTCAAATATTTACAGCCTATGCCACTGAGCCTAACCCCTTTGAGATCTTGACCTTGGAACCCTTATCCAAGCCTCCAATCACTTCCAGACCCTTGATTCTAACCCATTGAGCAGTAAACTGCATTTTTCAAACCCTTTTTGGACCTTAGTTGACCAATAGGTCAAAATTGACCAAAACACCCCTATGGGGCTCAAATGGGGATTTCAAACCAAATGAGCTCCAAATGGGATGCAACCACCTTTGACAAATTTCAAATGTCATTTCAAATCTTTTGAACCCATTTCCAACCCTTGAGTCAACCTGGTTGACCAAGTCAACTGGTTTGACCCAAGAGGCCCTTTAAGGGTCCAAACATGTGTTTTGACCCAAATGACCTCTTTAAGTCACCCAACCACTTCCATTGACCTCAAAATATCATTTCAAACCTGTTGAGCCCAAACCCAGACCCTGGGTCAACCTGGTTGACCAAGTCAACCCAGGTTGACCAAACAGGCCCTTAGGGACTCAAATAGGGATTTTGATCAATTTGACCTCCCCAGACCCAGGAACCACCCTCAATGTTCTTCAAATGTCTTTTCAAACCTGTCCAGCCCAGACTTACCCACTGGGTCAACCTAGTTGACTCAGTCAACATGGTTTGACCCAATGGATCCTTAAGGTTTCAAATGAACCATTTCAACCTATTTAACCACGTCAATATCTTCAAACCCTCAAAATCATTCTATTCAAAGCCTTGAACATTTCTAAACCCATTTTGAGCTCAACCCAACTTGGTTTGACTGAGTCAACCTTCAATCCTTGGTCAAATTTGTGATGGCATTTGTTCCTATCCCTTCTAGCTTTGACTTTGAACTCTTGACCCTTGATTAAATCATTCCAATTATTCCTCCACCTCCTCAAGTGCCACATCACCAATTTTGACCTGGTTGACTGGTCAAATCAAGTCAACAAAGCCTTAAATCCCTCTTTGAATTGGTCAAACCTCCCATTTTGACCTCAAAGAATGTGAGTTTAGGCTTGGAGCTTCTCCAACCTGTAGCCTTGACCCCTCCTATGCCATGTCAGCACCCATTGACCAGTTGACTGGTCAACTTGGTCAAACCCAAGCTTAAACCTCTTCTAGAAGGCCTTATCACATGCAAAACCCTTTTCCTTGATTTAAGCTGCTTTAGGCCGACCCCTTTATGCCCTAAAGCTCACTTGGAGCTCTCCTAACCAAGCTCAGGGCCTGGTTTAGCCATAAGTGGCAATGCCTCCTCTCACTCATCCCAAGTCCACCCAATAGGAGCAAGGCTTGCCCAGCCCTTTCCGCAGCCTTCCAGCTTTCCCAGGGAGAGGTGGCATCATCTGGAGAGCCCCTGCATCAATCCTAGCCGTCCAATCTAGCCCAGCCCGTTTGAATAGGGAGAAAGGCACCTTTTGAGGTTAATTGATCAAAGCAGCCTCTCTCACTAACCCTAGCCTCCCAGACCGAGCTCTCAGTTCGTTTCGAACCTCCAGAGCTTCCTCTACCTCCCCACTACAAAGTCCAAGTGGTTGCACGTCACCGGCGGCGAGTTCTCCGGCGAAACCACCACCTAGACCGTCCCAAGCTTCTAGCAGTCGATCCAGACGTGTTCGAGCTCGGATTTCTGCTGGGGATCTTCACTTGGACAATCTACAAGCTCATCAATCTAGAACTTTCGAAGATCTAACGGTATAACTCCCTAAAACCCTAGATCTAGGTCACATTAGTTAGATTTAAATAGCTTTATGATGTTAGGGTTTTAGCTAAAACGATGTATTCCCCATCATTTCTGTTCATCTCTACTCCATGTGTTTAAAATTTCAAGTAAAATGATCGATCCGATCGAGAGAACGAGGCAAAAGAAAATTTCTAGGGCGTCACTCATGGTTTCCGGTGAGTGTACGTTTTCTGGACTGTTGATCGTTCGATCAACGGTCCAGATCGAGCCCTCCCGCGGTCTGATCCGACCGCGCGTTCGATCTGTCGTTCGATCAGCCATTCGGCGACATCTGAGCCCTCTGATCAGAGACCGCGGAATCAAATCCCACCGTCTGATCTCGTCCCGCAGAGATCAACCGCGGGATTTGATCTCATCCGTTGGATCAGACTCGCCGTGATCCAACGGCTGCCACGCGCCGCTGACGTGGTTAAGTGAAAACCGCGTGAAGCGGCCCGCGGCCGACGCGTGCCCCCCCGCCGTCACGCGTTTTCGAGCCCGCGAATCCGATCGCGCCATCTGTCCTGCCGCGCCGCCTTTTATTAAAAAAAATCATTTTAAATCCTATTTTATTAGCAGAACTTCAAAAAATGATATTAAATCAAATATAAATCCAAAAAATAAGTATAATATATCAAATTGTTCAGAATTTCATCTAGTTTATTTTAAAAATAAAATCAAACTGTTTTGGTTATTATTTTATTAGTAATTTAAGAAATACAGAGAACTATATTTTATTTTTAATTAATTATATATAAGTTATTTTTATATGAAACTTGGCATGCATGTCTTTGAGTGTGTCACTGACCTCCAGGAAAATTTTCAAAATTATTTGAGTAGTTTTTGATATTAATTGGAATTATTTGAGTATTTTAATAATTTATTAATATTTGACTAAATGATTGAATATTTTGAAAATTAATTTTTTTTTATTATTATCAAACTTCTTTGGAGATCAGTGGGTCTTTCAACCCCTCAAAGTTTACTTTAATAATATTTTCAATTATTTTATGATATATATACTTATATATATATACATTTATATATTTATACATTTTGAATTCTATTTTGAGGCTATACATATTTAAATCTTTAAATATTTGAGAAGTCACTTGAGATCTTAAATATTGATTGAGCATGTTTGAATAGAAATGAAGGGGATGATCAGTGAATAATCATTTCTTGATTATTCACTAATTTTGTCTTAATTATGTTAATTAGTTAATTGCATGCTTAAGGTGCACACACCACCTAGTCTAGGTTCTCCTAGATCTAAGGACTTGCTTGTTTGCTATTGTGTATGTATGCCATGTTTATTCAAAGGGTTAGAGGAACTTTGATTTGAACCTATTCAAAACTAGTGACATAATTAAGGACAATAATTAAGGACTTATGTATAGAAAACTTAGAAAAATTTCAATAATTAGGATTCACCTCCCCTTGAGTTGAAACTTTGAACATTTGAACTTAGTGACATCCTCAGCCCCTAGAGAAATTTTCATTAATTTTTGAGGTCATTAGGTCCCCTAATTAATTTTCTAAGTCTTAAACCCTTAATTAAGCCTTTAAAACTTCTAAAAATTGTAATAAATCCAATTTAAATCCAAAAATTACATATAAACCCTCAAACTGACCAGAATTCAGTCCTTAATCTGTGATAATTAAAAGTCCTTTGATTTGACAGCAATTTAAACCCTAATTTGATTTTAAGTGAAAACCAATATTTAATTAAGATAATTAATTAATCAATAATATAAAAATCCAAAAATCTCCCAAACACTTGGGGATCCCTCCTTAGGTTATTCCTGATCTTTGGAGGTGTTTTCAAGAGATTGGGGATTTGTTTGAAGCAAAATCACTAAAATGACCCTTAATTGAAACAATTTAATAATTTCAATAAATATCCAAACTTCGATAATCCATAACTAATTCCAGAAAAATCCAAATCACCCAAACTCACTTGCATTCAATTCCTAATAAGGTCTAATATTTATTAAAAATATTAAATTCCAGAAATTTGCAATATTTTAAAAAGTCAATAAATCGGTCAACCGTAGTCAAAACTAGTTCGAAACTTCAAACCTTTGTAATAAAATGTAGAAAAATCCGATTTCAACGTACTTACCTTCTAACAGATCGTAGTAAGGTCTAGTATTTTGATAAAATACAAACATTCCAGAATTTGAGCTTAATCAAAAAGTCAATTTTCAACCCTTTAATCAATTCACTAAAATATTCTAAAAAATTCATAAAACTCAAAATCACTCTAAAACTCAAAAAATATTGGTTTAATGCTTAAAACACTTAACAAATCCTTTAAAACACAACAACCACCCTAAAGTTGAAGTTTATTGGCTGGACTATTCTGGGCTGCGGGGCTAAGTGTCCTAAGGAGGCTGGTTCCTCGAGCCTGGTGGCACAACGCCACGAATGAATTCTAAAGGGTGTCAAACCTTAAAATGAATTAATTTTTAATTATTTAACATTTTAAAAATCTCTAATTCAATTACATTAATTTGGTTTATCGGCTGGACTACTCCGGGCTGCGGGGCTAAGTGTCCTAAGGAGGCTGGTTCCTCGAGCCTGGTGGCACAACGCCACGAATCAATTAATGGCAGACTTAAATTAATTAAGCTTTAAAAATCAGTAACTAACTCATTTTTGTATTAATCTACTCCTTTAATTCCAACCAACTTAAATAACTTAATCAACCCCGATTGCTACTGGGTAACCCAGGCCTACGAGGCTATTAGCTTAGCCCCAAGGAAGGTGAAATAAACTTCACGGCCTCGGTGTGAAACAAAGGTAGTAATCAATTAACTTTTAAAATATATTTAATTAAAATTCTTAATTTATTAATACTTAAATTTTAATCTAAATCCCCTTTTAAGCCTTAACAAACTCACACTTTTAGACAACTTCAATTAATAACCTACTTTAGGATCTATCCCAGCCACACGACCTTTCTCACACACTTTAGATGATGTGTTAGGACAACCAACTCTAGATCTAGGTTAGGCCGATGTTTACTTTACTGCTGTGTGCCGGATTTTTCGTAGTTTTCACTGCATGATTGTGGATGAAATTGCTTTGCTGTGTCTGCTTACTTTTTCTGTACTCTGTGGATGGATTGATGTGTTTGGCGACTAGATTACCCTTAGGTTAGGTACGATCTGGATGTTGACACAGTTTTCTGCAGGTGGCCACGCTCATGCAGGGCAATATAAAAAGGGGGCAAATTAAAAATGCATAAATATTATAAACTCTTTGCACAGGTGCTTCAGCTGCTAAAGCCCCCAAATAAAAAGAGCGTGGCCAGTGTGTTTACTTTATTTTATGCTCATATACAACTGCTTGGGAATAACTGCTTTATTTATATTAATTGCTTAGGATAACCCTGCAGGTGAGTCTAGATTTTTATTTTGATATCAATGTAATTTGTGCAAGTGTCAAGTGTTGTGAAAGTTTAGTTTGAGTTGGGATACATAGATCCAAAGCTTGGATTCCAAAGAGGAAAGGATACCCCTTTAGGGAACACTCCTTTTCCATTTGGAAATCCAAATTTGGATCATACCTCTTCCTTACCCAAAGAGGAAGGAGTGGCCTTCCCCTTAAAAGGGAAGTGCCCTCTTGTCCATTTGGGTAATCCACTACGAATATTCCAAGAAGATTGAAGAAAAGGAGTCCAAAGAAGAATGAAGTTGAAGATTTGAAGACTTGAAGATTGAGAGTATCCCACTCAAAATAACTTGCGTCATTACTAGGCTTAGAATCCGGGTTGTTGTCAGTGGTGCCCGGCCACTTTACTTTCTGTAATATTCTGGTTTGTAATAAGCAAGGCAATTCTGCCTATGGACATTTATTAATTAATTTATATTCGATGTAATGATTTGATTGCCTTTAGGATTACTTATTTTTACTAGTTTTTTGGCGATTGCATGCCGCTCTTTGTTTTCGCCTGGATACGTGAGGCTCGTGAGGGTGTGAAATTTTTGTATTCATAATCTTAAAAGTCTAAAATTTTAGTGAGTCTAAATAACATAGAAAGATAACGAATCTAGGGAATTAGCCGGGGATCGACCCCGGGTCGCATGCATATTTTTGCATTCTTCTTTCCTTGCTTTAGACCCTTCCCCGCCTGCGGGTAGAGTCCGGATAGTCTGACCTATGAGGACGAGGTGCCGGACCTGGGGAAGTTCAGTCTTCTAAAAAAAATTATTTTATAAGCCTGTTTTTAAAAATTTCAAGCATATTTGATTTGAGGTTGTTAACCAGCATGCATTGCATTAGATACAAATTAAAGAGTCAAAATTTTAATTTCATAGTCCTTAGCATTTTAGCACCCAACATAAGTCCATGGGGCCAATTAGGAGAATCTCTAGATGTCGGCCCCAACTCTCCAAAACTTTAACTACAATGTCCCTACCACTCTTTCATAAAAGACCGGATTCATATATTTTAAATCGATTAGGTGGTTAGCTGGCTCCCCAATCCAGGCCGGGGTAAGTCCAGGTTTTGCACTGCATTAGTTAGGATCGGACGACTGTGGTCCAGTGTCCAAAATAGATTTAGGATCCGGGGCAGATCTTTGATTATAAGACCCCAAACTTTGGGAATCTAATCCCAAATTTCTAATAAAATGCTCAATTCTAATTAAAGCTTCATTTCAATCCTAAAACATAAAGCCCAACACTTAGATTAAGTTGGGACATTTCCGGATGGTTCTGGAATCTCAAAGTGTCCCCTACCTCTCATCCTTTAACTCCGTTAATAACTGTTCAATTTTGATCCATTCCCTTTTGATTTTCCAATAATTCTACTCATAATTTGATATCACTCCTAGAAATTCTGAACAAAATTTTGCCATTATTTTAATCGAGAGTTTTCGTAGGAGATTTTATCTCCCTACGATGTAATTAACTACGAGGGCTTGCGCTCGTAGGAGATTTAGAACCACACACGCACCTGATTTTAAAAATCGATTTTTCAAAACTCAATTGGATTTATTTGGGAAAATTTAAAATATTAGTGATCATTATTATCATATTCAAAGAATTATCATCGAGTGATATTTTCTCCCTTCGGGGAGATATATCTTTCTTCGATAAGGCTTTGGATGTGAACCTAACGATCACACTTCTTGAATATTGTAGTTGGATATTCAGTTGAACCTCATTTTGACCCTTCGGGGTCATATGAATTTCTCTTTAGCATCCGCTCACAATATTCAAGTTGGATTTCATAATTCTAAGTCTGAATACCGTCATGAAAGTTTATTTTCGTCCTTCGGGGTGATATACTCTTTCTAACGAGTTGATTCGACCTTAGAATTAGAACTCAACCTTAATATTAAAATCCCCAAAGAAAACCAATATTTTCAAAACATATTTTCAAAATTTCACCAACATATATATAAGTGTATTTTGGATATTTTAGTATTTTCTTTAGAAATTTTTGCTAGCTAAATTAAAAATTATGCTATTCTAGCAAATTAAAAATTGATTTAGCCTAAAAAAATAAGATTGTAGAATACTTAAGGGCTTCAAAATAGAGTTCTATATAATCCCTGATAATTTGATAAAATTTTGAAATCATGAAATTCAACTTAATTATTGAAATTCAGAGTTTCTAGTATATCATTCTCCGAATTTTTACAATTTTAATTATTTCTACTTCTTTTATTAAAATAAAATTTTATATATGCTTATTTGCTTGAAATGAGTAATTTTGAAGATTTATGAATGTTGGAGGATGTTTTAATATGTTGAATGCACTAGGAGCTATAAGAACCTAACTTTTAGAATATTTATTGTGTTAAGTATTTGAGAGTCATAATGATCTATTTTTTGATATGCTAGCATAGGGAGTCATAAGGGCTTGAATTCTTATATCTATTTTTGATGGAAGGCATAAGGGTCTGAGAGAATTTTGTTACTTTCTATTTTATTATATGAAGAACTTTTTTTTTTCACAATCATTTTAATTTCTAATTTTTTGCTAGCACTAATTTGTTAAGTATAATAGCCTGGTAATAATTAATTTTAATTCACTTTTTGTATAATGGGTCAATTATTAAAAAGTTAGATTTGTGGGTGTGACCATTTGAGTTCTATAGGCTCATACATATTTTATATTAAGTTTTATGTTCGGGAAAGGGCAGGAGACAGTTAAGAATCTGAGGTTGATGGTTCTAATCTTTTTAGTTTGTGTAGGCATTTTCTTTGTTTTTAGATTTTTATACAATTATGACTATTGTAAGTTTTGCTCTGCTTTATTTTATTTTGGTCTATAGTCATATATTATAGTGTAAAGATTTGTTGTATATATATGTTAAAGATAAATAAAATGAAATGAATTTATGGTTGAGATTATTTTCTTTTTCTTAGAAGTAAATTAGTAGCTCTTTTAGCTGTTAATATTTAAAAGAAGTTTTGAAAAGTTCTCCAAAACTTAGATCTTGGGCGTGTCTGCCACCAACCAATATGATATGACCTGTTATGTTTGGTTATATGGATTTGGGTTATGACACCATCCCCTCAAAGTTATACCACTATAGGAAATTCAGACATTACTGAAGATTTTTTCGATGGTTAGTATACATTTTCCTGTGATTTTGTAAATAACCGGCGACCTTTTGGCGGTTCAAAAATCTCAGGTAAAAAATCATAGGAAATGATTTCCAGTGGCCTTTTTTCTGTGGTTTTATTCTCCGGCATCTTTCTGGCTGTTCATATCGCTGGTTATTTCTGGCAGTCGTAACCCTGGTCACCGTCGATTTTTTATCGGCGACATACCAGTTATCAAAATTGTCGGGCAGTCGTCGGTTGAACGTCGGAGAAAGCTAGTAAGCGCTGGTATATCACCGGCGGTCAAAACCGAAGAAATAACTGGCGGCTAAACCATCAGCTTATCGTCGGAGAACCGCCGACAACCATCGGCAAGCTGCCGGTAAGTACTAGCGGCTATAGTGAACTTCCGACAGTTATAATTAGCCGTCTAGTATCATCGTTACAGGCGGCCAAACCACCGATTGGCCGCCAAAAATTTGTAGCATTTGAAAAAACAAATTTACATCCTCCCCTCTATATTTAATGAATTTCACCCTAAACTCTAAACCTACATAGAAAATATAACATATGGGTAATACACCACTATAATCAATCACAACAATTATCACAAATATGTTCATCAAAACAAATAAACTCATCATAAGTTCATAACCAAATGAATAACACAACAAGTTCATCATAAGTAATTGTTTAAACCAAATAAGTTCACACATAAGTTCATCATAAGTTCATCAAACATATAAGAGTAATAATCCTCCTCCGTGTCCTTGCTTTCTGGTGATGCATGTGACTGCTCTTGCTCTTTTTTCTTTTGATTTTCATCTCTATACTATCGCAATTATGCATGCATCTCATTTTGAACATATCTCATCTCTTCTATCTCTCTCGTCAGTGCTGCAACCCACTGGCTTACACTTTCTTCTGCTTCACTAGGATCATAAAATTATGATGTGGATGAACGACCCTCATAAGCATAGCCTAGCGAATCTAAGACATATACCCTCCCCTTTTACCTTCCTCCAACAACATCTGACCATGTATGATACTTAGAATACTAGGTCGATCCTGAAGATGATCCCTCACCAGTGGACTGACGACTTTCCCGAGCTTGCACAAAATCATCATGTAAGAATAAATTCATAAAATAAATTGATATTAGAATTAGTTTCATCATTAATTTTGTTAACTTTAATCTTATTGACATACCTATGTCTGAGATATCATACATGTGGTCAAATAATATAAAGGAAGAAACTTTTACTAAATTAGATTGTTTCCTTATTTATCTCTTATGCAATTTATTATTTTTTTAATGGTGGATAAAAGTGATCAACAAATAAGGAAACAAATGGTGGAAGAATTTCATTAATCAAGTGATGAGGTCAAAAGTCTTGTTTTGAAGCTTAGGCTTCATAGAAGGTGGCTTAAAGCTTAGAAAAAAGTCAACATCACATTATGAGGCAAGGGGAAAAAAAAGAACTCTAATTGATAAGTGTAATGAAATTGAAATCTCCTTGAAGGTTATGAAAATAAAAGAAAATGACTATACTGAATTGAGCATGGATATGATAAACAAGACATGTTTTTGAAGTGTAAAGTTTCACTATGAAGAAAATTTCTTAGAAGATAAGGATTTCATAACTGGCCCAACACAAATTGAGCCTATAAATTATGTTTTAGATACAATAGCAACATCAAGCCTTTATCTCACTATGTGGAGTAAGCTACATAAATCATTTTTCTCTATAATATAATTTACAATAATTACATGTGCATTAAGTGTATCAAGTAGAAATATTATATAAAAAATAAATAAACCCAGCTTGTAATGTGTGTAATATATATGTTGTAAATTAACGTCATTATTCTAAAGTTAGCCATCAACATTAATGGTAAATTGTCCTCCATAGAATTTGTAAGGAAAAAAATCATATAAGCTTCATATGTTATAAATTAATGGCACTCAATCAATATATCTATAGTTCATATACAAAGCCAACAAAAAGTTATACAACATGTTACTAATTTTTCCATATGTTATAAAACAAAAAAATATATTATGTTACCAATTTCATAAATAATCTATTTTAAACTTGGCTTTTATTGTCTACATATAAGCCTTGTATGGACTGATCAAGAGTCAGGTTTTGGAGTTTTAGAATCCATTTATGCTAGGTGGTTATAACAAAGACACAATGATTGGCATTTTTAAAAAGTGTGATGTAGTACATGACAATAGTCATTTTATTCATTTTCTTGATAGAACTTATCATATGATGCCATTATTCTCTAATCATTTTTGAAATTTGAATAAATAAATCTATTCTTCATGCAACCTCATAAAAGAAGTTAATAGAAAATGTGACTATTATGAGATGTTATACAAACATATATAATGATCACCAATATTTATTTAGTTATTTCTATTTTTCTTACCCGTGGAAGGTCAAATCATGAGATTAATTTGGTTAGAAAGAGCTAAAATAGTTTTTTAAGAGTGAGAAAATTGGATTAGCAAAGTCAGGCTTTTCTAGTCTCTAAAATAGTATGCCTTCCATCATTGCTTGAACATAACCAAATTAAGCCACATCCTGTAACATTTTATTCATCGTCCTCTCCAAGAAAAATATTGAGCTCCCAATACTACTAATAAGTTCAGATGCCTGTTGAAAGATATCTAAAATTTAACCTATAACATAAAGATTTCTAAAAAAACAAAAACAAAAAATGCAAACCTAGGGTTACGGTTCGGACGCCGGTTTCGTGCAGGAGTGGGGGCGAAATCTTCGGCCGTGCTTCGATGCCGGAGTGGAGTCGAGATCGTGGGCCAAAGGGAGATTTTCGGTGGTCGGATTCCTGCAACAGGAAGCACGGTCAATCGTAAGAGGGCGGAGTAGACGGGGGGCGACTGTTTGTTGGGAGAGAGAATAGGATACGAAGAAATGAAATTGAAGGCTCGGGATGGCTTAATTTAGGGCTATTTTTGGCAGCTTTCTGACAGTTCGGACTATAGGAAAAAGTTCACTTAAAACTGGCGGTTCGAGCCGCTAGTAACACGCGAGTTAGAAATAATACCGGCAGGCTAACCGACGGTTACTTGACTGCCACTAATTTCGGCGGCGGTTAATTAAATAATCGTCAGTTGAACCGCCGATAAAACTGGCGGTCTAACCACCGGTAATACCAGTGGGTACATAACCACTGGTCCAGACCACCAAAAAATCATGAATTCCGGTAGTGTACTAGCCAAATTGGACCACTCAGTTAGGCTACTTAAAAAGGTGAATGATACAAATCTTCTACATGTTATGGATTACCATCAAGGCTCAAGAACTCGTCAATTTCTTTTTGGACTTCAACTTTTCAAACATTGGTAGGGATGAGGTGAGTGATGAGGACTAAGCTTGGATGTTCTACATAGATAGGGTATTAGAAGATCACGGTATAGGAGTAGGCATGGTCTTGAAAAGTTAAGATGGGACTATCTCAACATATTTTTACTTAATGGAAATTATAGATTTTTTCTTACAAGATAAGATGAAAAGATAACTTTTTTTCAATAAGAAATAAAACTTTATCACAAAATAAATAAGTAAAAATAAGAAAAGATATAACTCATAATCATAGACAGAAAAAGTATGCAACACTTCAATATATATATATATATATATATATATATATATATATATATATATATATATATATAGTGTCTTTACCAATTATATTACATATGGGCAAGCCTAATTAATCCCTGAAAGAACTTATACAATGAATCTAACAAAATGTCTAGAGGTAATACTCCTTTCCCGACTAGATATTATGGGATAAAGTGGCCATAAGCCAATAATTGACTAGATATTATGGGATAAAGTGGCCATAAGCCAATAATACTCCTTTAGCCGCTTAATTATTGTAACAACCCAAACTATTGAATATCAAGATGTTATTAACTTTGTGGTAATGGCCTCATCATTTTATCCCATTCATATAACTTCCTAGAAGGTCACCCATCCTAAGAGTACTCATGTATGGACACACTTATGTTAGGAGTTTCTACTAAAGGCTCAATCATTACACCAAAAGGTACCTCAATGTTTAGAGTTTACTTTTATTTACTTAGTGGGTTTTACAGTCCCCCTCATTAGATAACTGCATCCTCATCAATTTCCTTATCCCGGAATTGCCACTAGATATATATGATTCTAAAGATAAAGCTCCCATCTTATGGCTAGTGTATTTATCTGTTATTATTTGTAATAGCCAAAACTCTTAAAGATCGAGATATTGTATACTTTTTCCTAATAGCCACATAATTTTGTTCATTTATTGTAACTTCCTAGGGAGGTCACCCATCCTGATACAAGCAGACCAAAGTTTGCAGCTTCAAATGAAATTCTAATTGGTACACCAAAAGACACATCAATATTTAGTTATTTAGCTATAATTTCATAAGGGGTTTCATATTCTACCCTCAATTAAATAGCTGATGTTGTCATTAGTTTTACTTAAACCCGAATCATCCACCAGGCAGATGGAAGCACTTAGTTCTCATTTTCTGGTTGGTGCATTACCTTAATACCATTTGTAATAAGTCAAACTCTTAAATATTGAGATATTATCTATTTTGGTCTAATGTCACCATTCTAGGAGCACTATTATACAAACACACTTTACTTTGGAGTTTCTACTAAAAGTCTAGCCATTATACTTAAAGATGTATCGATGTAAAGAGTCGAGTTTTATTTACTAAAGGTATTTCATAATTGTCTTGTATCCTTAGTCTATATAAAGTCTCCTTAAATGGCATAATTCATAGTTGTTGATAAATTTTTTTTTTTTTGGTTTTGATGGGTTTAGTATCTTTTTTTATAAAGAACCATGAGCTATAGGATGATAGACCGTGAGATATTGTCATGATAATTTTACTATCTAACATTACAAAATGCCAATCTCTCTTTCATTTTTATAATCAATCTCGTCCGTAAAATTCAAGAGTCGCTCACAGACAAATTTGACTTCACATAAACTTTTACTCTATTATAATAAATATTTAAATATACAATAAATACATGTCAATTTTATAGATCATATTGGCTAGCTAGCTGGTTAGCTAGTTTATTATATGTACAGAAATTTTTTTTCTTTTAAAAAATACGAGTGGTCCTCTTTCATATGGATGTTATTGTATATTTTATATATTTCTTAATGTTGGATGCTACAAATTATGTTCCATAATCCAACAAATAATTGATTTTACAGACAATTTGCCATTAAATATATCAATCAAAGAAACTTTCAAACAATATAATAAATTTGGATGCCATCCTTCAAAAATTTTAGTAAGCAAATAGAATCTTAGCATGATAATTAATTGCCTGAAAATAACGAAATAAGCATATTTTAGGATATGATTAATTTTTAATTTTTTATTTAATCAAAATATAGTTAAATATATATATATATATATATATATATATATATATATATATATATATATATATATATATATATATATATACAGCCATCAAATTTGCTTGCAAGCTTGCTCTTTGTCCTTTTCAGAAGAATTTGACAATTCCTGTCTTACATCAATACAGCTACTTAATAATTGATAAAATCCAAAATTTCGTTTTTCTTAGGTCATTTATGAAAAATAAAAACAAATTTTTATTGCAAAATAAATAAATAAATAAAGTTCAGACTATATAAGAAGCCAATGAGATCTCAATCTATAATAAATTATTGCATCTGTCATCTTTGAAAATGCTACTAATTATGGCGTTTATACTATACGCCACCAATAATAGTTAATGATTTTTTTGGGCGCATGCACCACGTTGAATGTGAAGCTATCTTAAATAATGGACCATAAATTCAACAATAAAGGCTTTCATAATTATTAAATTTAATTTAATATGAGTAAAATATTCTTCACTTATATTTCGTTTGAGATATATATTTTACTATTTTATAAAATTATTATAGAGAAAATAATTTTTTAAAACTGTTCTAAAAATAGCTTTTTTAGTATAAATTTTTTTTGAAATCAACAAAAAAAGTAATTGTTTGTCTAAAAAACAAAGCAGAAAGAAAGCTGTCTCAAACGAAATGGAACATCTTTCTTACTGCTTTATAAAAGTAGCTTTTTAGTACAATAATTTTTGAACTAAAAATTTTGAAACTAGGCTTCGTTTGAGATGATTTTTCTATTGCTTCTTAAAGCCGTTTTTTAGTATAAAAATTAAAATTTGTGTATTAAAACTTATTTTAAGAAGCAATAAAAAAGCCGTACCAAGCGAAGCTTTCGTTTGGGAAGGTTTTCTTACTACTTCTTAAAACAGCTTCTTAGTACAAAAGTTTATATTTTTATACTAAGAAGTTGCTTTAAGAAGTAGTAAGAAAGTCGTCCTAAATGAAGCCTTAGTTTCACCTTAGTCAATATTGAATTAAATATCATAATGGAAAATTTTTTAAGAGCTCATTTAATTGTTTGAAATTAAAAAATATATATTTAAGAAAGTGATCATTTATTAGATTTCTGTATTAGTTGAATATAATTAAGCTAATGTTAATAGAACTTTTGAATTTATAAATATTTTTAAAATCTCTCAAACTTTAGGATTTTAATATCACGTTTATAATAACCAATAAATCAAATAAGGAGTACTTCTGGTGAAGATGAATTGTTTAATTTTCAAGAAGGAATTTGGGTTATGGATGTTGGATTGAGAAAAAGTCAAACCATTAATAAATGTTTGCATCTTTTTTTTATGAATGGATTTTTGTGTTGATGTTTGAATCTCAACTAAAGCATTTTATTTAATACACTACTCTCAAGCATGAGATGAACTTCAAATTTGTTTGGGATGGCTTTCTTAATATTTTCTAAAACAACTTCTCAATACATAAATTTTTAGTTCAAAATCAGCACATCTGCAATCCGAAGAACATTATTTTACCATTGTGTCTTGAAATTAGATTGACCATAAATCGATAACCATATAAAGGGCCTTAATGCATATGTTAGTAAATGAAACTATCCAATTTAACTTGGTCACTTGATTATTCTTCATTTTGCTATCCTAATATGTTTTGCTTTTCTTCTATTTGATTAATTAATTACATTTTTGTTTATAAGGATTAAAACCTTAGACCTCCACTTTATAGATCAAAGGGAATACCATGTAATCAGTTGCAACTCATTTTTCACTTTGTTTAAATCAACCAAAGTTTATTAATATTATAATGGTGGAATGATAGCTTAATCCAAGTTTAATTATTAGTTAATTTTAGAGAAATTTAATAATTTTCTAGAACTTCATGTGTGTAGTATAGTTGTTAAAATGGTGATAACTCAATTAGTTTCATTGTGGGGTCTGACCAAACTAAATAAAATTAAGGTTACACATTATTAAAATGTAACATAAATAGAGCAAAATGAAGGATTGTTGGGTCACCTTGATCTATACTCTTTTTTAAATTGATAGACTTTTGTGAATCTCTCTTTAAAATATAATGAGTAAGGCTCCCTAGTAGGTTGAGCGGCTACCTGAAATGGTTGTGGTGGAGGACCACTCGACTAACTGTTAGATGGTTTCTTCCCCTTATCTACTGTAAATACCGTTACAACCCACTTTTAAAAGGATTTATAAGGCTTGTTTGATTTCTTCTAATCAGACGAATCCTTTAATAATAACATATGAGAAGTCTCTGCCTGTAGGTTATTCACTTTATTGAGTAGCTTTCAAAGGTTTTTATAGTGAACCCTTTCAAAAGAAAAGCAATAGGCTCTTGGATATTCTTCAGGAGAATTTATTCTGCATGTTACTTGCAACTGTGGTTCACATTTCATCAAAAGATTTTTCCATCTCAAGATGTTTTCAACTAGAGACTCTCTCGACTTCTGCTTCTCAACGACCAAATTGTACGATGTCGAGCTTCGGAGAATCTCTTTAAGAATAGACCCTCCAACTCAACAAAGGTCCTCATCAAATCGTTCAATATATCAGCATGCCACTCGAAAGTGATTCCATAGAGACTACTAACGAACTGGTAAAATAGTAGAGCATCTGACACTCTTACATTACAATAGCTTGCATGGAAGTGGGCCAGGTGCTGCCTTGGGGTTTTCAATACCACTAAACACTTTAAAAGAAGGTGGCACGAAGCCCTTCAAATAAGGAACTAAGTCATACTCTTTAGGGTAGGGCCCATCTTTTAGAATAGATGCGGCCCCTTGGGAATGGGCTAAAGCCTGCATTACTTGAGTTTTAATAATATGTTTGATTTCCTTATCAGCTGGCACTGTAGGGACAAAAGGGACTATTGGCGGTATTAGGGGAACTTCTAGAGTTGAATTGGGGATATTTGGGTTTGAATATGGTTTTCGTCTTCATCCATCAAAAAGTCATCCAAGTCCAGGTTGTAGGCTTCTATGGCTTCTTTCTTCTTAAGGATATTCTGGATTTCTTAAACCACCTCATCAACCAGTCTTTCCTTTATGGACTTAGGGTGGATGGGAAAGTATCCACTGTAATCCATCATGTATTTAAAATTCTCATTGTTTAGCTTTGATAGAATGGTCTATAACTTAAGAACTTCTATAGAATTAAGGGACTCTTCTCCTATTTGATCAATCATATCATCATCTATGCTAGCTGCAATCCCTACCCCTTTGACTATTCTAGGGTCGGTAGTCACAAGGGTGGCATCCATAATAGGTTGAGGGGTGTTGACCTTTGATATATATTAAAGGAAAAAGAGAATAAAAAATACCTACCGCTGTCATGCCCAAACACAAATCCTATTGAAATCTTGTCGTATCACGCCACATTTATAATGGCCATATCCTGTGAATGACGTTGAAACTTCACTTGTTTGTGACATCTGCTTACCCTAGTCATTGAAAGCTAGGACAACAACACCCCAATTCTCTTCTTTCATGTATTCCCATTCACAAGCACCTACCGAACTCACCCAGTTTGTAAGCCAAAGCTCCAATCCTGATAATAGCTCTTCCCCATCTCATCCAAGCTCTACCTAACCAATGACTCACTTACTCCTCCAATCTTTCTATGACCTAGTCACAAGAAATTGGCCTTCAACCTAAGCTTCAATCAGCTATCAATATCCATGATAGTAGTAGTAGTCGGACTCCAAACACAGCGAGGCCTAGTCTTCCTCGTCAACTCTTCATTGAGTCGAAACCACATGTACATAGATCCTGATCTGCTCTCTGATCAAACTTCTCCTCCCTTGTCGACTTCATTGCTCTAGCCAATAGCTCCCTTACACCTGATCCTCCAATCCATTGCCCACGTTCAAATTCCACTGCAAATGGCTACAAACTAGGCCAAAAACTTCCACTACCCATTTCTTCTTTGTGATTGAAATCCCTCCAAAGACCGAGGCCGACCCCATCCTCACTCCTCCATTCTCATCTCCTGTACACATCGATCGAGACCCACGAACCCAGCAAGCCTTAAATTCCTACCCTATTTTGCCTCCTGCCCAGATTCCTTCTACTGCAAGCAAGACCCAATCCCTCCTACCTGACATATCCAAGCAATTAGGTATAGGTTTTATTTTTATTTTAATTCCTAAATGTTATTAATTTGTATTTTAATTAGTATTAGTAGTAGAAGTATAAGTATGTGTGTATGTATGTATGTATGTATGCATGCATATCTATGTGTGTGTGTGTGTCAAAAAGAAAAAAAAGAGAAAAAAAGAGAAGATGTCTTTCTTGTTGTGTTTTATGCATCGTCACCTCATCGACCACCAAGGTATAACCTCTAACTTAAACCTTGCTCTTGAAGTTCGTGTCGAACCGAAAAACTACCCATATATGCTTTTCTCTAGCATGGTAGGAAGGGAACCCAGTGTGACACCTACAACAAGGTAGGTAAATCATGTACACACTTTTCTCTAGCATGGCGGGGATAAAATATAAAATTATGTTTTTTTTTTGAAATAGGTGCCCGAGGACCCATACACGCCTTTCTTTGGCATGGTGGGATTGAAGAATTTTTTTTCATGGTGTCACCTGACACTTTCCATACACACTTTTCTCTAGCATGACAAAAGGCCTAGATTCCTATAGTTTCTCCTAAATAGGAGAGACACCAGGAGGCTGCTGGATTTTCCAGTGAATTTGAGGCTTAACTTGAACAAAATCTGAACAATAGGGAACTCATATATTGGATGATAAAAAAAATAAATTTAATTGAGCAAATATAAAGGATTATGACTTGAGCACAACATCAAAACTAAATCATATCATCATCTTTGCTAGATGTTATCCCTACCCCTTTGACTATCCCACAGTTAGTAGTCACAAAGGGGCATCCATAATAGGTTAAGGGGTGTTGACCTCTAATATAGATTAAAGGAAAAAGAGAATAAAAAATACCTACCTCTATCATGCCCATACACAAATCCTATCATATTACACCATATCTATAATGGCCATATCCTGTGAACGACATTGAAATGTTGCTTGTCTATGACATTTGCTCACCCTCGTTGTTAAAAGACATGCAAACAACACCCCAACCTCTTCTTTCCTGTATTTCCATTCTCAAGCACCTACCAAACTCACCTAGTTTGCAAGCTAAAGCTCCAATCCTGGTCATAGCTCTTCCCCATCTCATCCAATCTCTATATAGCTAACGCCTCACTTATGCCTCCAATCTTTCTCTACTCTAGTTGCAAGAAATCATCCTTCAACCTAAGCTTCAATCGACAACCAATCTCCACGATAGGAGTAGTAGTCGGACTCCAAACACAACGAGCCCTAGCCTCCCCCATCAACTCTTCATTGAGTCAAAACCACATACACATAGATTCTGATTTGCTCTTTGATCAAACTTCTCCTCCCTTGTCGACTTCATTGCCCTAGCCAAGAGCTCGCTTATGTCTGATCCTCCAAGCCATTATCTACGTTTGAACTCAACAGCAAATGACTACAAACTAGGCCAAAAACTTCCACTACCCATCTCTTCTTTCCGACTGAAATCCCTCCACAAGATCCAGGCAGACCCCATCCTCACTCCTCTATTCCCATTGCCTGTACACATCGACCAAGACCCACGAACCCTGTAAGCCGTAAAATCCCTCCCTATTTTGCCTCATGACCAATCCATCTGCTGCAAGCAAGACCCAATCCCTCATACCCGACATATCCAAGCCATTTGGTATAGGTTTTATCTTTATTTTAATTTCTAATTGTTATTAATTTGTATTTTAACTAGTATTAGCAATAGAAGTATAAGTATGTGTATATGTATGTATGTATGTATGTGTGTGTGTGTGTGTATGTGTGTGTGTGTGTGTGCGCGCACGCGTGTGTGTGAGTATGTGAGTGAGTCAAAAAAAAAAAAAAATAAAGTTAAAAAAAAAAAGTAAAAAAAGAGGATTTTTTAAAAAAAGAGAGGATGTCTTTCTTGTTGTATTTTATGCATCGTCATGTCGCCGACCACCAAGGTATAACCTCCTTAACTTAAATCCCACTCTTGAAGTACGTGCCGAGCTAAAAAATTGTCCATACACACTTTTATCTAGTACGGTGGGAAGGTAACCTAGTGAGACATCTTCGACAAGATAGGTAAACCCCATACACGCTTTTCTCTAATATGTCGAGGACAAAATATAAAAGTGTATTTTTTTGAAACAGGTGCTTGAGGACCCATACACACCTTTCTCTGGCTTGGTGGGATCGAAGACTTTTTGGTCATGGTATCACCTGACACTTATCATAAAAACTTTTCTATAGCATTGCGAGATGCCTAGTTTCCTGTAGTTTCCCCTAAACGGGGAGATATCGGGAGGCTGTCGGATTTTCTAGTGGACAGGAGGCTTAACTTGAGCAAAATCTCAACAACAAGGAACTCGTAAATTAGATGACAAAAAAATAAATTTAAATGATTAAATATAAAGTATTATGACTTGAACACAACATCAAAACTAAATCAAACTTAATCAAATGATATTAGACGACAAGCGACTCAAATTTAGACTTATATTTGAACCTGAACTCAAGTTGGACTTGATTTGAACATTAAGCCAACATGACTTGAACATTTGAACTCAAGCCAAGACTTGAGTTGGACCATGGGGAACTTGAACTTGAGCTTAAAGCTAAATAGAACTCAAATGACTAATAACAAAGGCTTGAACTTAAATGAATGAAATTGGTATAAGAACTTGAGATTGAACTATAACTTGGATTAAAAGAAGAACTTGGAGTTGGATCTAATTTGAATATTACATGAACTTGACTCAAACTGAACAAGGACTTAAAATTGAATTGGACTGCAAAGGACTTGAATTTGAACCAAATACAAGAGTGCTTGAACTTACAATTTGGAAAGCATGGAACAAAACTCAAATAAATAATGCAAGGAACCAAACTTCAAATTGATGAATGTAAAGGGGTAAGTATAATGAATGATGTGATGTATTCCTGAACAACACAAAAAAAAGTGTAATAGTTATGCCACTATGCGGTCAATGTTAGCATACAACCAAGTGTATAGAACCTTGCAAGTAGAGAATAATGAAGGCCGGCATATAATGGTTATGATGATTCCTTCATACAAACCCTCCTATGAGCTACTACAAAAATTCATCATGTACACAACATACTGATCACAAGTAAATACATAAGAGCTGCAACAAATATTGATACTCAACGATAATAATGAATTTGACAGAAGCTTATAGTGACTTGAAGATATAGACATCAATTGCTAAAAGAATTGAAAGACCCACAAGCAAATGCACTAAACCTAGGTAAGACATGGTGGTTAGCATGCAATGGTTGCATAAATGTTCTCACAGTCAACATGCAAGGATGAAGTAGTGACGAATGTAACTATACTAAGGGCCAATAGTAGTATGCTAGCAAATGTGTTTGTCCCCTACAAAAATGGGAGGACTGATGTGCAGCAAACAAGCACATGTGAAACGATGATAATCAATAATAGATAACAAATGCTACAACATATTTGCAGTCAATAATCAATCAATGGTTAGGAAATACATTGATTCACTGCAAGCAAATATAGAAGATATGTAGTGGATGTACGCTCCTATGAGTTGTCGTATAAGATTTGTTATACACCCAATGTAGTGTTCACAAGTAGAATGTAGAATAACTGCATCAAATACAAATGTCTATGAGTAGTTCTGGAAGATTTGCACTCAATGTTAAGGTACAAACATGTACATTAGATTATCCAAGTAATAATAACCAAAGAATATATGTCTGTTATATACACACCTACAAGTTATCGTAGTATAAGACAATGAAGGCTACAACACCTTTATGATAAGTCACTGTTTGATGTTGAGCTAGTAGATTGATCCTTTGCAAGAAAATATTGCATGATATGCCATAAATGCAAATGTCCATGGACTCTTGTAGGAAAGGCTCTTCATGTTCAAAATGCCATCCGCAAACAAAATACCAAATGATTTCAACAAGTGCAAGCTCCTACTAGCTTTAGCAGGATATTTATTAATGCACTATAAGTTACTTACATAAAGTAACAACTAATGCATGACAGTCCATCTGTATGAAATGGGCAAAAGACTGTAGTACAACACCATGCCACTGGATCTACAACACTCATACAAGAAGACGAAAGGCGTCCATAACACTTCAACTCCACGCCACTAGATTTTCAACACTCATATAAGCAGATAGAATGCATCTATAAGCTGCAACGTCATGCCACCATATTTGTAACATCCTTACAAACAAATAGTAGGCATGTTCGAACATCCAAATAGAATGCTGCAATAAAATGTCGGTCACCCACACAACTGATTGGTGTCAAAATATTATAAAAATGCCTCCGTGCATGCACTATAATATATAAATACATAGGTACACAAAAGGGGTAAGTGTAATCATTAAACCCATATGGGCCTCGAAGCTTCCTTAGAGCTTGTGCATCCACACACTGATCTCCCTTTATTGGACTAAACTCCAACCTCCCTACTCAAGGCCAACAATGAATCTAGCTCCTCTACAACAAACCGTCTTCCCCTTTTTCTTATAGTAACCTGCAATCAAATTTACTTACCCCACTCACGTGCCTTCATTAACAAAAAAAAAGAAAAAAGAAAAAAAAAAGGAGATACAAAAATCTTTTTATATCTACCCACATGAAAGAAAGAAAAAGAAGTAGCCTTTGAGTAGTTTTATACTTAGTTGTAATCATTCTAGCATCTGACATAACCCAATACCCTCAACTTCCCACCTAAATTCTGTAGCCCATTACAAGTTCACTTGAATCCCACAAATCTAAGCCCACGATAGTTATTCTTGGCAACATCCTAATTCCGAAATACAACCATAACATAGCCTCACTACACTCTCCAAACCAACATCCATCAAAATAACCAAGAAGACCCACGTGATAGCCATAAAACTAAGCCCATATGCTATTAGGAAGCTTCAATCCACCTACATTTCCTAACAACAAGTCAGCCCAACTTTTAGTCAATCCCTCATGAAACCTCAAATCAGCCTACATTGCAAACAGTTCTCTAATAGCCATTCCAAGGCCCAAAAGCCACATACAACTTCTCTTTAGGCAACCATTTCATAAGAATAACCAGCCCACTAAGACCAATCAACTAAAATTAGCCCAAAGACTCCCCTAAAATAGTAGCCTTTACACCCAAATCTAATCCAAACTTCAGTCATATACCTTAAGCCCATCTAACTTTTTCAAAATCCCATTTCATAATGGCAGCTAAACATAAAACTCCCTTCCTCCATTTCAATCAACCCCACAGCCCACCAACAAAATCCACTCAAAGGCTCATTGCATCACAATTTTCCTTTTACAAGTTACCTTCTTTTTATAATACATGATGTTAATGTTAATTAGAGCAATTAGTGTTATTGATGTTTTTATTAGTTATGTCATTAATAATTTATTTATTTTTACATCCTAATAGTTACTTAGCATTATTGATTTTATTAGTCCAACATACACGTATAAATATATTTGTGTGTTAGAATATTTGTACATATGTGCAAAAAAGAAAAAGAAGAAGAAGAAGAAAGAAAGTGGAGGAAGAAGATTAAAAGAAAGGGAGAGATTTAAAAAAAAAAAGAAAGAAAGAAATATTAAAAAAAAAAGAAAGAATAAAAAAAGGTAGAATATTTTTGTACACTTCTTTTACTACCTTATCGTCCCCGACTCGAACGTATATTGTCTCAAACTCAAAGATACTCATTCTCATCATTTGTGGTAGACCAAAAAATCACCTATACACGCTCTCATAGCATGGTAGGAGGGAGCCTGATGTGACAAGTATGATGAGGTGGGTAATCTCCTAAAATTCCATTTTCAGTGTTTGCAGTAGACCAGAGAACCACCTATACATGCTCTCGTAGCATGGTAGGAGGCAGCCCAATGCGATGCATACGGTGAGGTGGGTAAGCCCTATACACGCTATTATAGTATGGTGGGAAAAGCCATTTGTGTTTTTATATGTGTACTTTTGAAAACCCTATACACGCTCTCATAGCATGGTGAATGGAAGATGTATAGCCCGGTGTCCCTTGACCTCTATCATACATGCTCTAGTATGGTGGGATGGCCTAGTTTTTTATAGTTTCCCCTAAATGGGGGAGATATCAGGAGGCTGTCAAAATTTTTAGTGAATTGAGGATAGCACTTGAACTCAAAAGGACAATAGGGGACTTGGACTTTATTTGAATACTGATTTGAACATCAAGTGAACTAAATATAAATAATTTAAAACTTGAGATTGGACCAAATGAAAAGGAATTTAACTCAAATTTAGAAATAAATAAAATGGATAATCAATAAAGATATCAATTTAAAAAATGACATCAAAGTTCCAATGGAATGTTAAAGAATTATCATTTCAATTTGAATTTAATTGCTAATTAAGAAAATTTTGAGTCATTCAAATCTCATGCAAGTAAGCAAGTAGAAGGTAAGCATTAATTATGAAAACAATGATCAGATGGAAAATGCAATGACATGCTTATACTCAATGATACGAAGTTTGTTTTCAATGAACACCAAGGAATTATTATTTCAATTGGGGGGCACATATCATCAAGAAATTTTATCATTCATGATCTAAGTCATCTTCATATTATAGTGAAAGACTTGCAACAATTTATTCAATGATACAACAATGGATTTCAACCTAAACTTACAAGTCGATATGCCAAACCCCTACAAGCATAATTCACTCACAAGTGATAGTGAAATTCCATGCAATTGTCTGATTTGAAATAATTATAATGGCCATGAGGACATGTGATAATTTCAATAATAATCAATATATATGTGCAAATAATTAGGTGAAGTTTTCTAGTGACAAAAATTGGAAGGCATATGCAATCAATTGCAAGAGAACATCAATGATGCAAGTTCATCACGTAAACTACAATTTATTCATGTGGAGGCTGAAAGATTTTATAATGCTTAACATGACTCATACATAAGTAATAGAATCACAAGGTGAATGAACATGAAGGAATGTGATAGTGCTTATGTTATCAACATCTATAAAATATATTGACAAGATGCTTGTGGAAAATATAAAGATACTCATAGAATCCATAGTAAGGCAGGGGTAAGTGAAGGCATCTGCCTTCTACAGGCAGGGAAATTCAACATGTAACAAACTAAAAGATATGGCGTCTTTGAATAACTCAAGGTGAATGCAGTTTTCATGTAGTTAATATTATTCAACCATAGGCAAATACATTGATCTTCCACAAACAAAGATAGAAGATGTACAATAAATTCAAACACATACAATTTATTGCAGTAGATTTGTTGTATAAATAATAAGTTATTTACGAGCAAAGGTAGATGACATGCAGCAAATATAAACATCTATGAATCTTTGTAGAAGATCCATCATGCACTCGATATGGCATCTATGTTACAAATTTGATTTCAGAGAATATGATTTTGATGATAGCAAACATTTTTGTTTTTCTATGACTGTCTTGCCTACTAACATTTAAAGTCCACAAGATCAAATTGCAAATCAAGCCAGCTCAAGATTGGATAGGTTAGGACTGAGTCAGCCTATAATGTGCTTTTTGTGTCTTTTACCCTTTATTGAGTCAATTGTAAATGATGTGGTTCCTAATACTAAGTAACCTTGCACACACACACTTGAGGGAAAAATTCTAATTGTTTTAAAGTTCTCTATTTTTTATCACTTCATCCTGGACGATCCAAACATCATCCTAGATGATATGTTAAAAATAGATACCCTAATAACGACATCCTAGTTAAGGTAGCCATCATTAAGCCCTTTATCCTAGATGATAGGCTCAAATCAGAAAGAATTAGCCGCCATATCTGTTTAGGAATGTTTTATTTTTGGACATCATCCAGGACATCATCATAGATGATGGAGCATAATTATATCTAAATTAATATGGTAATTAAGGAAAATAATTAAGGTTTAATTGCTCGATCATATCATCCTGAATGATCGCAGGATCGTCCGGGATGATCAGTTAACAAATCTTAGTTCTTCCTGGATGATTAAACATCAGTCTGGTTCCATTCAGGGTGATTTTTTGGACGAACAATAATGTTTTGAACTAATCATCCCGGGTGATCAGGTCAATATTTTATCATTCAGACATCCATTCAGGGCGATGTTATGGATGATCTGTGATATTTTAAACTAATCATCCCAGATGATCATGAGATCGTCCTGGATGATCAAGTTACTTTTCATCGTCCAGACTCCAATCTAGGGCGATGGTCTAGACAATATTCAATGGATTGAACTAATCGTACAGGATGATATACTATCGTCCTAGACTATATGAATAAATTACCTTCTGATCATCCAAAATCATCCTTGCTAATTGAGCTAAATTTGTTATGATAGTACAGAATGATATTTAGATCATCTTGGACGATAAAGTCGTTTGTTGTAATTAAGAGCTATTCCAAAGCTCTTCTATATAAGACCTCTTATTTTACCCAAGAATGCATCCTTTGCTACTTTCTTGACCTAAGTGAGCCTAGAGGATAGGGAGAGAAAGGGAGAGAGAGAGAGAGGATCTTAAGAGAGGGAGTTTGTGAGAGGTTTCACAAAGGTTGCTCTAATCAAGGATTTGAGTTGTCTTCTCCGATCGTCGTCCATATTTACTTGGGGGTTCGAGAGAGGTCTACTTCAGTAATTAATCGAGGTTCATTGTCTACTTCATCAGGAAGCAAAAGGAGTCGGGTTCTCTGCCTGCTTCAGGAGGAAACAAAAGGAGTTGGGTTCTCTGCCTCACCAGTGTTGGTGGAAAGGGGGTTTATACAAGCTTATCTGCTTTATTATGGGGACAAAAGGTGAGGCACTGAGTTTAGTGTAATACTAGGAGGGCGCCTCTAGGGAGTGGACGTAGGTCAAGTTAACCAAAACACTATAAATTTTTTGTGTTCTTTATTTATTGCTTTCTGCATTTAATTTTTGCATTTTGATTTTGTTTGTGGTAAATTTTGGTTTGGTCTGAGTTTGTGTTTTGATTGAGAAACTTTTTAAAATACCAATTCACCCCTCCCCCCTCTTGGTTAGCCTTGGGCTAGTTCATAAGGGCTTAACATCCCTAATAAACTTTTAAATGATATCAGAGCGGGATTCAGAAAATCAAGTTTTTAAAAACTTTTAAATTTCAATCCATGGATAACTCCGATAATCATAATACTATGGAAGGTTATTCTATTACCCGACCATCTTTGTTTGACAATATTTATTTTAATTTTTGGAAAATGCGCATGTCTACGTTTTTACAATCAATTGATTATTACATATGGATGCTTGTTAAAGAAGGTTATTCACCTCTGTTTGATAAACTTAATGTCATTAATACTCCACTTCCTTTCATTGAATGGACTCTTGATGATAGAGATTTAGCTCAACTCAATGCAAAATGCTTAAACTATTTTTTCTGTGCTTTAAAATTTGAAGATTACATGCTTATTTCAACTTGTGTTACTAGTAAAGAAATTTGAGATAAATTATGTATCACTTATAAGGAACCAACGAAGTTAAACAATATAGGTTTAATATTCTATTATATGACTACGAACTTTTTAATATGAATCCTAATGAAACGATTTCTGACATGTATACTAGATTTACTCAAATTATTACCTCAATGCATGCTTTAGGAAGAGAACTCATAAATTATGAAAAGGTTAATAAATTTTTGAGATGATTGCCTTCTTCCTTTGATGCTAAGATTTATGCTATCACTGAATCTAAAGATTTGAATACTTATTTGATTGATAATTTACTTGAATCACTCATTTCTTACGAGCAATGGGTGAAACAAAGAAATTTGATGAAGGTGAGAAAAAGAAGGAGAAAAATATGGCATTAAAAGCCAACGACACGAACACTTATTCTTTCAGGTCTAAATGCAATGATGTTGCCTTAATCATGAGGCAATTCAAAAACTTTCTAAGGAAGAAGCAAAAGAACCATCAGAATTGGAATAAAGGTAAGGGTAGCAAAAATTTTAAGAGTTCTAATGATATGATTTATTTTGAATACAAGAAGCCAGGACATGTTAAAGATGATTATCCTACACTTAAGGCTCACCCAAGAAGGGAGAATGGTGAGGAGAAACCTAAGTTTTAAAAGGACAAGAAGAGGTTCAAAAAGGCATTCTTGGTAGATTCTGCATCAAACTCCTCTGAGACTGAAGCTGAAGAGAAGACAATAAACTTGTTCTTGATGACAGAAGATCATCTTGGTCAGAGTGACCAAGAAGAGGTATATGAGCTAACCTACGAACAATTACTTGAAGTTTCTGAAAAAATTTATGCATCATATAGGAAACTTAAGAAATCACATGCTAGTTTAAAATTTGAGATTTTAAATTTGCAAAAAGTGCATGAAAATTTACTTAAAGATTATTCTACAATAGATAGAAATCACATGTCATTACTTGATGAGTATGATGCATTGAATAGAAAGCATATTGAATTATCTGATGCACATGATTTCTTGAAGTCATCTCATGCTGAGTTAGAAAAAGAGTTTAAGAAATTAGAAAATCTCAAAGCATTTGAAAATAACAAACCAACATTGCATGCATCACATAACTTTAAAAGGAAGCATCACCACCCGAGTAGATTAGTAAATCTTTTTCCTAGTGTTAGATGATTTTCATGTGGCATGTTAGGACACATCTTACACACTTGTACTATTCACCATAGTACATATTAGGTATGGAGACCCAAATTGCATGATTCATATTATAACACACATGCATTGCATTCTTCTTTTCATAAAAAGGGACCCAAACTTGTTTGTGTTCCTAAATTTGATGTTTGATAATTTTGTAAGCGTGCTCTCACAAAAGACCTCGTGAGAGCATATGGTACCTAGACAGTGGATGCTCACGACACATGATTGGAGATACTAACCAATTCATTTTGCTGGTGGCCAGGGTTGGAGGTAAGATTATTCTTAGAGACAACACCACCAGGAAAGTGGTAGGTGTGGGTATAATTAAAAACTCCAAGAACCTTTTGATTGAAAATATTTTACTTGTAGATGGACTGAAACACAATTTGCTTAACATCAGTCAGCTTTGAGATAAGGGCTTCATTATAAAACTTTTGGAAAATACTTATATAATCAGCTTAAATAACAACACTATTTTGTAGGGAAAGTGGATCAATAACATTTACATACTTGATTTAAATAATATTGAATGTACTGCTTTATTTTGCTTAAAAACTGGTATTGATGATTCATGGTTGTGACATAGGAGGTTATATCATGCCAGTATGAAAATCCTTAGTGACCCAAAAGGACCTAGTTAGAGGTGTCCCCAAGCTTAAGTTCACCAAAGACCACCTTTGTGATGCCTGCCAACTAGGAAAGCAAGTCCAATCCTCTTTCCACTCCATTAGAGACATTAGCATCTCTAGACCTTTAGAAGTCCTTCACATGGATTTGTTTGGACCCATTAGTACTACCAGCTTAGGGGGGTAAAGTCTATGATTTTTTGATTATCGATGACTACTCGAGGTTTACTTGAATTAGATTTCTGTCATATAAGAATGTGTCTTTTGATGAGTTTATATCCTTTTTCACTTGGATTTAAAAAAATCTAGGTTATGAGATCTTGACCATACATAGTGGCCGTGGGGGAGAGTTTAAAAATGAGATATTTGGAGACTTTTGTGAGGATAAGGGGATTAGTCACAACTTCTCAGCTCCTAGAACCCCTTAGTAGAATGGGGTAGCTCAAAGGAAGAATTAGACCTTATTTAAAGCTACTAGAGACATGCTTGCTGAGTATTCACTTCCAAAATACTTTTGGGCTAAAGTGGTAAACATAGCTTGTTATGTGTTAAATAGGGTGAATGTTAGAGCCAAACTTGATAAGACCTCCTATGAGATCCTCAAGGGTAGGAAACCCAACTTTTCCCACCTCCATGTCTTTGGTGTAAGGTTTTTATTCTTAACAATGAGAAGTCATACTTAGAAAAATTTAACCCAAAATCTGATAAAGGAGTGTTCTTAGGATATTCAAGTATGGGGAAATCCTTTAGGGTGTTTAATAAGAGGACATTGGTGGAGGAGACCACTCATATAGTGTTTGATGAATCTGATCCTAAGAAGTCTAGAGTTGAGGATAAAGATGAAGTTGGAGAGATTACCACAGGAGTTGAAAATTTGGAGAAGAGGGTAGAGCCCCAAAACACTAAAGGAGTAGGTGAGATTACCTAAGGAGTAGAAAATATAAATCTGGAGAAAAGGGTTGAACCTATATATATCTTCTTTAGAGATTGGAGATATTCTTCGAGTCATCCTAAAGAACTGATCATAGGATACCCTTTTGAAAGTGTCAGGACTAGGCATGGACTTAAGAAGGAAGTGAACCACTCTATCTTTATCTCAATGACTGAACTCACCAACATTAATCAAGCCCTGTTTAATGAATTTTGAATCTTAGCCATACAAGAGGAATTCAACTAATTTGTTAGGAATGATGTTTGGGAGTTTATAGAAATACCAAAGGGACAAAGTGTAGTTGGAACCAAATGGTTCTTTAAGAATAGGATGAATTATTCTAGTGTGGTGGTTAGGAATAAGGTGAGATTGGTGGCTAAGGGTACAACCAAATAGAAGAAATTGATTTTGAGGAGATCTTTGCCCCTGTAACTAGATTAGAAGCTATTAGAGTGCTATTAGCCTTTGCCTATTATAAGGGATTTAAGCTTTTCTAAATGGATGTTAAGAGTGTATTTTTAAATGGAATAATAAAAGAAGATGTATTTATAGAGCAACTCCTAGGTTTTGATAGTTCCCAATTTCTAAATCATGTTTTCAAATTAAAAAAGACCTTATATGGATTAAAAAAGGCATCCAGAGCTTGGTATGAGAGGCTTAGCACATTCTTACTGGAGAGGAGTTTGTAAAGGGGAGTGTAGACACCACCCTTTTTATGAGTAAAGTAGGAGATGAATTACTTATTATTCAGATCTATGTCGATGATATGCTTTTTTGGATCTTCTGATAAAAGGTCATGTGATGATTTTTCTAAAATAATGAGTAAGAAATTTGAGATGAATATGATGGAAGATTTGTCCTACTTTTGGGGTTTATCATAAGACAATTGGATGATAGAACCATTTTAAATCAATCAAAGTACATAAAGGATAACTTGAAGAAATATGAAATGGATAAAGCCAAGCCAATTAATACTCCCATGACCTCTAGTGTTTAGTTGGATAAGGACCCGAATAGAAAATCTGTTGATCAAAAGAAGTACAGAGGGATGATTAGATCTTTACTTTACCTAAATGCTAGCTGACTTGATATAATGTTTAGTGTTTATCTCTGTGCTAGATTTCAAGCTGATCTTAAAGAATCGCGCCTGACTGCAGTTAAGTGAATTATAAGATATATCTTAGGGACCCAAAACTTAAGAATCTAGTATCCTGGACACAACGCTACTTTTGAGATTATTGGATATATGATTCTGATTTTATAGGATGAAGGGTGGGTAAAAAGAGCACTTCTAGGTCTTGCTAATTCATAGGACAATCTTTAGTCTCTTGGTCTAGTATAAAGCAAAACTCTATTGCACTTTCTACCGTTGAAGTTGAGTACATTGCCTTAGAGAGTTATGTGGCCCAAGTCCTTTAGTTGAAGCAACAAATTTTGAATTTAGGATTACCTGTAGGCATAATTTCAATCCTTTATGATAATACTGGTGTCATCTGTATTTTTAAAAATCCTATCCAACATTCAAGGACCAAGCACGTTGACATAAGGCATCACTTTATTATAGATCATGTGATTGAGTTACACCATTTGTCAATTGAGAATCAGCTTGCTGATATCCTTACTAAACCACTAGCCTTCGACACATTCAACATTTTAAGGTCTATATTGGGTGTGATTGACATAAATGCATAAACTTGATTCTTACTTATTTCTAAATTTTATCTGTTGTTTGTTATTTTTCTTTTTGTTGTTTTTCTTTATTTATTTTTTTTACTTCTCATATGATTCACTTCTGATGTTTTAATTTTCTTCGTATGTTTTGTTTTTCTTTTGATCATTGCTAAATTGATATCTTGTGCCTTATTTTTGTTTTTAAAAATTTGTAATCAATGTTTGACATCCCTAAATTAGTTAAAGAGAGAAACACCATTATTTGTTTTCCTTCCTCTAACTTTTTTTAGTGGTTTAATTTTCTTTTCTAAACAAAAGTCTATCTCAAATTAACAACTGGACTTTGTTATTGAGATCTTTTCAATCTTGCTACAATAATCTATCTTATATATATAATGTTCGAAGTCTTTATATTACCTTCAAAAAATCTTATCATTGCATTTATCATATGATTTTGATTCTATTTTGTGGTATGTTCATCTTTATATTAGAAGGTGAAATTTTCTTCTCTAATATCTAGAAGATATACTAACAACTAAGAGTATTTAAGGGTTTTAAAAAAATAATCTAGCTTACAATAAAAAAAAAGTGGCCAATAACCCCAAATCAAAAGATGTGTAATGGCGCCAAATTGAGAAAGATACACAATATATATCAAAAATTAAAAGATGCGTAAAGTGCACCAATCAATTGACAAGAGGCATAAAATGAGCCCACCAAAAGCAAGCTTACTTCTCTTTCAAACTTTTAAATCTTAGAAGAATTCATGTGTCACCTGATATTTTTCAAAGGCTTGATTTCGGAATTCATGATTGTGACTAATTACTTTGATATATTATTCTATAAAATATTTTTTCTATAATCAAGTTTTGAACGGATCTCTTTTTCTTATCCAATTGATTTTTTTTATTTAGATATATATATATTTTCAAAAAATAGTTTGCCCTAGGAGAAGTTTGAGATAGGGCTAACAGGATTAGTTGTTCTACCATTTTTTTAGATTTCGACGATATTAACTCATTGATTCTTACAAATTGTTAATTCAATCACATGGAGAATTTATCATATTTGGGCTTTGATTAAAAAAACAAACCTTTATTTTTTCATTCCTTTTGATGTTTTTTAGTGTCTTTTTCATATTTTATTTTTATCTTTTTCAGTTAATTTTCATATTTTTTGAGTCTTCTCTGATCATCTCCATCCATCCTTCTTTTAGTTTGTTTTTCATGATGTTATTTTTTCTTTGGTGTATTTTACTTATGTTTTTAAGTTTCTTATTTGTTTATTTTTTTTCCTCCTCCTTTTTGTGATGTTAAATGAGGGAGTAGCATTACAATTCTAGTTTATACTATTTTTTTATATTGGTTAGTCGTTATGTGTTGCTCCTTAGTAAAATTTAAATTTTTGGTTTCACACTATTTCTATTGATTTGCTTTGAACTGTTTTTGTGTTTGCCATCATTGAAAAGGGGGAGATTGTTGTGAATCTGATTTCAGGAAATATGATTTTGATGATACCAAGAATTTCTATTTTTCTACGACTGCCTTACATACTAACATTTTAGTTCTACAAGATCAAATTGCAAATCAAGCTAGCTTAAGATTGGGTAGATTAGGACTGAGTTAGACTGTAATATTTATTTTGTATCTTTTACCCTTTCTTGAGTCAATTGTAATGATGTGGTTCTTGATGCTAAGTAACCTTGCACACACACAAACTTGAGGAAAAAATTCTAATTGTTTTAGAATTCTCTATTTTTGATCACATCATCCTGGATGATCCAAACATCGTTCTGTATGATCAGTTAAAAATAAAAACCCTAATTAGAGCATCTTGGTTAAGGCAGCCATTATTAAGCATATCATTCCAGATGATGTTATCATCGTCATGGATGATAGGCTCAAATCAGAAAGAATCAGCTGCCAAATATGTTTAGGCATATTTTATTATTGGACATCATCCTGGACGATGTGGCATAATTATGCCTAAATTAATATGGTAATTAGGGAAAGCAATTAAGGTTTGATTGCTCGATCATATCATCTTAGATGATTATAGGATCATCTAGGATGATCAGTTAACAAACCTTAGTTTTTCCTGGATGATCAAACATCAGCCTAGTTCCATTCAGGGCAATGTTTTGGACGATCTGTGATGTTTTGAACTAATCATCCCAAACAATCGTGATATCGTCCCAGACGATCAAGTAAATATTTTATCATCCAGACATCCATTCAGGTCGATGTTCTAGATGATCTGTGAAGTTTTGAATTAATCATCTCAGATGATCAAGTTACTTTTTCATCGTCTAAACTCCCTTCCAGGGAGATGGTCTAGATGATATTCGATGGATTGAACTAATTGCACATGATGATATACTATCTTCTTAGACAATATGAACAAATTACCTTCTAATCATCCCAAATCATCCTAGCTGATTGAGCTAAATTTGTACTGATCGTACAAGATAATATTCAGATCATCCTAGATGTCGGATTCTCCGCCTCATCAGTGTTAGTGGAAAGGAGGTTTGTACAGTCTTCTCCGCCTTTCTGTGGGGGTAAAAGGAGAGACACTGAGCTTAGTGCAATACTCGGAGGGCGCCTTCGGGGAGTGGATGTAGGTCAAGTTGACCGAACCTCTATGAATTTTTATGTTCTTTATTTGATTCTTTTTCATATTTAATTTTTGCACTTTGATTTTTTTTTTCTGGTGAATTTTGGTTTTGTCTGAGTTTGTGTTTTGATTAAAAAACTTTTTAAAATACCAATTCCCCCCTTTTCTTGGTTAGCCTTGGGCCAGCTCATAAGGGCTTAACATCCCTAATGAATTTTTAATCTATAGTGCAAATACAAAAGAGAAATATGATAGATATGAGCTCCTACAAGCTACTGTAGAAGGCCATTGTATGCCTAATGTGTTATCCACAAGCAAAGTGCAAAGTGATTATGTCAAATGCAAAAGCATATGAGTGGTTGTAGGAAACTCATTATGCAGACAAAAAGGTTATATGTGATCGAGTATAAGAGAATTACTGCATACAGTTTCTTATGAATAAAGCAAGAGATTCATTAGTACACTATAATCCACATATATAAAGCAACAAGTAGTGTATGACAATTTACCTATACAAAGCAGCAAAAAGCTTAATCCATAGGTTGCAACAATAGGCCATCGGGTCTGCAACATCCTTACAAATAGATATAAGGAGTGTACAAGTATCCAAATAGAATGTTGTATTTAAATAGAGGCCACCTGCATAATTGATCGGTGTAAAAATATTATATAAATGCTCCTGCACATGCACCATAATTTGTATACATATAAGAATACAAAAGGGGTAAGTGCAATCACAAAACTTGCATAGTCCCCAATGAGCATATTATGGGTACACATGTGATGTCTAAGGATGCTACACGGGTCAATAAATAAAATCATATTCGAGCCTAATCCTTCTATGAGGGTAGATATGAGTCAACACGGCTCGAACCATCAAATAAATATATGGTCGTAGTATAGACCAAGATATTTGTTTTAATGCATTCATATAAGGACTTCAAGATTAATGACAAAAGGAATTCATTAACAAAGTCATAAAACCTACAAAACTCGATCCTCTATCGACAGCTCGACAGTCGATAATGTTCAATTCATAAATGAAAATGACCCCAAATACCCCAATGATGGTCATATTGAATGTTATCTCAATCGGAGGGGATCCTACCTTTTTGATTGCTCCCAAATTCTCATAAAATATAAAAATAGAAATGATCCCAAACATCCTGATGATAGATGTGTTGAATGTAAATCTCAATCGGAGGGGTTAATTTTAAACATTTCAAAATATCATCCCATGTAGTTAATATCTAAAATTTCAAAAATAGTCCAAGTCTAGAATATTTAAAATTTGAATCAACCATTCAAGTACTTAAAGTAAAATCTATCCACCCTCCGTAATAATTTTTTGAGGTGGATAAGTTAAAAACTACTTCAGCTCACATAGAGCTAATGTCTAGTCAAAAATATCACTAGGATCCATTCTCAAATAATCTCATGCTATTAAGGATGTGGAACATGTCCTATGACAAGTTGTTTTGCCACCAAATGGCATCGCAGGATAAACGGTTATGACCATCGGCGGTGGGAGGGGGGGGGGGGATTGGAGGCATGTGCCCCCCCCCCCCCCCCCAAAAAAAAAAAAAAAAAAAAATGGCATTAACCTTGTATACTGTAGCTTTCATTTTATCATTACCGGTTTTTTCATTTTATTAAGTCTTCAATCCAACTTCACCCGACCAATGCAATGCTTCAGGTATAGAGAGAGAAAGACTTATGGGATAAAATATTGAGAGAGAGAAAGAGGGATAGAGGAATGACTTTTGTGAATGGCATGATGAAAAGAGATTTTGATCCATAGTTGTTGTGGTATTTTATTAATTATTATTTAAAATATTTAATTATTTAAATATGATTTTATTACCAAATTAATCAGCTAATTAACTATTTATTATCTAATAATAATTATTAAATATTAAATTATCACACAATTATTTAATTATTTTTGTAATGCTAATGATCTAATTAATTACTCTCACGGAAAAGCCCCCTCTTGCTCTCGCGGCGAAGCCCACTGCCACGACCCACGACCCTCTTTCGTGGCGAAGCCCGTTGCCGCGACCCGCTCTCATGGCAAAGCTCAGTGCCGCGACTCGCTTTCGCGGTGAAGCCCTCTTCCTCTCTTGCGGCGAAGCCCGCTGCCGCAACCTGCTCCCCCGGCGAAGCCCACTGCCGCATCCCGCTTTCCTGGCGAAGCCCGTTAACACTCCCGTTGAGCTAGAGCTTGTGTTTGAGTTCGACTCATCGAGCCCAAGCCAGCTCGCGAGCCGGCTTGACTCGGTTGCACCCCTACACATGACATATATTTATGCCTTCTAAGCTCTAAGGGCCATGTTATTTGCTTTTTTTAATTTTAATCTTATAGCTCTCTTGACACCGATAATGAGATGACAAACATAACTATTTTAATTTAGCCCCCCCCCCCCCCCCCCCCCCGAATAAAATTTCTGGCTCCGCCACTGGTTATGACCCAGGGCTCTCTGAATTGAGTGGTTTGCTGCTAAATGACATACTAAATTATGGTTATTGCCAGAGCCAATACATTCCTTAGTGGCATAAAATCTTTTAGATATGAATCGATGGGGCATAAAGCCCTATGTTAGCTAAGGTGGATTCAAATTTGTCCCCTTAGATAAAAACCCATCTCAAGTCTATAAGGTACCCGTGGACGAACCAACCCATTGTTGCCGATAAGGATCCTTCTTTCAGGTTGGGTCGCCTACCTCCTCTGACTAAGTAGACCAAGGACCACGATGGCCCGGAATGACAGAACCATGAGATCTTGATTTGGTCCATCATCACTCCCCCCACAATTTGCTTTGAGTGTAAGATGGTGTAATTTCAAACTTTAAATATATATTCTCCCAGTACCCAGCCTATGCTGCTACTATATGCCAGATAACGCATACTTTCTACGTATCTGATTGACAACTAGCCTTAATCAAAAGTTATCTCCCATTATTTGTTTATTTATTTTTATTTTTTTCTCTCTCGTTATTGAGAGGCATTATAAAAAATGTTGCAAATTCAGTTTCATAGATTATGTTTTGATGATTAGCAAACACTCTTGCTTCTTTTTGACTACCTTTTACGACTGACATTTTTAGGATTCAAAGATCGGACGGAAAACGGAATCAGCTCAAGACTGGATAGATTAGGGTTGAGTCAGTCTGTAATTTTCTTTTTTCTGTTTCTTGAGTCAATTATAAATGTTTGAAGTGACTGATATTAAGTAACCCTACACACACACACACACTTGAGAGATTTAGAATTTCTATTTTTACTCCCATCATCCTGGACGATATTTATATCGGTATGGACGATCGAGTTTAAAATAGAAGTTTTAATCAGGATTTCTTAGTTAAAGCAGCCATAATTAACTAATCGTCCTGAATGATACATTTATCAGACAGGATGATATGCTCAAAATAGAAAGAAATAGCTGCCATGATCAATTTAAGTATTTTGTATTTTTGGAAATTAGCTTGGACGATCGTGAGATCGGCCTGGACGATATTGCACAATTATGCCTAAATTGATCTGGTAATCAAGGAAGCAATTAAGGATGAATTGATACGATCGCATCGTCCTGGATGATCGTGGGATTAGCGGGGACGATATATTCAAAAACCTTTAGTTGCTCATGGACAATAAATATCGGCCGGCACAAATTCAGGGCGATGTTTTGGCCGATCAGGATCAGACAGCTCGCATTCAGGGCGATGCTCTGGATGATTTTCCTCTGATTTGAATTGATAGTTCGGGATGATCGTGAGATCGGCCGAGACGATCAAGCCAATTTTTAATTATCCAGTTCATTTTCAGAGCAGTGTTCTGGCCGATCATCTGTGATTTAAACTGATCGTACAGGATGATAGTACTATTATCCTGAACGATAAAGTTGGCAACTTGTATTTATTGAGCTCATTTGAAGCTCTTTTATTTAAGAGCTCTTATTCAATGTTTTTGAACATCTTTTGGTTGCTGTCTTGACCTGAAAACCTAAAGGAGAGAGAGATGATCTTGTGAGGGGGAGCTTGTGAGGGAGTTCACAAGGGTTTCTCCAAGCATTATTCCACTTCTTCTTCCTTAGAGTCTCTTGTCCTTGGAAGGGTTGGGAGAGGCAAGCTTCAGCGATCGATCGAGGTTCTCTTCCTGCTTCAAGAGGAAAAAAAAGGAGTAGGGTTCTCTGCCTTGTCGGAGGTGGAAAAAAGGATGTGTTTTGTAAGGGCTTCTCCACCTAGCTGTGGGGGCTAAAGGAGAGTCACGTTGATAGTGCAATACTCAGAGGGCGCCTCCAGGTAGTGGACGTAGGTCAAGTTGTCCGTACCACTATAAACCCTTATGTTCTTTTTACTGCTTTCCCACTTTGATTTTCTGCACTTGTTTTTCCGTGGTGACTTTAGTTTGTGATATTTATTCTTGGTTTTAAAGATTTTTTTTTAAATACCAATTCACCCCCCTCTTGGTTAGCCTCGGGACTAGTTCATAGGGCCTAACATCCCTAACGAACTTTCAAGTGGTATCAGTGCAGGATTCATAAAATTTGAGTTTGAAAACTTTTTGAATTTTGATCCTTGGCTAACTTTGGGAATCATAATACAACTGAAGGATATTCTATTACACGACCTCCTTTGTTTGACAACCTTCCTTTTGATTTTTGGAATACCTGCATGTCTACGTTTCTACAATCAACTGATTATCACATGTGGATGCTTATTAAAAAAGGATATTTTCCACCTTCTCGTGAAATTAACAGAATTAAAACTAAAGTTGGTTTTACTTAATGGACTTCCGATGAAGAGATTTAGCTCAATTGAATACAAAGTGTTTGAACTATTTTTTCTGTGCTTTAAATTTTGAGAATTACATGCGTGTTTCTACTTGCTCTACTGGAAAAGAGATTTGGGATAGGTTATGCATTACTTATGAAGGAACTAATGAAATAAAACAATCTTGTTTGAATATTATCTTGCATGGCTATGAACTTTTTTGTATGAAACCTTCTGAAATAATTTCTGATATGTATACAAGGTTCACTCAAATTGTTACTTCTTTGCATGCCTTAGGAAGAGAACTTTCAAATTATGAAAAAGTAAACAAGATTTTGAGATGCTTTCCTTCGTCTTTTGATGCTAAAATCACTGCAATCATTGAATCTAAGGATTTAAATACTTATTCGATTGATAACTTACTTGGCTCACTCATTGCTTACGAGCAAGGGGTGAATCAAAGAAATCTTGATACAGGTGAAAAAAGAAAGGAGAAAATAGTGGCACTAAAGGCCCATAAATCCGACTCTGATTCTTTCGGGTCTGAGAGCGATGACATTGCCTTAATCACAAGGCAATTCAAAAGCTTTCTAAGGAAGAATCAAAAGCATCATCAAAATTGGAGAAAATGTAAGGATAACAAATATTGTAAAGGATCGTCTGATGTGGTTTGTTATGAATGCAGGAAGTTCGGACACGTGAAAGCTTATTGCCCTACACTTAAGACGCACACAAGCAAGGAAAAGAGTGAGGAGAAATCCAAGTTTAGCAAAGACAAAAAGAGACTTCAAAAGGTGTTTTGGGCGGATTCTGTATCAGATTCATCAGAGACGAAACCATAAGATGAGACAACAAACTTGTGCTTAATGGCAGACGACCATCTTGATCAAGAAGATGTATGTGAACTTTCCTATGATCAACTCCTTGCAGTTTCTGAGAAAATTCATACATCATATAGGAAGCCTAAGAAAACACATGCTAGCTTGAAATTTGAATTTTTGAATTTATAAAAAGAGCATGGAATTTTGACTAAAGATCGCTCAACAATTGATTCAAATCATATGGCTCTACTTGGTGAATTTGATGAGTTAAATAAAAAGCATTGTGAATTAATTGAAGAGCATGATTCACTAAAAATTTCACACACCTCACTTGAATCTGATTTTAAGAAATCTAAAGAGATAGCAAAGAATTTGAGGATTGATAATGAGGTCTTAAAAAGTACTAACTTGAGGATTCAAAATGAATTGGATACATATAAGAAAACTCAGATGACACCCACACTTGATCAAAAGCCAAAACCTTGGAAGAGGCATTATAACTCAAACCATTTAAGAAATCATTTTCCTGGAGTTAGATGTTTTTCATGTGGCATGCTAGGACACATCTCACACACTTGCACAGTTCACCATAGTACACATTGGATGTGGAGACCTAAGATACATGATCCACAGCATACCACACATGCATTGCATTCTACTTTTCATAAGAAGGGACCCAAATGTATTTGGGTTCCTATATCTGACATTTGATGATCTTGTAGGTGGGCTCTCACAAAAGGCCTCATGAGAGTATGTGGTACCTGGATAGCGGATGCTCTCGACATATGACTGGTGATGCCAATCAATTTGTTTCGCTGGAGTCCATGACTGGAGGCAAGGTTACTCTTGGAGACAACACCACCAGGAAGGTGGTAGGCTCAGGTATAATTGGTAATTCCAAGAACCTTATGATTGAAAATATTTTGCTTGTAGATGGATTAAAGCACAACCTGCTCAGCATCAGTCAACTCTGTGACAAGGGCTTTATCGTATAATTCTTTGCAAATTCATGCATTGTAAGTTTAAGTAACAATACTATTTTGCAGGGAAAGAGGATCAATAATGTGTACATGCTTGATTTAAATAACATTGAATGTGCTGCATCATTTTACTTAAAAATTGTTGTTGATGATTCATGGTTATGGCACCGGAGACTATGTCATGCAAGTATGAAAACCCTTAGGAAAGTGACCCAAAAACACCTAGTTAGAGATGTCCCCAAACTCAAATTTTCAGAAGACCACCTTTGTGATGTCTGCCAACTAGGAAAGCAAGTCCACTCCACTTTTCACCCCACTAAGGACATTAGCACCTCTAGACCTTTAGAAGTCCTTCACATGGATTTGTTTGGACCCATTAGCACTGCCAACTTGGGAGGGAAAGTCTATGATCTTGTGATTGTTGATGAATACTCGAGGTTCACTTGGACTAGATTTCTTTCACATAAAAATGAGTCTTTTGAGGAGTTTAGAACATTTCCTACTTGGATTCAGAAAAAGCTAGGTTATGAGATCTTGACCATCCATAGTGACCATGAGGGAGAGTTTGAAAATGAAAAATTTGGAGATTTTTGTGAGGACAAGGGGATTAGCCACAACCTCTTAGCTCCTAGGACCCCTCAGCAAAACGGGGTAGCTAAAAGAAAGAACTAGACCTTGGTGGAAGTCGCTAGAGCCATGCTTGCTGAGTATTCACTTCAAAAATACTTTTGGGCTGAAGCGATTAACCCAGCTTATTATGTGTTGAATAGGGTGAATATTAGAGCCAAACTAGACAAGACACCCTATGAGATCCTTAAGGGTAGGACACCCAATCGTTCCCACCTTCATGTTTTTGGTTGTAAGATTTTCATTCACAACAATGAGAAGTCTCACTTGGACAAATTTGATCCTATATCTGATGAAGGAGTGTTCTTGGGATATTCTAGTGTTGGGAAGTATTTTTGGGTGTTTAACAAGAGGACTTTGATGGTGAAAGAGACTACACATGTAGTATTTGATGAGTCTAATCCTAAAAAGCCTAGAGTTGAGGATGATGATGATGTTGGAGAGATTACCATTGGAGTAGAAAATTTGGAGAAGGGAGCAGGTCACTAAAACATTGAAGGAGTAGGAAATGTCACCTAAGGAGTAGAAAATATAGATATGGAGGAAAGGGTTGGACCTTCTCATACCTTGCCTAGAGATTAGAGATACTCTACAAGTCACCCCAAGGATTTGATCTTAGGAGACCCTTCTGATGGAGTTAGGACTATACATGGACTTAGGAAGGAGGTGAACCACTCTACCTTTATCTCAATGACTGAACCCACCAATATAAACCAAGCCCTTACTGATGAGTTTTGGATTTTAGCCATGCAAGAGGAGTTGAATCAATTTGTTAGGAATGATGTTTGGGAGCTTGTAGAAAGACCTAAGGGATAAAGTGTAGTTGGAATAAAATGGGTCTTTAAGAACAAGGTGAATGATTTTGGAGTGGTGGTTAGGAATAAAGCAAGATTAGTGGCTAAGGGGTATAACCAAATAGAAGGGATAGACATTGAGGAGACTTTTGTCCCTGTAGCTAGATTGGAAGCCATTAGAGTGCTATTAGCCTTTGCATGTTATAAAGGATTTAAGATTTTTCAAATGAATGCTAAGAGTGCCTTTGTAAATGGGGAAATAAATGAGGATGTGTTTGTAGAACAACCCCCAAGTTTTGAGAGTTTCCAATGTCCAAATTATATTTTTAAATTAGAAAAGGCTTTGTATGGGTTAAAGCAGGCACCAAGAGCTTGGTATGAGAGGCTTAGCACATTTTACTAGAATGGGAGTTTGTTAAGGGGAGCGTAGACACCACCCTTTTTCTTAAGAAAGTTGGAGATGATTTTCTCATTGTTCAGATTTATGTGGATGATATACTTTTTGGATCTTCTAATAAAAAACTTTATGATGAGTTCTCTAAAACAATGAGTAGAGAGTTTGAGATGATTTTGATTAGAGAGTTGTCCAACTTTTTGGGGTTTAGCATAAAATAATTGAATGATGGAACCTTTCAAAATCAAACAAATTACATTAATGACATTTTGAAAAAAAAATGAGATGGATAAAGCTAAGCCAATTAATACTCCCATGACTTCTAGTGTTCCGTTGGATAAGGACCCAAGTGGTAAGTCTGTTGATTAGAAGAAGTACATAGGTATGATTGGATCCTTACTTTACCTGATTGCTAGCCGACTTGATATTATGTTTAGTGTTTGATTTTGTGCTAGGCTTCAAGCTGACCACAAGGAATTCCACCTGACTGTAGTTAAGAGAATTTTTAGATACCTTTTGGGGACCCAAAGCTTAGGGATTTGGTATCCGAGGCACAAAACTTCTTTTGAGATTATTGGATTTTTTTACTCTGATTTTGCAGGATGCAAGGTGGATAGAAAAAGCACTTCAAAAACTTGTCAATTCATTGGACAATCTTTGGTCTCATAGTCTAGTAGAAAGAAAAACTCTGTTGCACTTTCCACTGCTGAAGATGAGTACAATGCTCTTGGAAGTTGTGTGGCCCAAGTCCTTTGGTTGAAACAACAGCTATTAGATTTAGGATTACATGTAGGCACCATCTCAATCTTTTGTGACAACACTAGTGCCATATGCATCTCTAAGAATCCTATCCAACATTCAAGGACTAAGCACATTGACATTAGACATCACTTTATTAGAGATCATGTGACTAAGGGAGACATTGATTTACACCATGTGACAACTGAAAATAAATTGGCTGACATCTTTACTAAGCTATTGGCCTTCGACACTTTCAGCTCTTTAAGGACCAGATTGGGTGTGATTGACATAAATGCATGAACTTGATCTTTTACTTACTTTCTTTTGCTTTTGATTTATTTCTTTTATTTACTTTTCGTTTTGCTCTTTGTTTTCTTTTCTTCTCTTTGCTTTACTTTTAGTTTTTGTTTGGTTTTTTTTACTTTATTTTTTCTTAAATTTGTTTTTCAAAATCATCACTGAAATAATATCGTATGTCTTGTCCTTGCTTTTGAAAATTTGTAGTCAATGTATTACATCTCTTAATCTATTAGATGGTAAAAATATACCGTTGATTGTCTCTTTCTCTAACCTATTTTAGTGGCATAATTTTCTTTTCAAATAAAAAATCTATTTCAATTTAACAATTGTGTATGAAATTAAGATCTTTTCTAACATTGCTAAAGCAAAACTATCTTGTATTTATAATGATTAAAGTCTTTATGTCACATCAAGATTCCTCGTTACTCTTGTCATTGGTTATTGATTCTATTTTGTGGATAGTTCTTCTCTATGTTAGAGAGAGAGCTCCTATTCTTTAATATCTAGAAGATATACTCACAACTAAGGATTCTTTTTTTAAGAGATTATAAAAGAGAGAGCTTGCAAAAAAAAAAAAAGGCCAATGATGCCAATAAAAGATGCGCAATGATGCCAAAGTGAAAAAAAATATATATCAAAAAGCAAAAGATGCGCAAAGCACCAATCAATTGACAAGAAGCATAAAATAAACCAACCAAAAGCAAGCTCTCTTCTCCTTTCAAATATTTTAAAACTTAGAAGATTTCATGTATAAAAGGCTTGATTTCAAGTGTTTTGCGATTATGACAAATTTACTTTGGTACATTATTCTATAAGATATTTTTTTCTGAAACCAAGTGATGAATGGATCTTTTTTTCTCATATCCAATTGAATTTTTGAGTTAGATCATTGATTTCCAAAGAAGATTCTACCCTAAAAGAAAGTCCGAGCTAAGGGTAACCATGATCGGATATTATACTGTTTTATGGATTTTTCTGATGTTGATTCATTAGCTTATAAATTTTTTAAAACCAATCACATGGAATACTACATCATGTTCATGCCTTGGTTAAAAAAAATTACTTTGTTCCTTAGTTTCCTCCTCTTTTTTGAGATGTCAAAAGGGGAAGAGGAGTCCTTTGTATGCTTACACTTTTGATTCCATGTTTTACACTATTATTTTTGAAATAATTGTCAAAGTGTTTGCCATCATAAAAAAGGGGAAGATTGTTGCAAATTCGGTTTCAGGGATTATGTTTTGATGATTAGCAAACACTCTTGCTTCTTTTCGACTGTCTTTTACTACTGACATTTTTATGATTCAATGATCGGACAAAAAATGGAATCAGCTCAAGACTGTGTAGATTAGGGTTGAGTCAGTCTGTAATTTTCTTTTTTCCTTTTCTTGAGTCATTTGTAAATATTTGAAGTGACTGATATTAAGTAACCCTACACACACACACACACTTAAGAGATTTAGAATTTCTGTTTTTACTCCCATCGTCCCGGACGATATTTATATCATCCTGGACGATCGAGTTCAGAACATAAGTTCTAATCAGGATTTCTTAGTTAAAGCAGCCATAATTAACTGATCGTCCTAGATGATACATTTATCAGACAGGACGATATGCTCAAAACAGAAAGAAATAGCCGCCATGATACATTTAAGTATTCCGTATTTTTGGAAATCGGCCTGGACGATATTGGACAATTATGCCTAAATTGATCCGACAATCAAGGAAAAAATTAAGGATGAATTGATAAGATCACATCGTCCTGGACGATCGTGGGATCGGCCGGAACGATATATTCAAAAATCCTTAGTTGCTCATGGATGATAAATATCGTCCAGCACAAATTCAGGGCGATGTTCTAGCCGATCAGGATCGGACAGCTCGCATTCAGGGAGATGCTCTGGACGATTTTCCTCTGATTTGAACTGATCGTCCGGGATGATCATGAGATCGGCCGGGATGATCAAGCCAATTTTCAATCATCCAGTTCATTTTTAAAGCGGTGTTCTGGCCTATCATCTATGATTTGAACTGATCGTACAGGACGACGGTATTATCGTCCTGGATGATAAAGTCGACAGCTTATATTTATTGAGCTCAGTTGAAGCTCTTCTATTTAAGAGCTCTTGTTCAACATTTTTGAACATCTTTTGGCTACTGTATTGACCTGAGAAAACCTAAAGGAGAGAGAGAGAGAGAGAGAGAGAGAGAGAGAGAGAGAGAGAGAGAGAGAGAGAGAGAGAGAGAGAGAGAGAGAGAGAGAGAGAGAGAGAGGATCTTGTGAGGGGGAGCTTTTGAGGGAGTTCACAAGGGTTGCTCCAAACATTGTTCCACTTCTTCTTAACTAGAGTCTCTTGTCGTTGGAAGGGTTGGGAGAGGTAAGCTTCAGCGATCGATCGAGGTTCTCTGCTTGCTTCATGAGGAAGCAAAAGGAGTAGGGTTCTCTTTCTTGCCGGGGGTGGCAAAAAGGAGGTGTTTTGTAAGGGCTTCTCCGCCTAGCTGTGGGGGTTAAAGGAGAGTCACGTTGATAGTGCAATACTCGGAGGGTGCCTCCAGGGAGTGGACGTAGGTCAAGTTGACCGAACCGCTATAAATCCTTGTATTCTTTTTACTGCTTCCGCACTTTAATTTTCCGCACTTATTTTTCCGTGGTGACTTTGGTTTGTGATATTTGTTCTTGGTTTTAAAGATTTTTTTTTTTAAATACCAATTCACCCCCCTCTTGGTTAGCCTCGGAACTAGTTCATAGGGCCTAACATCCCTAACGAACTTTCAGGAAAAATGCTGATTTCCAACGGAAAATAATCCGACAGAATTTCTGGCAAATTTCCTACAAAATATTTTTCGTGGATTTTTTGGCACATAGCCGACAAATTTTTTTTGGAACCTCCAGCGGATTTTACAACGAATTTTCTCATGGATTTTCCGACGAATTGTCGACGAATTTTTCGACGGATTTCTGACTAAATTTTATATTATGGAAAAAATATAATTATAAATATTTAAAAATATTTATTAATATTTATTTCTAGTTAATATTCATTGTAAAAAAATAAATTACATTAATATTCTTAAATATTACTAATATTAATTAATTTTAAAAGTTTAAAAATCTATTGTTAAATTAAATTAAAGTTAATATTTATTTTGATCTTGAAAAAACCTCAGCTTTTAAATATATTTATTATTTTAAATAAAATATAAATTAAATTAAAACAGCTATGCTTTGATTTTTTTTGTTTTTAAATTTTTATGGCAGAGTATATCCGTCGTACATATTTTGACATTTTTTCTACATGAAAACTTTCCGGTAGACTTTTTAACACCAAAATCAATTTTCCAATGCGCATTTTACAGGGGTAAGAATTTCAGTCGGAAATGCTAATTTCCAGCGGGTATTATTCATTTTTCGATGAAAATTGTCGCCAGAAATCAGATGCTTTCCTGTTGTGAGGGGTAAATAACTATAAGGACTTGCGCCAATAGGAAACTAGAACTCAAATCATGAAGTCTTCGCAAAATGAGGGAGAAATCTCTGGGTAATATCTTATCTACAAACTCATCTGCTTTCCCACAATTTACCCAGGAACTTAAATCCATTAAAACTCCCACGAAAAAGCAAATAGGGGAGGCCAGGACGAATTTCGGAGCCCACATGTAAAAAGAGGAAAAAAAAAGTTCCTCCCACATAGCACACCCACAACAATATCCATGAAAAGAAAGCAGAAAGCCCCATTTCCCCAATATATTTACTGATTATTCCTTTGAAACACTAAGAAATTTCTACTTTATTTGGGCATCCTATTTATCAATATTACATGAAAGAATGGTCGTGTTAATTTCAAACTGCCCAAGCCATCTCAAAACTCCTTCAGAAGTGACGATCTATTTACAAGCAACCAAATGAGTCAACAGACAACATAGATGAACTCTAATGCACTGTAAGAATTGCTAAAACATAGAATGGTATGCATGCATCAAAATTAAAAATTCAACATCAATCACTGACTTTAAGTGAAATATGAAATAAAGAGAATACCTTCAGAACAATGATTGTAATTACACCACAAACAACTAAAAACATGATGTATTTATCAGTTGCAAGCTGCAAAAAAAAAAAAAAAAAAAGAAGTCAGGCCATCCAAGAAACACCTAAAAGGAAAATTATTAAAAATACAAATTGAATATTTGAGTTCAGATGCCATGGACCTTCCTATCTCTTTCACAAGTTGAGTTGTCGTTTTTATGGTAAATTCGACTATGTCTAGATCATTAAAAATGCGGTCCATTTGCTCAATCTACATCATAAAGAAGCAAGGTGAAGAAATGACAATGGGTGCAAGAGAGCTCCTCAATTATATACTCCACAGATCCATCTGCTGCGTCAGAAAATTAGATGCTTTTAAAATCCTACTTGGCGCTTCCAATTTGCAGTTATGTATGTTCCCACTTCAACTATTTATTCCACAACGTACCAACATAATTTCTAATTTAGAAAACATGGTGACCCGAAATAATTGCATAAAAAAGATCTTCAGAACATATTAAATATCGCTTCTTCTATTGTCTTCATGCCAGCAGGTATGAGCTCTTGATTTATCATAGCTGCATACGAAGCTGTCTCCAAAATTTATTGGAGCAAAATAATTAGTAGGCAGTTGAGACCACATGCAGCTAAAGAACTCTGACTATGGATACAAATTCTTTACTTCAGATCTTTAGTTTTGCATCGAAAATATTTGACAGAAACCATTAAGAGATTTAAACAAACATACAAATTAAAAAATGTCAGTTAAATATAAGAAAATAAAACATTTTAATACATTCAAGTTGCTCATTGGTTATGAATTTGCTCAACATAGAAGTTACTAGTAGAATGCTCACCCCACCAAAGAATGTGAAGCTTTATGAAAAACGTATTACTGATAAGATGCTCAAGCAGTACCTTTATCAGAATAATGACTTCTTTGGGAATATAGAATCACGCTTTGTTTGTGACAGTTTTTTTATTTCTTCATCAAGCAGCTTTCTAATAAAAAAATTTATAAATTCAAAATAATTTTGCACTAAAAAACTGCTTCATAAAGTAGTAAGAAAGCTGTCCCAAATAAAACCTGAGTTTGTTTTAAGATTTTACAAGTGAGAGTATGTTTATACTTCCGACTTCAACAGTAGGGGACTCTAAACAAAAGAAAAAGTTCAAGTTTTCCATGCTACTATATAACAATGGAAAAAAATTTAAGTTGTTTCACTTCTTCGATTGCAATGTATTTTATTTTAGACAGGTGATGCAAATATGCAATAAGTAGATCTACCTTGAAATAGAAGCCCACTTTAATCAAATATCAAGCCTGATTTGTGGTTGACCAGATAAGTAGATCTTTTTTAAAGGAAAACTCATCCAAGAACAAAAAAATGATGACATGCACAAGTTTTTGACAGCATAAACATGAATTTGTTTTGTGGTAGCGATGAGTAATTGGCTCAAGCGCCCACAGGTAATCAAAGAAGCCCCTCTAAAACTGTGGAGGCAAAGATATTTGAGATGTTTGGCTACTTTTCTGAAAGGTTATAATGAAAAATCAATGTGATAATGACTAAAATTTAGCCAATTTTTTTGATAAAGTGATCTAAACAAGTACGAGTGGTATGCTAGGCAGTAAAAGAAAGGATTCGCATTACTATATGAGCAGTTTCCCCATACCATATATTTTAATTAATTCTATTTAGGTTGAATAGGCATTTAACGTGTTAGATGGACCCAGCTCAGATGCATGGAATTAAATTCGCCAACATGATCTATTAATAGTTAGTCAAATTCTTTAACTTTTTCTCCAGTAAGTTCACCACCTCTTTTTTTTTCATTTTAGTAGCCATGAATACCAAATGTGATGCCTTGACAGACTGGCCCTAGTTCCTAGCCCTTTATATCGGGCTTTATGTGATTTCTTTTTAAGGGGAGACCTCAACAAGAAAATTTGTTTTGAGGCTGTTCCAATCTCTTTCTCGGTCTTAATTATCTGTGGATGGACAGATGCATGGCCACACCTTTAATCACCCTTCTGCAAAATCACATTCATTTATGTACCATTCTTTATGATGTTAGTTATCACTGTGTTATATACTTCACTAATGCTACACAGGAGCTAAATTCACCAAGCTAAATTGGCTATTCTACACAGAATATAAATATCAATTAATGAACTCAAAAATCTCAAAAAAGATCTTTCATATCAAGAAAAAAAGTACAACACTACACACTAGATTAGACATGTGTCACCTTCTGATTGGTTGAAGGAGTTTGAAAGGCTTCGGAGAGTTTCCCCTAGGCAAGCTAAGAGATGCCTAGTAGATGAGGGCGAGTATGCTTAGACAAGTACTGAGATAAAAAGGGATCATTGGCGGGAAAGCTTGTCAACATTATCAAATACTTATGGGCCTGATCTTGCATCATCTGAGAGAAAAGAGGCGAGATAAGTGTTAACATAGGGATGAAGTGCTCCAAATTCAATGGTCACAACAAGGTAGGCTGAGGGTCCCAATGGGAAAATATATTGCCACATGGTTTTGAAATTAATATTTCTATAATCAAATCCCCATAGAGAAAAATATACTATCTCAAAAGATAAAAATGGTGTTTAATTATCGATTTGAAATCATGAATATAAATTTTTATTTTTATAATTAAATGCAGCATAGAGAATAACATACTATTTTGAAAGACAAAAATGAAATTCTACTATCCATTCAAAATTTAGAATAAGTTTTAGAAAAAGTATCTACTATCTGAGAGGCTTTTCCCCTATTTTAGAGAAAATAAAATGGGCTATATTTTATGCTAGGGTTTTAAGTTCTCCATAAGGCAAGCTCTTATGATTAATTACATCTTAGGATAAATTTGGAGAAAACTTTCAATTTAAGTGGTGAGTATATCTTTATTTATTTACAATGATGCAAGCAAGTATTTGAGTTTACAATTTATTCATAGGGATTGATTCAAAAGTAAAAATTTATTTTCGTAATTACAGGAGAAAAGTTAGTGAGTATTTATGATTATGGGATACCTAGAAGCACTCTAAGAAATACTATGATTGGACTTTAATGGCTTAGAACTAGATTGAATTTATGTTATAGTTGATCAAATAATTAGACAAGCAGGATTATACTCCCAGAAGGAAGAGTAAGAATTATGCATATGGACTTATGTTTGCCTAAAATGGATTGTCAGCTAACCACCTAGGTGATTTAAAAAAAAAACAAGATTTTAGGTTTAAATGAAATACTGGATAAGTAGGTTATTGTTCACATATGAGTGAAGAGTTTAAGGTCCAGAGTTTAAATTAACGTTTAAAGATTATGAAGGTTCAAATGTACCTAACTAATGCAATTTGAAATAAAATGTCTCAAACTTCTAGCTTTTTTAAATGCTACAAATGTAATCTACATGTCCAACTTTCTATGAAAAATCTACCAGCATAACCACCCTATAATAACAGGAATAACAAACTCAGTCCCGTAGCTTAGGTTATCACTAACTTGTAATAGGCATGTGTGAGTTTAGTGTATGTAGTAGAAAAGTAAAATGTATGTCATAACCATAGGAAAGTAAAGAGTTGGTGTTTAAAATGATAAACATCATAGAATCCTAGGGGCCAAATGAATATCCATGCTAAATCACATGCAATGCGAAGAAACTTAAAACAAATAGGCAATTTCTAATTCACACATCATATACAATCATCAAACAATCAAAATGTATACGAAATAAATAAAACAAAAGACCATGTGTCATTTTCTACTTAATATAGCACCAAAGGTTTGTAGGAAATGAAAGGCGATCAAGATCCACAAAAAATAAACTTAAATTTCTACTTCTAAAATGATGCAAGTCTATACAAAAAAGAGGCCATTAATTAAAAAAAAAAGAAAAAGAAAAAGAAAATGAGGCCATTTATTCAAATCTTCAGGTCTTCTATAGGATCTGCAGGCTATGATCATCATTCTAAACAAATTCAAAAAACATCATCATCAAAGAAAATTCATTCTTTTAGACTTCTTTATTATATAAGAAATAACTTCATTTAAAACTTTCAAAACTATATACATTTACAAATTTTATAAATTTACAATTGAATCTAAAAGAAAAAGTCTCTGTAGTTGTAGGGATTAGTACACCAAATAATGCATTTATATATTATCATCGACATGCCACATCACATAATGCAAAAAAATAAACACTCACATCACCATACATTCACCAGAACATCACTCCACTATCAAAAAAGTGTAGGAAAAGTAAACATATGCACCACGAAATATTTCTCCTAACCTAATACTAGAGTTACTAGAGTTGGTTGTCTTATTAAATATTTCTATGTATGTGCTAAGTTGTGTGGATTGGTAGTGCCCTAAATGGATTAGGGTTTGAATTATATATGCATTGAATTTATGTGTTGAGGGCTAAAGGATTTAATTTAAATTTAAACCTTTAATAATTTACCATTTATAACCCATAACAATTTTTAGTTATTTGGAGTCATCCGTAAATTATAATAATTTTACAAAGATATATATATATATATATATATATCCCTTTGCGGATTTAATTAGGGTGCACTAGAAAATAAATTTAGGTCAAATTAATGGCTAACTAACCATTATAAAAAAATGCACAATAACATAAATTTTGTTTAATTATTTTCAATGGTTTATTAATTATGAATTCTAAAATTCTAAGCTAAAAATTGACCTACGAAATTCAAAATTTAATTTAGGCTAGAGGTTAATTCTAATAAACATGAGAAAATTTAAGAATGGTCAACACCCCTTAGGGTTCACTCAAGCATAATTTGATTCCATTTTAGTGTACCTAAACATACTAATTAACCAAAATAATCTTGAAGTTAATCTGCTTATCTTATGCAAACTAACTATCCTCTAACCTTAATTTTGTGTTCACTAGATAGGGCTCTTCTCATTGAATCCATAGAGTATTTATTTACCTAATCCATATAAGTGAGTGAGGAGATATTAATTTTACAAGTCCAAGCTTACTTTGAATGCAATTAAATCTAATATAAATCAAATACATAGTCTATCATTCATTTGACAGTACACTTTACACTTGATAGTAGATTACTATCCATTTAAAAAAAATTTGGGGGCCCTATTCTATGTTAGATTAAGACCGTTTGATCTCAATTATAAGGTTCAGATTAATCCTTTAGAATTGTGAAATATCATACATATTTAAATATGATGGAATCATAGTCAATATGCCAAACAGAAGGGAACATATGGATATGATTTCATCTTCAATATCCCATGGCTAATAAAGTCCATTGGTTGAATTCAATTTAGATGAAGGTATTTATAGGTGCTTTTAAGTGTAATTTAATTGAATTTTAGATAGAGAAGGCCATATTAGGTCATTAGGCTGGTGTTGTATGGCCAAATAGTGTAAGGGCAGCTTGTTAGAAGGCTCTAAAAGGTGGAGATGCACTAGCTTGGACAATTTAGTTGAAATAATATAATTTGCTCAGTTTAAAGCTAATTATAGCCAACATATGACTGACCAATGGCTAGGCTAGGTCATGTCCATGGAATCTAAGGTCAGGTTTCACAAGCATTAGTTTGGCTCAATTAGGACTAAATGAATAAATGGATGGTTTAAGTTCACTATAGGCTTGCCTGGGTTAGCCCAATTGGGTATCCCAAGCTAACATAATGCGTGGGTTTTAAAAGCATAAGTTCCTTAAAACATTTAGGTGCACTTGGAGGTATTTAATTATATGCCAATGTAAGGAATATGATGACTCAAAAGCAAAGGATCCATTCGGCTCATTTGGATAGACTATAAAACTTGGTCAGCCTAGCCCAATGGTTGAGTCCATTGGGTTTAGGAGAGTTTAAGGAAATGTTTTGAATTTTTTGAAAGGAATGCTAAGGCTTAGAAAAGGTTTAATGCATGAAATATCCATTTAAGGAAAAATGGTTAACCATGGTGAATTTTGTCAACCATAGCTCACAATGTTCAATTATATTTAGAAATGTTTATGCAAGTGTTTAGGAGGGTTTGGTAGGCATGTCATAGTCTACTAATGAGTTTATGAAAGGTCATTTAGAACAAAATGGTCAACCATGATTAATTTGGTTAACCAAGATCAACTATGACCCACCATGGGTTCTAATGGGTTTAAACATATTTATATGAGTTTTTGGAATGTTTAGAAGTAATTCCATGGTTTGAAATGGATTGAATAAAGTTTTTGGTACTTTAGATCAAAAGATATTGAAATGGTTAATTTGAACAATCATAGTCAACTATGGTCAATTATGACTTCAAATGGGCTTATGCATACTCAATGATGAATATAAAAGTCCTAAGGATCAATTCAAGGGTTTTGAATCATGTTTGGATCAAGTTTCATGCATATATTTTCAATTTAGTGTTCAATATGGTTAAGGTTGGAACTAGTCAACCTAGGTCAACCCTAGTCCACCTTGGGTTCCATTGAGTTTAAATCATCAAATGATGATCTTGAACAAGTTTACATCACTTCCTAAGGTTTAAAATGAATTTTAGCTCAATATTCCATGCTGACTGGCATGAAATGTAATTATGTAGAACTTTGATTTAGATTTAGGGTATTGAGATTTAGGGGTTGGAAAAGCATGGGGCTTCCAAAACCACAATGGATGATCCAATGAGATGTTAGATCAATATGTAATTACCCAGACTAAATCCTAGACATCTCACCTATGGTTTGTACTAGTCTAAGTCATCTTTGTGGAAGAGGTTTCTTCATTCACTATATGTTTAGAGTAAGGGTTTGACCTCATACAAAATTGAGGTCAATAGTTAGGAAGGAGGAGAAGCCTACAATAAAATTTAATAGAAGCCCCATTATAACCCACTAAGCCTTAGTACTATCTTAAATTACCAAGGAAATAGAAGAAAATATTAGGAAGATAGTTGAGACTCCTCTGCCACCTTTTCCACAAAGATTATTAAAGTAAAATTTAGATAGATTGTTCTCTAAATTTTTAGATATTTCAAAAATTAATAATTAATACACTTTTTGTTGAAGCATTATAACAAATGCCTACATATGCAAAATTTAAGAAAGACATTCTAAGTAAAAAGGGGGAATTCAGAGACTTTGAAAAATTAGCTCTTATGAAAGAATTTAATGCCATCATTCAAAACAAAATACCACAAAATTTTAAGAACCTGGGTAGTTTTAACATCTCAATGGCTATAGTAGAAGTGTAGAGGATGTTATGGAGGAGATGTTACATGATAGTCAGTTGGATATGTCATTATGTGTGGATGATTTGAGTGAGATAGAGGGAAATTCTATTCATTTTATTAGTGAGTGATTCAAATTTTTAGCAATAGAATTCAAGTTCTAGATATATCATCTCTAGGGAAACCTTGTATAGTTAAGACACAACATCTTGATCTGAATGTACTACATGCTCCTTTGAAATTTGTCTTTTTAGGAAAGTTGTCAACTTTTCCTATTATTATATCTGTTGATCATGAAAAAAATTAGAAAGGTAAGTTTATTAAAGTTCATAGTACATATAAGAAAGCATTTGGATGGTCTATTGCTGATATTTTGGGGTTTAGTCCATCCATTTGTATGCATAAAATCCTATTGGAAGAAGCTTGTCAACCTAAATTTGAACCACAAAGTAGATTGAAAGTGCTCTGAGAGAACTTGAAGAAGCAAAGGCACACCAAAAGAAGGGGTATATATATATAAACCTTTAGAAAGTAATTATATTTTATCTTTTTTTTTTAATTTTCAAAATAAAGTTCAACTATATATCATTCACCAAAAGCCTCTTTCACAAAGATAATCAAAATTAAATTGGATTGTAGTAAATTGTAAGAAAAGTAAAGTATATAAAAGTAAGAATATAAATCAAGTTTATTGTGGTTCACTGAGATCTTGCTACATCCAGTCCCCAAAGATCCTTCTATTTGGGTATTATACTAACTCAGACTCTTTTAGCACATAGCTAGGTATATATATATATATATATATATATATATATATATATATATATATATATATATATATATATATATATATATATATATATATATATATATATATATATATATATATATATTTATTTATCTTTTTATCTCAATATCACATTGTCTCTCTTCCTTATGAAGTGGCCTCTTTAAGCTATCTCTCCCGAGAAAAAAATATCTTTGACTGCTTAAGCACTCTTGCCCTAAAGACGTACTAATAGTTTATAAAGTAGGCTCCCAAAAACCCTAATTTTAATTTTAAGCCTCTAGATCATACAGAACGATGCATAGGTCATATAGTACAATCAATTCAATTGAATAATAAATCATCATGAATTAACCAAGGTTTTTCTAATGAGTTCTAAGGGTGAAACCTACAATATGATTATATATTATACAATATGATCATTAATGTTAATTTAATCTAATTTGATTTCTTAATCCTTAAAATTAATTTAGTAAATTTAAATTAATATTCAGATAGTACAAATTAATTTGTATAGTATGATCAATTTAATTTTTGAATTTTAATTTTTTTTAATTTAAGTAACTAGGATTCTACTATGAGATTTTTAAAATAGCTTATATCATCATGTATGATGTGGTTGTCATATAGTATAATTAGTTATAACACATGATTAATTTATCTCATTTAATTAAACATTTAAATTAATTTTTTCTTGAATAGATCATATATTATGTTATAGATTGTATAGTACAATTTAGATCATATAGTCTAATCTGAATCATACAATATGTTCTGGATTCTATAGAATGATTAACAAAAAATTTCAAACATTCAATTTTGCTCGCTTTTGTGTGTGTATACACAGTTTCATAACCAACATACTCCTAATATAAAAAAATGACTCAAAAAATTAAAAGTACATACTCTATTAAACACACACCGACTTTTGCACTAATACTAAACTATCATGAGTTTAAATTCTTAAGCTTCTTTGTGTATGATAAATATGCAATATATGATACAAGAATAACAAAATAAACATCCAATAATATTTGTAATCATAAAAACACATGGTTGGGATCTCAGATTATAAAAATCACCCCTTTTAATGATGACAAATATTATTGGTTTGAAATAAAATTTATAAATTTGATTTTAATTTATTGCTAAGTTCTCACCCTCCCTAAATGACTTTTTAAAAAAATGAGAAAACCATTAATTTTTAATTTCTTTTTTGTTTTGATTTTTGATTTTATGTTTTTGAAACATAAGTTTTTTATTTAATTTTAAAACATTTTTTTTAATTTTAAAATAAAACATAACAACACACATACTAAAAAGAGACAACAATGTAAGCAAACAAAAAATCCCAAAGAAAAATTTCACTAATATAAAAATAAGTATCAACAATACACCTACTCTGCCTTTTAACATCACCAAAAAGAGGAACTAGAGAAATAGATTACAATACAAAAATGAAAATACTAAAAATATGAAGTATAATATAGTAAAGAAAAATGAAAATAAAGCACGACACAAATACAAACATAAAACTTAAGGACATAACATGACAACAAGTGACCCTAATGTCCTAGGCACTTATATCAATAACTCATAGTTTAGTCCTAAATGTGTTAAATGTATCATAATTTAAAGGTTTTATAAAGATATCTACTAAGTGAATTTTAGTGTCCACATGTTATAACTATATATCTCCCTTAGCAGAATGATGCCTAATGAGGTGATGTATGTTAATATATTTAGTGCAAGAATATTGGATTAAATTTTTACTTATGTATATCGTGCCCGTGTTATCACACTTGATAGGGATGGTTTTTATGGGCAATCCAAAAACAAGAAGTTATTGCTTCAACCAAAATACTTGGAAAATAAAACTTCATATAGCTATATATTTAGAGAAGGGCTACATAAATTTGCTTTTCATTAGAATAATAAGTTGAAGATTGTCCTATGAATTGACATGTTCCTTAAATCCTTTTAGTATCTACCCTACATCCCAAAATCTGAGTATCGAACAAACTCAAAGGTCAAGCTATTCCTAGGAAAATAGATACCTAAATTTTTAGTACCAATTAGATACCTTAAGATTCTTTTGATGGTGATCATATGGAATTCCTTAAGGTCAACTTGAAACCTAGTGCATAGACAAACCCTAAACATAATATTAGGCCTGCTTGCAGTTGGGTAAAGTAAGGAACATATAATCCCTCCAAATTTCTTCTATTCAACTGATTTATCATCATGTTGTTTATCTAATTAGGTGGTTAGGCTCATCAATGTATTCATGTACTTATAACCTTTCATATCAAATTTCTTTAAAATTTCCTTAATATATATAGTTTGGCTTGTGTTATTTTGAATTTCTTAGATGATATTAGTTGGAAGAGGTTATGTGGAATGATATGAAATGAGAAATATGTTTGTATGTGCTCATTGATAATCTATGAAATGATTGAATATTTTATTCACTTGTATTAAATTTCATTTCTTAAAATATTTATGTTTTTAATGGAAAAAATATTTTGTAGTTGATCATTGGAATGGATTCTAAATTACTTGGCTTTATAAATTAATTTTCTTACAAAATTTAATCTTTCAAAAATTTAAATTAAATTATGACTAGATGTAGATAAAGATATCAATTTCATGTTCTTATAGACAAATATATCTCCAAGATATAATTTTTGCAAGATTGATGTCTAATTATTTTTATTTTTATTTTCAATATGTTTATTTTTATTAGTCGTGGAATTTGAATTTAGATTACTGATATTGGAAAGACCGAAAAAGTAAAAAAAAGGATGCACAAAGCATGTAAAATAGAAAAGATGTGCGATGGTTTTCAAAGTGAAAAGAGACACAAAATTAGTCCAAATACAAAAGATGCACAAATGTGCCACAAATATTTGAAAAAATATGCATTGTCACCAATTGAAAATATTATTCTATTCGTTCCTTTATCAATCTTTCTCTAATAAAAAACCATCTAATTAATAATCATATTCACTGTTGAATTCGAAATTAATTAATATTTAATTTGTCAATTTTGCAATAATCATTTTTTATTTAATTTATTTAGCATGAACAATGAACTTGGTTGACTTTTCTTATCTTAGTTGTCCTTTGATTTAAAATTTTGAAATTTTTCTTTTTTTTATTACAAAGTTAATCTTGTATTTGCAATTGATTTAAAATCCTTTTCCTCTTCAACTCTTTTATTTTATCTATAGAAACTTTTCATTTTATGGGTTTCTTCCCTTTTTGTTGTTGTTAAAAGAGGGAGTCATAATATTATTTGATTGTTTAATATGTGTGTATTGTATTATGCATGTGTGTATGTTTTTTGCTGCATGTGTGTATATTTTTATTGCATCTGTGAATATTTTTATTCGTGTTTGTGTTTTTGTTTTTTAGTATTTGTTGTTTGTTTTTGTGTTTGATTGTTTCATTTTTTAATTTTTAGGTTTGTGTTTATTGCTCTTCATTAGAACCCCTTATTTTAATTTTGGTTATTCATTTAGGGGAGGCTAAGGATAAAGCTTCTTTAAATGTTAACTCAAATAATAATTATTTTTCCATTATAAAAAAGGTGGAGATTGTTGTAACTTAGTTTTCATAATTATGTTTTCATATCATGTGTATTTTTTATGATTTTAAAATATTATTATATTGATTACTTCTTCTTCTAACATATATTGAAAATATAATATTATATATATATATATATATATATATATATATATATATATATATATATATATATATATATATATATATATATATATATATATTGAAAATATTATTTTGTTTTTTGTGTGTACCAACATTTTAGAGAAATCATACTCCAAACTGCCGAAGGCTTCAAGACAAATTAGATTATAGTTTATTGTAATTAAAGTTTGTACTTTTTTTTATTTTTTTATTTTAGTCTGAGAGAGTGTGATTGTAATTAGGTAACCGTGCATAATCACACACTAGGGGAGTATAAAAAATTATCAATTTTTAAAATCTAATCGTACTGTATGATCATGTATTATACAAGATGATTTGTCTAGAATGTATTCTCTATAATGGAGTTAATCGAACCATGCATTAAAAATTTTCAAAGTTTTGTTTGTATTGTACTAATTTACATTCGTACAGACGATATCTAGAGTACGAAATGGCTATATACCAGTTCATCCCAAACAAACTAAAACTTTCTTTAAACTTTTCGTATTGTATTATCTTAGGTTCATACAAACGATGTCTAGAGTATGAAATGGGTGTATATCATTTTATATAGACGAACAGGTAAATTTTTTAAACTGTTCATACTATACGATCTTATGTTCATACAGATAACTTCTAGAGTATGAAATAGACTCATCCGTTTTCATACCAAATAAAGCATGGTTTGATTAAAACTGATCATATAGTATAAGATGAGGTTCGTACAATATGTTATCTAGAGTAGGAATTTGGTTCGTACTAAATCATACCAGATGAATCTATTTAATTTTGAACTGATCGTATTGTACGATGTCAGTTCGTAGGCATCCTTCTTCAAATTGTCTTTGAGAGTAAGAGTGAAAGTGCTTTGGGAGAGTGTTTGAGAGTGTCGGTAGAGAGATTTTGTAAGTGGAATTTGTGAAGGGTTCACAAGGTTGCTCAAAGGTAAGGATCTCTTTGTAATTTTGTCAAATCTCTTCATTAATTCTTTAAAGTAACTTGAGAGAAGATCTTTGGAGAAGATCTTGTTCTCTGCTCTAAAAGGGTGTGAAAGGATGACGGTACTCTGTCAATATCAGGAGGGTGCGAAAAGATGATGGTTCTCTGCCGACACCATGAGGGTGTAAAAGGATAACGGTTCTCTGCCAACACTAGGAGGGTGTGAAAGAATGGTACTTTGTCGCACCAGGGATTGGTGGAAGAGAGATTAAGTGTAAGGGCTTCTGTGCCTTATTGTGGGAGCAAAAAGAGAGTCACTTTAGTATAGTGCAATACCTGAAGTGAGAGTCTTTGTTGCAAATCTTGATTCAAAGTTATAATTTTAATTATAATAAACATTTTTGGCATTTCTATTTCTCTACTATTATTACTACTGCAAATCTATTTTAGTTGCCTTACTTATTAACTTTTCAGGTTCATTAGATAAATTATAATTCAAGCCAGCTTAAGATTAGGTAGATTAGGATTGAATTAATCTGTAACTTTAATTCTAGCAATTTTTACTCTTTCTTGAGTTAAATGTAATAAGGTGGATCCTGATACTAAGTAATCTTACACACACACTCAGGGGGAGAAATTCTATAAGTTTAAGAGTTTTTTTGTTTTGTTTTTGATCATATTGTATAGGATGATCCAAAATCATCTTGTATGATCAATTAAAAATAGAACCCTAATTAGGGCATCTATGTCAAGTCAGCCAGATTAAGTAATTCATCCTGGACGATATTCACATCATCCTAAATAATATGGTCAAATCAGAAAGACTCAACCACTAAACTCATTTAGGCAAGATATTATTTTTAGAAATCATACAAGATAATCCCATATCTTCTTGTATAATTCAAGTGATTAAGAAAAGTAATTAATGTTAGATTGCTCGATCATATCATCTTGGATGATCAGTTAGAAAAATCATAATCTTCTCCTAAATTAGCTGGACGTTCCGAACTATATGTTGGATGATCAGTTATAATTCTTCCTCATACAAACGTTTCTACTAGATGATCCAAACTATGTACTGGACAATAATCACTAATTTTGAACTAATCATATAGAATGAACGAAGCATCATCATGGACGATCAGTTATTTTTCTTCATCTTCCAACATGGATCTCCAGGATGTCCAAAACTATGTACTGGATGATATGTATGATCTTGAACTAATACTACTGGATAATGTCCTAATCATCTTGGATGGTTAAAAAAAATAATGTGTTCTAATCATCTAGCACACTCAGATTGTCCTAGCTAGAAGGGCTGAAATACACTAATCGTACATGAAAATCTATCGATCGTCCTGGATGATCTTTGACGGTAAGTTGCAAATTTGGTTAATTTTTAAGGTCTTCTTTCAAAGATCTCTTGATAATTGTTGAGAGCATCTTTTGTTGTTGTCCTGACTTGAGAGGGCTTAGAGAAGGAGAGGAAGAGTTTGAGAGAGAGAGATAAAATCTTATGAAGGGGAGTTTGTGAAGTGTTCACAAAGGTTGCTCCAAGCAAGAATTTAAGTCATCTTCTCCTTTCATCATCCTTGGCTCTTGGTGTCCTTAGGGAGGTCTTCATTAGCAATCGATCAAGGTTCTCTACCTGCTTTTGGAGGATACAAAAGGATTATAGATTCTCTGTCACACCGGGGTAAGTGAAAAGGATTTTATAAAGGTTTATCTACCTTATTATGGGAGAAAAAGGAGAGTCATTGTGTTTTAGGGCAATACCTAGAGGAGAGGCTATAGGGAGAAGATGTAGTTCAAGTTGATCGAACCACTATAAAATTGAGTTTGCTTTTTCTACGATATTCCTACACTTTATTTTTCAGCATATAAATTTATGTGGTTGATTGTATTTGTTTTAAATTATTCAAAAAAGATTTAAAAAATATTTTTTTTTTGTTTAAGAATTTTAAAACTACTAATTCACCCCACCCCCCTTTTGGTTAGCCTCAAGCTAGTTTATAAGGTCTTAATTGTTGAGTCTAGTGAATAGGTTGTTAAACCTAAGTTCATGTCCCAAGGCTACTAAGAGCGCGGGGGGGGGGGGGGGGGGGGGGGGGTGAATTGGTAGTTAAAATTTTTTCCCTCTTTTGATAAATTTAACCAAAATTAAAATTTAATGAATTTTTTTTATAAAAAGTTTTTCAACCACAAATTTTTAAAACACAAAATTAAAAGCAGAAAATAAAAAGCAGTAAAATAAAAAGATACACGATTTATAGTTGTTCGGTCTAAACCAGACCTACATCCACTCCCTAGAGGCACCCTATGAGTATTGCACTAATACCAATAGTGTCTCTCCTTTTGCACCCACAGCAAGGCGGAGAAGCCTTTACAAACACTCTTTTCACCACTACCCGGTGCGGCAGAGAATCGTTGTCCTTTTATACTTTCTCTTATGTTGGCAGAGAACCGTCATCCTTTTACACTCTCCTAGTGTGGGCAGAGAACCCTTCGTCTTTTCACACTCTCCTAGTGTGGGCAGAGAACCCTTCGTCCTTTCACACTCTCCTAGTGTGGGCAGAGAACCCTTCGTCCTTTCACACTCTCCTAGTGTGGGCAGAGAACCCTTCGTCTTTTCACACTCTCCAAGTGTCGACAGAAAATTGGATCTCCTTGACAAATCTCTTCCCAAGAAATCTAGAAGGAAGGAAGAAAAAGAGTGAAGTAATCTCAAATCACAAGTAGAAAATCTTACCTTTGAACACATTGCAAAGCCTTCAAGCTCCAGTGGAAGAAATCCTTCTTTGACTGCTCTCTCTCACTCTCTCCTTTACTCTTCTTCCAATAGGCACGAAGATCAATGAGCAAAAAGATTGGGTGGCTAATTTGAAGTGTATATACAAAAGACAAGAAAAACTGCCCAAAAATAGCAAGTTTTCAATTCTGTACGCAGTGGAACGTCCCGTACGATCGTGGATCGTCCTGGATGATTTTACTTAAAGTGTCGGAAACAATCCTAATGTATATTGGTACGAATTATGTTCGTACACGCTCATCATCCCGTACGAACTATGTTCGTCCGGTACGAAACAGTTATTACCTAGGTCGGTTCCAAAAATTCTATAGGACATAACCAACTAACGTAAGTGGGTTCAGTTCGTCCTGGGACGAACATGTTTCATCCTAGGACGATTTTATACAGAGCATTTTTTCCAAGATTGAAAATTAATTTCGTCCCGTACGATTGCTTACAGAGAGTTTCATTCAGGGATGAAAATTAATTTCATCCTGTACGATCTCATATAGAGAGCTTTGTCTCGGTACGAACCATAATTTTCGTCTGGACGAACAGTGCAAGGTGAGAATCCAGAGAAGTTTGTCCTGGGATGAATATTAAATTCGTTCTGAACGATTAGGACTTAGAAAATTTTCTACTTGCCTGTTCAATCCATTGCTCTTTCGAGGGGTTAATTGACATGATCGTCCCATACAAACCAGGTTCGTCCCGTACGATCAGTTTACAAAAAGTGTTCCCCAAGAGTGTGTGTTGTGATTTTTCACTCAATTACAATCACTCCCTCTCATTTCAAAAACTTGTAATTTACAAATGAATAATTTGAAGTCTTCATCGCTTGGAGTTGATTTTCCTGAAATGTTAGTACACACTAGAGCAAAAAAAAAATCTTCCAAAAAGTGTTAGGAGATATATAAAAATATAATATTTGAAATCATCAAAACAATACAAGTTGCAAGAATGTAAAACATGCAAATAGCAACTCTCTCTACAATCTCCCCCTTTTTGATGATGGCAAAATAATTATTGTTTGTAGGATTTCAAGTTTTTAGAATCTCCTAAACTCCCTCTGAATTGATGAACTCATGAAAATAAGGAGGCATTTGAATTACTTAAAAAAAATTTTGTTTTTCAAAATTTTTTATATAACACAAAAGATAAAACAAATAAAATAATCAAATACTACGAAAACACATACGAAAATTAAACACTACGAAAACATACGCAACACGAAAACATACACAACAAATAATTTCTCCCCCTTTTTTGACAACATCAAAAAGTGAAGAAGAAAAGAATGTTATAAATGTAAGCAGAAGTATGAAATTCATTTGATATTTTAATCTTGAAAGTGATTGAAATAAGGTATGCAAATAAAATCAAAACATTAGAAAAATATAAGATTTCATATAATTTAAGAAGTGATATAACATAGAGAATAAAATGAATTTATCAAAGGAATGTGTCAATTTAGACATGAATATAAAGAAAATCATTGCACTAAGGATGAATAAAAAATTTTATATTTCAAATTTCAATATAAATTATAAATGAACATTAGATCAATTTGAATTAAGAGATTAAAAGAGTCTGGAAAGAAATAATTATCACATGTGGCGCTTTGCGTATCTTTTTCAAATTTTATGGCACATTTTTGTGCATCTTTTTCAATTTTTTTTATGGCACATTCTTTTGTACATCTTTTACTTTGGGCTTATTTTGTGCCTCTTTTTATCATTGCAAATTTTTTGCACATTCCTTTTTATTTTTGTACATTTGTACAATTTTCAAGAGTAATTGAATTCTTTCCAAAATCAATAATCTAAAAATTCAAATTTTTCTAAGCGCATAAATACTAATTGAAAAGAGAAATACAATATAAGAAAACATCTAAATTGCAATAATAATATTAAAGATAATGTAGTCTAAATAAGAGACATAGAATTGAAAATTCTAATAATATCAAGTTATAAGCATCTCTTAAATTTAGGAAAATTATATTTTCTAATGAAATTAATTTTAATTTACAAATTAAATAAAGCACTATTAAGATAAAAATAAAAAAGGAATGTCATAAAGTCAAACACACATTTCTAAAACATTAATCAACAAAACATTGAAAACATATATTGATATTCCTATGACCAGGATATTTCACCTCTAATATTTCTTATAATACCTCGTAGTATTTAGAATCATCCCCTGTATGGGTGTTCCCTCTTAAACATACGCCAGAATTTTCTGTCTTCATACCTTCACACCAATTTTTTATTTGGAATTTATAACCATTGACCAAAAATATTTGATAACATTTAACTAATCTATTTGGTCCATAAGCAAACTCAAATAGCCGTTGATACTGCAAATCACTATCTTCAGTGTGTACCTTTAAATGAATAATATATTATTATTATCAATATTAATTCAATGCAGTGCTAACTAATTAAGACTAATTATTCAAAATATGCCGTATTTTTAAACAACATTGAATTCTTTCTCCACTATCTTTTGGACTTCTCTTTTTTCTGATGTACTTATACTATCAATGAACCTCCTACAAACTTTTGAGTTTAGAATAAAGTTTATAAAAATAATGAATAAATGAATAAATTAACTCATACTTACTCGAGATACGGCTCAACTTCATCACAGTTAAGCAAGATATATAATGTGATAACTGTCATCTCCTTATCGGTCAAATAGCACACGGTGCTAGCCCCTACAGGTTCACCACTTCCACCGAATACAGATATATTAGAGGATTTACCAACATTTTGAGGTGCTGTACTTTCACCTAATTGAGACATTATTTCAAAGTAATACGAGCAAAACTGAGTTGTCTCGTATGTTAAATATGCTTCACAGATAGAGCTTTTGGGTCGTGCTTTATTCTTAGTGGTCTTCTTAAGTTTATTTAAATATCTCTCAAAAGGATACATCCATCGATATTGAATAGGTCCGCCAACCATATCCTCATATGGTAAATATACTGATAGATGCTCCATAGAGTCAAAAAATTCTGGAGGAAATATTTTCTTAAGTTGACACAGAATAAAAGGAATTTGTTACTCCATAAAAATAAAGTTCTCTACAGTTATTTTAGAAGAGCAAAAATCCTTGAAGAATACACTTAGCTCGATCAAGGGCTTTAAAATTTGATCTGATAGATAACTAAAAGCAGTTGGTAGTAAACATTGCATGAAGATGTGATAATCATGACTTTTCAATTTGAATTATCTCCCTGATCTTATGTCAACACACTTGCTTAGATTGGAAGAATATCCATCACGTACTCGTAGGGTCTTATCCATTCACAAATTACTCATTTTTGCTCTAAAGTTAATGTGAATGGAGCTTTTGGTTTGAGAAATTTGTCACCTCCACCTTTCTTCAATTCTAATGCTTTCCTCCTACAAATCTCCTTTAAGTCCATCCTTGCTTTTATATTATCTTTCAATTTATCTTTGATGTCCATAACTGTATTGAAAATGTTATCAAAAACATTTTTCTCTATATGCATAACATCCAAATTATGTCTAATCAAGTTTATTCTCCAATATGGCAACAACCAAAAAATAATTTTCTTGGTCCAATTATGGTTGACACTATATCCTAGTAATCTGAACTCAGCTAATATTATAGAATCCATTATGGTGGGCATGAACCTGATTCTTTCAAAAATTTCTTCACTACTTAATTTTGGAGGAGGTTGAAACATCACCATTTTATTTTTAGTAAAGGCATCTTTATTTCGCCTGAAAGGATGACTTGGAGGTAAAAATATGCGATGATAATCAAACCAAGTGTTCTTCCTACCATACTTTAAAGTGAATGATTTTGTATGTTCCATATAATATGGATAAGCTAACTTGCCTGAAGTGTTCCAACCTGAGAGCATACCATATATAGGAAAGTATCCAATTATCTAAAGTAATGCTACTCTCAGTGTGAAGTTCTATTTGGTGGAGATATTGTATGTACTTACTCCTCTTCCCATAATAAACTTAAATCATCAATTAACAGTTATAAGAATACGTCAATCTTCACTTTTGGATTATGTGTCCCTAGAATGATAAGTGTCAGAAACATATAAGGAGTAGTCATACACAACTTTGGAGGAAGATTGTAAGGAGTGAGTATCACGGGTCAACATGAATACGGTGTAATAGACTGTCTGAATGGAGTAAAACCATCTGCGCATAAACTTAATCTTATATTTCTTGATTCTACCGTGAATGTGGGATGTGTACGATCAAAGTGTCTACAAGCCTCTGATTCTGATGGATGTGTAATAACACCTTCTTACGAAATGTGATCATTATGCCATCTCATATGTGCAGCATATCTCATAGATGCATATAGCCATTATAGTCTAAGAATTATTGGTAAGTAGAACATCATACTGACAGGCACATCCTTCTGCTTCCTTCTATTTCCAGCTTTTGGTTTAAACCTTGGTGTATTGTAATGACGGCATGCAATCTTTGAGAAATCTTCTATAAAGTATAATATGCATCCATTGACATAACAATCTATCTTTGTGTATGTCAAACCAAGTTTTGAAATTAACTTGTTTGTCCGATATAAATCTATAGGAATTAATTATCTGTCAGATTGGTTTCTTTAAGCAGCCCAATGAATTGATTAAAATATTCATGAGCAACATTATATTCTGCCTCGATGCTTAACATCTTCATAGCAATAGATAACTATAAGTGAGTGGAGCACCCTTTCTAGATTGGTTGCTGGGCAGCATGCAACAAATCATAAAAATTTTGTGCCTCTTTATTTTTTGTAACTCTTTTATATTTTGTTCAAATTGTATTCCAGTTGTATCATGAACTAATTTCTCAAGGTTTGGTCGGATATTTTCAGCCTCATCTACATTAGTACTTGTAGAAGAACAACATTGATAATCAAAATGTGGCTCGTACTCACTATGAGAAGTCAAATACCAATACCGTGGCATGAATCCTCTGCGATACAGATCAACAGTTACATCATCTGGCCTTACGTGCACTAGATTTTTATATTTAGAATATGGACATCAAAACATTCCATCTAATATGAAGCTAGGTAGTTGTTTCTCTTGCTGAATGAAAATGTTCACCCCATTAATAAATTCATCTGTTAATGTCTTTCGTCCTTGAGCCAATCGGTTATACATCTAACTTATTTGATTTTTAATATCCATAACCTACATATAAGAGTAGATCAGTAATGGATTATAATAATTTTTGTGACATTCATATATTAACTATCTCTTCTCTCTACCTCTCTCTCTCTCCCCCCCCCTTCTTCGATCTCATTCCCTCTCTCACTTTCTTAATCATATATTCTCATCATATAGACATAATGAGAGGGACTTGAAGGTAAACTCAAATTATGGAAGGCAATTTTAGAGTATAAAGATTTTTGCTTGAGTAGATCTAGAACTGAATATATGGAGATATTAACAGAAGAATTCAAGTGATAGATGGGGATATTTTGTACTGCATCGGGCTTGTTGTGCGGTAGAAAAGTTTGCCTCAAACTTAAGGGAAAACCTTTAGACTCTAAGGTTGACCTCCATAATTCAAGTTTACCTTTAACTCCATTTCTAGACTTATCAACAAGAAGAATATCATCAGTAAAAAACATACACCGACGCATATCCTTTTGTAAATGTCTAGAGAAAACATCTAGGACTAAATTAAAAAGATGTGGACTTGAGGCTTATCCTTGATGTAATCCAATCGAAATAAGAAATTACTTTGTCAAACCACCTTGTGTTTTAACACAAGTAATAGCTCATGCATACATATTTTTAATGATTTGAATATAAGCGCTATTAACTTTTTTTTTGCAAGAACTCTCAATAGCACTCCTCTTGTAACTTTATCATATACTTTCTCTAAATCAACAAATATCATATGTAGATCCTCCTTATTCTCTCTATATTTCTCCATCAAACCTCTCAATAAATATATGGCTTCCATAATAGACCTACCCGACATGAATCCAAATTGATTTTGAAAAATTTATCAACAAAAAAACATCTAATATGTGCAACCTCTAGAAAATGTCTAATAAGAAATAACATGAAGAAAAAAATCTTACAATCGATGAAATCGGGAGGGGGCAGAAAATTGGGTGGTGATGGAAATTGACAAATTTTGCAAAATCGGTCTCCTTTCGCCGGTGATGAAGGCGGTAATCATCGGCGACATCCCATGAATGTCTACAAAGCTCAGCGATGGTGATCTAGGGTGGGCGACATTGGGGCGACGAGAGAGAGAGAGACCGGAGATCCAAGAGAAATAATAGAATAAAATGAGCAGCCAGACGAGTCGTGTTCAGAAATAGGGCTTTCGCCGGCGAATTTTCTAGCATCCTGGATGCCGGAACATTTTTTAGCACCTTTTTCATCGGTTCCAAGTCGTTGAGTTTAAAATAGCCGACGTATTATCCACCGGTAACTGTGCTGGACCAAATCCGCCGTAAAGTCCGTCGGTAAGAATGAAATGCTGCTAATTTTTGATGATATCACCGGCGCATGGGACATCGGGAAGTTTTCATCGTAGGATGCGCTGGAAAGAATGCTGTTATTATTCCTTCACATGATGCGCTGGTACAAACGCCGTATTTACCGATGCAAAAAATTTTGTCGGAACATCTGACAGTATTCGCGTGTTTTCCTATAGTGCTAGCACAACTTAATGCCAAATGTTTAAAATGTTTTTTTTATGCACTGAAATCTAAAGATTACATACATGTTTCAACATATGCTAGTGGTAAAGAAATCTAGGATACATTGTGTATTACTTATGAAGGCAAAAGTGAAGTTAAGCAATCTAGGTTGAATATTTTACTTTATGACTATGAACTTTTTCACATAAAACCTAGTGAGTCAATATCTAAAATATATACTAGGTTTACATAAATTATCACTTCACTATATGCCTTAGGAAGAGAACTAACAAACTATAAAAAAGTTAACAAGATTTTAAGATTTTACCTCTTCCTTTTATGTTATGATTACTGCTATATTTGAGTCCAAGGATTTGAATGTTTACTCTATAGACAACTTACTTGGATAACTCATTGTATATAAGTAAGGAGAGAACCAAAGACAACTTGATGTAGGGGAGAAGAAAAAGGACAAAACAATAGCCTTAAAGGTTGAGGATACTGACACTGATTCTTCATGTTCTGAGAATGATGATATTTCCTAATTATTAGGCAATTCAAAAGCTTTTTGAGAAAGAAACAAAAGCACTATCAAAAGTTGAATAAAGGTAAGAGTAGAAAGAATTCTAAATTTTCTTTTTATGTGATTTATTTTGAATGCAAGAAGTCAGAACATGTAAAACCTGATTTCCTTACACTTAAGGCTCCCCAAAGAAAGGAGAAGAATGAGGAGAAACCTAAGTTCAAGAAGGATAAGAAATGGATCTAAAAGGCTTTCTCGGCGGATTCTACATCTGACTCCATGAGACTGAAGCTAAAGAGGATATAACAAACTTGTGTTTGAAGGTGGATGAACATCTTGGTCATTCTGACCAAGAAGAGGTATTAAAATTATCATACGATCAATTTCTTGAAGTTTCTGAGAAAATTCATTCATCTTATAGAAAGCTTAAAAAATTACATACTAGCTTGAAACTTGAATTTCTAAATTTATAAAAATAGCATGAAATTTTGATTAAAGATCATTCTACACTTGATAGCAACCACATGAAATTCTTGGATGAGTTTGATGAATTGAACAAATAGCTTGAACTATTGAAATCATCCCATACAAAACTTGAAAATGATTTTAAAACATTTATAGATAAATATGATAGTATGGAGCACTATTTGAAAGTTAATAATACCATTTTAGAAAGTTCTAACTTATTTATTAAAGTTGAATTATAAGCACTTGAGGAAAATAAGATTCCACCCACACCTGAATAATTTTTCAATCCTGATCATAAGCAAAAATTTAAAAATCTAGGAAGAGGTATTATAACCCAAGTAGATTAGTAAACCCTTTCTTGGTGCTACATGTTTTTCATGTGGCATACTACGACTTATTTCCCACACTTGCAACATTCACCATAGAACACATTTGGTGTAGAGACCCTAATTTCATGATTCGCAGCATAATATATATTCATTGTAATCTGCTTTCCAAAAGAAGGGACCCAAACTTATTTGGGTTCCTAAATCTAACGTTTAATGATTTTGTAGGAGTGCTCTCACACAAGACCTCATGAGAGCAAGTGGTGCCTGGACATCGGATGCTCATGCCATATGACTTGAGAAGCTAATCAATTCATTTTGTTAGAGGACAGAGCTAGAGGCAAGGTGACTCTTGGAAATAACACCACCAGGAAAGTTGTGGGCATAAATATAATCAAATAATAGGAATTGATTTTAAGGATACTTTTCCCCTGTAGCTTGATTGGAAGTAATTAGAGTGCTACTAGCCTTTGTTGTTATAAAAGATTTAAGCTTTTTCAAATGGATGTCAAGAGTGCCTTTTTAAATGGGGTAATAAAAAAAGATGTGTTTGTAGAGTAACCCCCATATTTTAAGAATTCCCAATTTTTAAATCATATTTTTAAATTAAGAAAGGCTTTGTATAAATTAAAACAGGCACCCAGGGCATGTTATGAGAGGCTTAGCACATTCCTACTGGAAAGGGAGTTTGTTAAGGGTAGTGTAGACACCATCATTTTTTAAGGAGAGTAGGAGATGAATTACTCATTATTCAGATCTATGTTGATGATATACTTTTTGGATCTTCTGATAAAAAGTTATGTGATGATTTTTCTAAAATAATGAGCAAAGAATTTGAGATGAGTATGATGAGAGAATTTTTCTACTTTTTTAGATTTAGCATCAGATAAATGGATGATGGAACCTTTCTTAATCAATCAAAGTACATTAAGGACATCTTGAAGAAATATGAGATGGATAAAGCCAAGCCAATAAACACTCCCATGAGATCCAGTGTTTAATTAGATATAGATTCAAATGAAAATTAGTTGATCAAAAGAAATACAGATGAATAATTGGACGCTCCTTTACCTTACAGCTTGTAGACCTGATATAATATTTAGTATTTATCTTTGTGCTAGATTTCAAGCTAATCCAAATGGATCCCACCTAACTGAAGTTAATAGAATCTTTAGTTATCTATCTTTTTTTTTTAATTACAAATTGCATTAATATAAAAACTAATTACATGACATAAAAGGATCAAATTCCTTCTTTAACAAAATAAGTAAAGAAGAAGGAATGTTACTAAAAGAAAAACTATCGACAAAAAACTTCCTTCTAAAGCCAAAGTAGCACATAAATTGGCTACTTTAATACATTCTCTATTCACATGGTTAAAAATAACCTTATTAAAATCATTATGAAAGAGAAGCTCCTTTGACAAACCAATATCCATTTGCCAATTAGATTTGTTCAATGAATATTTGATGAAGTTGATAATGTTGAGATTATCACCTTCAATTATTATTCCTTTGCTATCCATTATCCAACTTGGTACAACCTCCCTTATTGCAACAATCGTGTCCAACTCCAATTGAGCAGCATCCCAATGAATTTTTCTCTTTTCCAAAAGAAGTAAGAAGTTTTTTTTTTATGATCTCTAAACAATCCTGCTATCCCTGCAAGATTAGATTCCAAAAGTGAAGCATCCACATTTATTTTGATCCAACCTAGCGGTGGAGGATGCCAAGAAGAAACTCCCATAAGAAATTAGCACCCCAGCTATCTAGCATTGGATTATAATGATTCATGGATATATACAATACATTTGAAGTCACCACCATACTAGGAAGAATATTTTTAACATGTTTGAAATCAGTCCAATTTTTCCAAGCTATAAAAACTGCTGTACAATATACCTTCACCGTATTGGAATGTTTCAATGAAAGTATTCTAATTTCTTCTAAACAATATTCCAATGACTAAAACAATGGAATGTTAAATCCCCAATCTCTTAATTTTTGAATAATCTCAATAAAAAACTTGCAATTTACCACAATGTGAGCATAACTTTCTATTTCACAACATCCTCTCGCACATAAATCAACGTAAGAAAGTTTTCTATTTTAAGAAAGAGATTTATAGGAATAGCATGCTTACGTAATCTCCACCAAAATAATTACACTCTTGGTTTAAGTTTTAATTTCCTAAGCCACCTTAAAAAGCCATGATCATCCTCCATAATGCTGCATTTAATAGCTTCCTCATAAGCCAAAGTGGAGATTGATTTCTTGGAGTAATGAAACATAGGTTCCACTTGGTCCTCATAAATATCATGATTGATTTTAACTTGTAAAATCAACATTATAAGGTCTTTATGAAAGTAACATTGAAGCTCATCTATATTCTAGTTGCCTTCGGTATATATTAATTGATTCAACATCATATCCTCCATTCAACAACAGTCAGCAAGAACCGGCCAGGAATTAAGACATCTATCAAGAAGCTAAGTATCTTTCAACACATTAATACTTTCACTTTTCCCCACTTTCCACCTAATAATGGGTTTAAGATATTTGCTGCCATATAACAAAATCTGATAAGCAATAGAAGCTCCTTTATTGTTCTCCTCCTTCAATACATTATTCCCATATTTAGCAACAATATTTTTGTGACACAAAGAATAAATATTTTGAATTAATCTCCATGCTAATCTCGCTCTTAGAGGCCTATCTTTTAGAACAGCCGAGTGCAAACCCAAACCACCAGCATTTCTCTGTATACATAGTTCTCCCCAAGCAACATAGTGCAAACCTTTCTTTCCATTAGATTTATGTCATATAAAGTCCCTTCTAACTTTATCCATTTCATGTAATAACCTTTTGTGAACCAAAGAATGTGTTGATAGATAATTTGGAAAAGATTAAAAAAAAGAAGAATGTTTGATAAGAATGATCTTTCCAACCAAATAAATTCTTATTTCCCCAAGAATTAAGTCTATCCTTGACATGGACCATAATACCTTGGAAGTAAGCCATTCCAAGTCTCCTTAAAGCAATTTAAATTCCCAAATATTGCATTTCCTTTACCGGTTTGAATTCCAACTTCTTAACAATATTTTTTTTTTCTATCTTGGGTGTTTAACTACTTACCAAACTTTATCAAGGTCTTACTATCGTTCACCCGTTGTTTCATCCATCCATAGAAATCAATAGCAATATCTTGTTAAACTTTAACAACTCTTCTTAAAGCTTGAGAAAAGACTAACACATCATCAACAAACAAAGATGTGTATTCTTATTTGATTTAGGAGAAATTTGAATACCCAACTCAATACCTCTTTGATTGATTGCATTGGATAATAGTTGAGAACACATAATATATAAGTATGGAGAAAGAGGACATACCTACTGAAAACCACACTTTGCATGAATCCATTTTGAATATATATTTTCCATTCAAAATGATAGAAAACATGACATCCATTACACATTCCATAATGAGTTTTGAAATTTTATAAGGAAACCCAAATCGATCTAAAACTTGATTTAATGTTGGCCATCCCATGTTATCATATGTTTGCTCCATATCAAGCTTCACCTCCATCATGCCTTTCTTATTCTTAGAGAACCTAAACTTATGGAAGATCTCATGAGCTAACCAGCAATGCTTAGACATGGATCTACCCAACATAAAAGCTACTTGCTCTTCAGAAATTAATTTAGAAATACGTAATTTCAATCTATTTACCATCATAGTTGCAACCATTTTGTAAATGGTTTGAAATAGACAAATTGCTCTATAGTTGGAAGAAACAATCAGGTTCTTCACCTTAGGAATCAACACAATCAAAGTATCTTTCCACTTTTCATGCATAGAACCGGATTTGAAGAAATTATTAATATCTTTCCAAGTAGTATCTTTTACTATGCTTCAATAAAATTTAAAGAAAGAAAAGGTTATACCATCCATACCCAGTGATTTATTGTTCTCTTATTGAGCTACAGCTGCAACCAATTCTTCAAATCTGAATTTAGCATCAAACATCACCAATTCTTCACGTGTAACTTTCTGGTTCTTCGTGAATAAAGGCTAATCAGCTAGACAACATTCACTTGGTCTCCATTTGTTTGCAAAAAAATTCATAGAAACATATTCGATTAGCTCAAATTCCTCCACCACCTTGTTTCCTTCATCCTTAATGAATTTAATAACATTCCCATTCCTCATAGCCAAAGAAAAGTTGTGAAAAAAAATTGAATTTTTATCACCTTCATCAAAGCCACCTTGCCTTAGCTATTTGATTCCAACATATAGATAACCTTTTCAATGTTATATTCAGCTCTTGTACCTTGCTTTGAAGTAAGATCAGCTTATCCATTGAAAAGCGTCCATCTGAAGCTTCCTCCATTTGTAGCTCCAAGATTTCCTTCTTTAGTTCCTCCTTCAATAAACAAAGGTTTTTGCATTTATTCATATTCCAATAGAATAGTGCCTTCAATGTTCTATGTAGCTTCCTATGCAAAACTCCAACATCATCACCAAAATCATGTTTTTTCCAAGACTTAAGCACAATACTCCAAGATGTTGGATAAGATCTCCAAGTGTCTTCAAACCTGATAATCTTGGACTGATTTTATTGTTTTTCACCCAACTTAAAAATAATAGGACTATGATCGGACTCCACCCTTGCAAGATGTTTAGTCCTTGCCAATGGTACCATCTGTAAAGCAGTAGAATTTACCAAGCATCTATCAAGTCTTTCCAAAATTCTATTATTTTATTTTTTCATAAGTGCAAATTTGCATTAAAAAACCAAAGAAACTAGTTACAATTGATAAACGGGTTACATTCCTCCTTTAATAAAACCAACAAAGAGGAGGGAATGTTACCAAAAGAAAAACTATCAAAGTTAAAACTGCCCTCTAAAGCCAAAGTAGCACAAAAATCGGCTACTTTATTACATTCTCTATTGACATGATGAAAAATGACTTTATTAAAATCATTAAGAAAGCAAAGCTCCTTGCCCGCCCAACTCTCCAACTGCACTTTTCCTTATTCATAGAATCTTGAATGAATGTAATAATATTGAGATTGTCACTCTCACTGATAACACCTTTACTTTCAAACATCCACCTTTGAATGAATTCCCTTGTTGCTAAGACCGCTTCCATCTCTAATTGTGCAACGTCCCAATGAATTCTACTCTTCCCAAATGCTAGAAGGAGCCTTCAATTGTGGTCTCTAAAAATGCCCCCAATGCCGACTTGATTTGAACTCAAAATTGCAACATCCACATTAATCTTGATCTAGTCTAGTGGTGGAGGGTGCCAAGTTTTTTGAAACTCCCTAAGGATATTAACGCCCCAGCTATCTAGATATGGACTAGATTGTATCATAGCTAAAGATAATACATTAGCTGCAACGAAAGAACTCGATAAAGCAGGCTTTACATACTTAACCTCATTACAGTTTTTCCAGGACAAATAAACTGCTGCACAATACATTTTCACCATACTTGAGTTCCAAAGTGATAACCTTCTTAGTTCCTCCAAACAACTATCCAGGGACTAAAAAATAGGAATATAAAAGCCCCATTCTCTAATATTTAAAATGACATCAATAAGATATTTACAATGAAACACTATGTGATCATAGTTTTCAACCTCTTGACACCCTCTAGCATAAAAATCTTCAAAAGAAAGCCTTCGATATCTGAGAAACTGATTTGTAGGGAAAGAAAACTTACTTAAACACCACAAAAAAAGTTCCACCCTTGAATTGAGTTTTAATTTCTTCGGCCATTTGAAGAAACCACCACCATCCTCTTTGCTTCTTCCTTGCATCACACATTCATATGACAAGGCAAATATGGTTCTACCCGAGCGCTGGAACAAAGCTTCCACCTGATCCTCCTTTATGATGGAATAAATATGTATTTGTATTTGCATAATCAACATGATAAGTTCTATGTGAAAATACCTTTGCAACTTCAATACATCCCAGTCACCATCCCTTGAAATGAATTGTTGAAGCACCATTGCCTCCAAAGCCCCACAATCAGCAAAAGTAGGCCAAGCATTAAAACATTTGTCAAGCAACCAAATGTCATTTAAGACATTAACTTTATCACCTCGACCCACTTTCCATTTGACAATGGGTTTAAGATGTTTACCACCATAAATCAAGATTTGCCAAGCACTAGAAGCATTCTTTTTGCAAGTTCCATTCATTATGTTATCACCATATTTTGCATTTAAATTTTTGTGGAGTAAGGAATCAAGATTTTGGATAAATTTCCATGCCAACCTCGCCCTAAGAGGCCCACCTCTAAGCAATGTAGAATGCAACCACAACCCTCCATCACTTCTTGGTCTACAAACCTTCTCCCAAGCAACATAATGCAAACGTTTCTTCCCATTTGGTTTGTGCCAAATAAACTTCCTACAAAGTTTCTCCAATTCATGCAGCGCTCTTTTTGGAACCAAAGAATACGTAATTAAGAAGTTAGGCATTGATAATAATGAATACTTAATAAGAGTAATTCTACCTCCCAAAGATAAGGACTTATTTCCCCACATATTCTGCCTATCCAGCACATGATTCAACATATCTTGAAAATCTGCCATACCCAACCTTCTCAAAGTAATTTTGACACCCAAATATTGCATTTCCTTCACAATCTTAAAACCAAGTCTTCTAGCAACTTTATTCTTATGAGAACGTTTAACAGCCTTACAAAACATGATTTGGGATTTATTGATATTTAATCTTTGGCCAGTCCATCTACAAAACTCTGCCACAATAGTCTTCAATACTTTTGCCAAAGTAGATGTTGCTGGAGAAAAGACAAGCACAACATCGACATATAGAAGATGTGTAATCTTCTGACATCGAGGAGATATCTTGATACCCAACTCCTACCCCCTTTGTTCAAATGAGTTGGATAGAAGTTGAGAGCACATAATGAACAAGTAGGGTGAAAGTGGACATCCCTGCCGAAAACCACTATAAGCATTGATCCATCTTGAGTTCTTCCCATTCAAGATAATTGAGAACCTTTCTTTCACCACACATTCCATATGAGATTAGAAAACATGGAGGGGAAACCATACCATTTCAGAATTTGATGTAGAGTCGACCATCCCATGCTATCATATGCCTGCTCCATATCCAGCTTTACAACCATCATGCCTTTTTTATTCTTAGAGACCCTAAACTTATTAAAGATCTTCCGAGCTAGTAGACAGTGTTCTAACATTGATCTCCCTGGAATAAATGCCACTTATTCCTTAGAAATCATCTTGGACATACATCTTTTCAATCTATTGACCAACATAGTAGCCACAATCTTGTAAGTTATTTGACACAGACTAATTGGCCTATAATTGGACGGCAAGATCGGGTTCTTCACCTTGGGAATTAAGACAATTAAGGTGTATTTCCATTCCTTATGCATAACTCTAGATATAAAGAATTCATTGACAGCGTTCCAAGTAGCATCCCTCACAATGCTCCAATAGAACTTATAAAAAGAAGAAGTCACCCTATCCGCTCCAGGTGCTTTATTATTTTCTTGTTGAAAAATAGATTCCCTAAACTCCTCCATGGTAAATTCTACACTCAACATATCCAAATCTAAAGTTACTAACATCTGATTGTCAAAAATCAAAGACCAATTCGAAAGTTTGCAATCTCTGTATTTCCACTTTTCCTTACAAAAATTTAGAAAAACATCCTCAATATAATCTCCCTCCTCCAGCACATTGTTGTCAACATCTTTGATCTGCCTCACCCAATTTCCATTTCTCCTTGTCAACTCAAAGTTATGAAAGAACATAGAATTAGTATCCCCTTCCTCATGTCATCTTGCCTTAGCCCTTTGGTTCCACGAAGTGGGAAGCCTTCTTAACATGACATTAAGTTCATGCACCTTGCTTCTAAGTAAAAATAAGTTTTCCATAGACATACCTCCATCTGTGGCTTCCTTCATCTACAATTCTAGTATTTCCCTCTTCAAATCTACCTTTAACTTGCATAAATCTTTACACTTGTTTTTGTTCCAGAAGAATAAAGCTTTTAGCATTCTTCAGAGATTTCTATATAGCACATCCACCTCATTACCAAAATCAGCTTTCTTCCAAGAGTTATGCACAATACTCCGAGCTGTTGGGTACAATCTCCAAGTGTCTTCAAATCTGATGATCTTGGTTTTGTTAAATTGTTTTTCTTCCAATTTAAACATAATGGGACTATGGTATGACGCCACCCTTGCAAGATGTCTAACTTTTGTTGAAGGAACCACTTGTAAAGATGCAGAATTCAGCAAGCATCTATCGAGCCTCTCCCAATTCCTTGAGGTGCCTTCTTTATTGTTACACCAAGTAAAGCTTGGTCCAATAAACCCTACATCATGGAAATCATTGTTAGTCATAAAACCTCTCATCTCTCTAGGTCCCCTTGAAAAGAGAAATCTCTTTCCACCTTTCTTCTCCTCCTTAACACAAAATACAATTTAAATCCCCCCCACAATGGACGGGACACTACTCCAAAATTCTATTAGCACCTTCCTTATTGTTACACCAAGTATATTTTGGTCCAACAATCCCTACATCATGAAACCCATTATTAGTCATGAAAAACTTCATATCTTTTTTCCCTTAGGAAAGGATAAATCTTTTCCCGCCCCTCTTATCCTTCTGGGATAAAATGCGATTGAAATCACCTCCCAAAATAGAGGGAGTACTATCCACCACATTCCTTTCAATCAAATTTTACAAGCTCCTTCTCTCCTAATAAGACTTCTTCCTATACACTATAGTAACATTCCAAACACCCATAGACGGAGTAATAAGACTCCCTAACACCACTTAAGAGGAGTTCTCAACCACCTCAAAGGACACAACAGTCCTATTCCAAACATTCAAAATTACACTAGAATTTCCCTCAGCGGGATGATGGAAAAAATCCCAATCAACCCCAATAATACAATAAATATCACTCATTTCAATATTTATTACTTTAGTCTCAGTCAACCCAATAAAGAACACATCACGATCCCTCACTATCTCTCTAAGATAAAGAGAGGCTTCCCTCTTCCTAGTCCCTCTATAATTCTAGAACACAAGGGAAGACATTATTCACCTAAAGGGGAGTAGTCCCTGCCTACCTTAATGCATTTCCCATCCTTCTTCCTTTTTGTATGAGCAGCTTCAACTGGTCCCAAAGATTTAAGTTTTTTTTGCTAGTTTGTGTTTAGTTAAACCACTATTCCCCTCACTAGTATGAATCAAAGTTTCATCAACAACTTTAGCTTCAATGTATGGATCACCTGCTGCTTTTATAAGTTCTCCACTGATTTCAGGTTGCTGAACAGTCACATTACTCGTTAGCTAAGCAGCAGCTTGTATTTCTTCATTCTCTTCAATCAAACTATTAAATTTGTCGGCCAACAAAACTTCATAATCAACACCAAAAATCACCTGTTCTGACACAATAATGTCTTCCCTTCATTAACTTTAGTTTGATTTGCAACAAGATTTTCTAAAGTTCCAGCATTCTCTGTTTTGGATTGCAACTGTTCATTCTTGCAGAGAGCTTAAGAATCAGGAAAACCTTGGTCTAGTTGCTTCAAACTTTTCTCCCCTCTTACTACACCTTTATTTCTTACATTTTTTAATCTTCTATTCTTGAACCTAACATGGATCCAAGGACCATATTCATCATGTTGTTGAGAAGAACTATGTTCTTCAAAATTGACCTTTCCCACATTCAACACATTATATGACATAATAAAACTCTTCTTTTGAATTAAACTTTCATATTCAGGACACTCCAACTTGTCATGACCAAGTTTACCACAATGGAAATAGAGTGATGCAATCTTCTCATATTCTACCTTTTGAAAAAAATTTGCAAGATAAACCATCCACCCAAACTCCCTTAGGAAGCTTGTTTTCCAAATTAATCCAAACATAGACATGAGCAAATTTTCTTCTCCCCCACTTAAATGAATTCCCATCTAGGTACAATGGTACTCCAGCAACTGAAGCTATTCTTGAAATATTCTCTTCATCCCAATAGAACAAAGGCAACAATGGAAACAGAATCCAAGCAGGTGAAGTATGATATTTAAGCGAAGTAGGAGAAAGTGAAGGAGACCATTTATCTATACCAACAATGTGTCCTCCAACAAACCATGGTCCCCCACTCATCACTTGTTCCATAGCTTCCGAATTTCTAAAAGGACAAAGGATCCAATTCATCCCAAGTGTAGTAAGATGAAAATTTCCAAACTTACTCCATTTTCTTCTATGTTCCAATCTACAAACCAGAAAAGGAACATTGTAGCCTAGAACCTTCACAACCAATGAGTGTTTCAAAATTTGTGAATTAGCTTGTTCCAACTCATAATTAAGTCTAACTTCTATGCCATCATCTGACCTATCACTTGGTCCAATTTTAAAAGATAATTTTATATGGTGTGATTTCTTCCAAGCATTGATAAATTCCTCTTTAGCTCCTTGATGCTCAATATTACCATTTCCTTTCATCACATAAACTTCATCACTTTCAAAATTAATCGCAAGATTGTGATTAGTTTGATTCAAATCATTTTCTTCTTGATTACCAAAGAATTTGTTAAGTTTTTAAACCAAATTAAAAGAAGAGGATGCTTCACGATTAAATTTTCCTGGAGTATTCAACACCTCATGTACAACATTGTGAAATCAAGAATATTATCTTGAACAGTCAGCGCCTTCTTTCCTTTTCATTTAACCTCTACGTCTTGTTAAATCAGCGGATGAAAACCTTCTTAAATAACCAAAATTTGAGATTTCGCATTTGCACGAACATCCATAATTGGCTTGACCTTATTGCTTTTAGCACAATTTTAGAATGAAGAGGACCTAGAAGCAGTTATGGAATTGGGCGAATAAAAGGAATTATTGCTAGTTGTATTTTACCGGCAGTCATTGGCCACCATCAGCTCTATTAGCAGTAAAACCATGAACGAAAAAATTCAAAATGAAAAGAAATAGCAAAACTTTCTTTCTCTAAAAAACTAGACATTCTCTCTCTTTGATATCTCTTAGGAACCTGAAACTTAGGAATCTTATATCCAAGGCATAGAACTTTTTTTGAGATTATAGGATATTATGATTCAGACTTTGCAAGATGTAGTATAGATAAAAAGAGTACCTCTGGAACGTGTCAATTCATAGGACAATCCTTAGTCTCCTAGTCCAGTAGAAAATAAAACTCAATTTCACTTTCCACTGCTGAAGTTGAATACATAGCCTTAGGAAGTTGTGTAGCCCAAGTCCTTTGGTTAAAGGGTTTAGGATTACCAGTAGGCACAATGTCAATTCTATGTGATAACACTAGTGTCATGTGCATTTTTAAAAATCCTATTCATATTCTCTAGAACCAAATACATTGACATAAGACATCACTTTATAAGGGACCATGTTACTAAAAAAGAAATTGAGCTATAACATGTAGCAACTGAAAACCAACTTGCTGACATTTTTACTAAACCACTATCCTTTGAAACTTTTAGCACCTTAAGGACCAGATTAGATGTCATAGACATAAATACACGAACTTGATGATTTGTGAACCCTGAATTTTCTAATCTTTCTAATATTTCTTTTTCTTTTATTTTTGTGATGGTATTTTTTGTGTTTTAATGTTATGATCTTTTTCACTTCTATTTTGTTTTATTAATCACTGTTGGAATGAGATGTTTTTCCTTGCCTTTATTTTTAACAATTTGTAATCAATGATTGACATCCATAAATCAGTTAAATGGAGAAACACTGTTAATTATTTTCCTTCCTCTAACTCCTTTTAGCGATGTAATCTTCTTTTTTTTAAGCAAAAGTCTATCACAAATTAGCAAGTGGACTTTACAATTGAGATATTTTATATCTTCTTACAATAATCTATCTCATATAAATAATATTCAAAGTCATTAAATCTTTCAAGCTTTCTAGATCATGTTGTTATATTTACCATATGAATATGATTATGCTTTATGGTTTATTCCTAATATTAGAGTGATTTTTTTTCTTCTATATTATCTAGAAGATATTCTCACAACTAAAAATATTTAAAGATTTCGGAAGGAAGCTTTCTTGCAAAAATGACAAGAGGCATAAAATGAGCCCAAAAAGAAAAACTAAAAAGATGTACAATGATCGCCAAAAAATTAAAAGATATACAAAGTGAATAAAAAATTAGAAGATGTGTAAAGTGCGCCAAATAATTGATAAGAGACACAAAATAAGCCCACAAGAAATCAAGCCTCCTTCTCTTTCAAACCTTTAAATCTTATAATAATTCATGTTCCACCTGATATTTTTAAAGACTTAATTTTAAAATTCATAATTATAACTAATTACTTTGTTATATTATTCTATAAGATATTTTTTACAATGAAGTTTTGAACGGATCACTTTTCTTATCCAATTATGTTTTCTGTGTTAGATCTTTATTTTCAAAAGATGGTTTGCATTGTAAGAAGTTCGAGCTGACATAATCGATTGGTCTATAATTTTTTAGATTTTGATGATGTTAATTCATTTTTGCTAATTTTTAATCCAATCACAAGGAAAATTTATCATTGTCTAGCATTAATTTAAAAAAAAAACATACATGTAGTATTCTTGATATTTTATGTGTTGTTTGTACTGATGTTATTTTTTGTACGATGTTCTATTTTGTATTTTTTTATTTCCTCCTTTTTGTGATGTCAAAAGGGTGAGTAGTTGAGATTGTTGTTATTGTTGTATCGTTTTCTTGTTTTAGTAAAATTTGTATTGCATTGTTTATATTGTTCTTCTTTGTCTTATGTTTTATTTTCTTTTAATCTACTTGATTTGAAATTGTCTAACAAATGTTTGTCATCATCAAAAAAGAGAAGATTGTTGTAAATCTGAATTCAAGGATTATAATTTTGATGATAACAAACATTATTAACATTCAAGTTTCCCTACTATTATTATTATTGCACATCTATTTTGGTTGCTTTGCCTACTAACTTTTTAGGTTCACAAGATGAATTAAATTTCAAGCCAGCTCAAGAATGGGTAGATTAGGATTGAGTCAGTTTGTAACTTTAATTCCAATAGTTTTTACTCTATCTTAAGTCAAATATAATAAGGTGGATCTTGATGCTAAGTAATCTTGTACACACACATTCTTGGGGAGAAATTCTATAGGTTTAAGAGTTTTTCTATTTTTATCATATCATACAGGATAATCCAAAATCATCCTAAACAATTAGTTAAAAATAGAATCCCTAATTAGGACATCTATGTCAAGTTAGCCATATTAAGCAAATCATCCTAGATGATATTCACATCATCCTTGATGATTGGTTCAAATTAGAAAGACTCAGCCACCAAACTCATTTAGGTAAGATACATTTTTTAGAAATCGTACATGATGATCCCATATCATCCTGGATTATTCATTATAATCATGCTTAAATTAGTTAGTTGATTAAAGAAAGTAATTAAGGTTAGATTGCTCGATCATATCATTTTGGATAATCACAGGATCATTCTGGATGATCAGTTAGAAAAACCTTAATCTTCTCATGAATCATTAGATGTCTCAAACTATGTGTTGGATTATCAGTTATAATTATTCATCGTCTATATATTTTTGTTGGATGACCCAAACTATGTGCTGGATGATAAATATTAATTTTGAACTAATCATATAGGATGATCCAAGCATCATCATGGACGATCATTTATTTTTTCTTCATTGTCCAACATGGATCTCCTGGACATCCAAAACTATATGTTGGATGATATGTATGATCTTGAACTAATCATAAATGCTGATGTTCTAATCGTTATGAATGATTAAAACACATAACGTGTTCTAATCATCCAACAAACCCAGATCATCCTTGTTGGAAGGGCTGAAATACATTGATCATACAAGATGATCTATCGATCTCCTTGGGTGATCTTTGAAGGTAAGAAACAAATTAGTGTAATTTTTAAGGCCTTCTTTATAATATCGCTTGATTATTATTGAGAGTATATTTTGATGTTGTCTTGACTTGAGAGAGCTTAGAGAAGGAGAGGGGTAGCTTGGGAGAGAGAGAGAGAATCTTGTGAGTGGGAGTTTGTGAGGTGTTCACAAAGGTTTCTCCAAGAAAGGATTCGAGTCGTCTTCTCCATTCATCATTATTAGCTCCTTGGTAGCTCAAGGTAGGTCTTCATTAGCAATCGATCAAGGTTTTTTGCTTGTTTTAGGAGGAAGCAAAAGGAGTTCAGGTTCTCTGCCTCACCGGGGTCGATGAAAAGGATTTTGTAAAGGCTTCTCTGCCTAGCCATGGAAGAAAAAGGAGATTCAATGTATTTTACTGCAATACCTGGAGGTGAGGCTCAGGGAGTTGACATAGGTAAAGTTGATTGAACCACTATAAAATCTGGTGTGTTCTTTCTATGTTATTCCTGCATATTATTTTTCAGCATATAAATTTTTGTGGTTGATTGAGTTTGTTTTAAAATATTCAAAAAGGATTCAAAATGATTTTTTTTTTAGGAATTTTTAAAACTACCAATTCACCCCTCCTCCCCCGCTCATAGTTAGCCTCAGGCTAGTTCATAAGGGCTTAATAATCCTAATGAACTTTTAGTCTTTATGGAGTGCACATAGGTCTTATTGGACCAAATCACTATAAATTTCTATGTTATTTTTTCTCTTTATTTTTATTTTTTATATTTTTACGAGTTTAAATTTTGTGGTTGAAAAGTTATCTTGAAAAAAAAAAACTCATTATTATGTTTAACTCTACAAAATTAGTTTTCTTAAACAACCAAGAGATTTTTAAATTACCAATTCACCCCTCTCTTAGTTAACCTAGGGACAAACTTAATAGGTCTAACAACCTATTCAAACTTTTGAAAAGAGTTTGTAAGGGCTTCTCCACCATGCTATAGGAGCAAAAGGAGAGTCACTTCTATTTAGTGCAATACTTGGAGAGGGAGTCTCTAAGGACTGGACGTAAGTTAAGTTAACTGAACCACTATAAATCATGGTGTGTTCTTTCTATTTTCCCACATTTTAATTTTTGCATTGTTCCATGACTTGATTTGTGTTTGAAATATATATTTTTTGTTACTATAAAATTAGTTCTACTTTTACATAAAGAGGTTTTAACTTATCATTTATTAAAGAAAATTTTAAAATAATCAATTTACCCCCCCCCCCCCCCCCCCCCTCTTGGTTAGCCTCGGGACTAGTTATTTAGGGTTTAACAACCCTCACAAACTTTCATTTGAATATCTGATTTAACCTTATATAAGGATTGGACTAGTTTTTTAAATCCACGCTTAAGTTCATAATGAATTATATAAACTAATCTAAGTACATCCTTTCTCTAAGCTTAAGTATTCAATCTTATAATCAATAATCCTTTCTTAGGTGTTAGCAATTAAGTTCAAGATTGAAGTCTTAAATTATATAATTTTTCTTAGTTAATTATGATGATTTAAATTAGAATTGTTCTTCTTTGTTCATTTGATTTAGCACCTATTATTTTATAATATTCTTAACTTTAAGTAATTTTTAGTTTCCATTTTTATTTTGGGTTAACTTAACTATCAAACTATTATATATGAGGACATTTCAACTATTAAAGAATAAGAAATTTAAGTTAAATGAAAATTTAATAAAGTAATAATAATATTTAATAAAATTAACAACACTAAAATAAAATATATAAATAACAAAAAGAATATAACTAAATGCTGTAGAGAAAGTTAAACATGCCCTTTTCCATTTATACTAATGAAGAGTTATAATAGGCATTTCATCCTAACTACTACATAACAAGAACTCTTAGTGCCTCATGCAATTTCTAGTTAAGTACTATACCAACAACAATCACAACCATAAGTATCACATTCACCACTAGCATAAATGGGAACCTCCCTATCTAAAGAAAATAAAAAATGAAGGAAACAAAAAGAACAACTAATCATAACATCAACAATCATCTCTTCCTCTCATTCTCTTTAAAGCAAGTAAGGAAAAATACAACAAACAAAAATAAATCAATGAGGATCAATCTCAATCCTCCTCCTCCTCCTCCTCCTCCTCCTCATCATCATCATCTACTGCTGACATTGGTGGGTGCCACATAAATGGGTTGTAAGTAATTGGTTGGTGGAAATTACAGCTGATCAGGGTTATCTACAAAGGACTACTAAACTTCTCGACCAGTACTTTATTGAACTAAGAAGCATAGTTTTATTTCTTTTCCTGCATGTCCATACAATGGGAAACTCACTAAGACATCACCTACTTCCACCCCTACTCTCCTCACAAAAGATGGTAACACCTTCTATTTGCTTCGTTAAATGTGTAACTTGCTCATCTAGAAATATAGGGGTCTAGGTACCCTATCTACTACTACTGGGCTGACCAATCAAACAAGGCTCACTTGGTCCTCCTTCATCTTCTTCTTTCTTCATTAAACCCCCAATATTCTACTTTGTGAGAACAAAGGTGGGAAAACTATGTTCCTAACTCAACTCACCTAACACCTCAGTAGTTACACAAAAAGAATAAATAAGAGAGGGAAGACCTAATCCTACTAAAGTTGAGCCTTAATGATGTACATCAAAGAAGTGAAAATTAACTTCCCTACATCTATGGAATGCCCACCTAAATTGCATAATTAAAACTAGATTTCTCCCTATTAACCACACAATTGTTCTTACTTGGCAAAAATGAGGTGAGATAAAATAGTGTTAAGCTTTGGATAAATGGGTCAAATAGGATGAAGGAAAAATTATTACCTTCCTATCTCCTCATTCCATACAGCCCCACTCTTAGGTCCACAAAGAACTCTCAGCAATTCCTAAGGATCAATGTGTACATTACACAAGTCAAAGTATTCCTCAAACTCAATATCCCTCTCATAAATTTTTTTTATTCTTGATTTCTTTGCCATTAAAAAAAAAAATCTCTCATTATGTTAACTACACAAGAAATATGCACTTCACACAATGTTTCCCAACCACCCTACTTACTATTATTTGCATCACAGCTCCACCAGGATTTAAAAATCCCCACTTAAGTATCAACTATTTGCTTACAACTAGTTATGCATATCTCACTTCTCCTTTAGTGAATTTAAACCTCCTCCAGTCAAATGAGGAAGCATCTCTTTTCTTACTAGCTTGAACCTTAGGATTCATTTAGAAAACTTTTTGAGAAGAAGATATAAGGAATACATAAAATGACAAGTAATTACATAAAATAACTGCTAAGACACTAAGAAGAGTAATGTTGTAGAGCTAGGAAAGACTAAATAACAAACTAGCCAAACTAATAAAAATTTTACGAGGTGATGAGACATGTGGCGCTACAATGCAAGCATAGGAAAATAAAGCATCAACCTTATGAATGGACAACCACTACATCATTTGACATGTATGAGTGCTATGATGCTAGGTAAATACTACTTCCGTGCCATTACAATTGGCTAATTATGGTTTTCCTTGATAGTATAGTGATGAGGGAAGTATTGGGACTCTTAATAAATATTCATAATGAATAAAGTTGTATCATACAACATCATTAAATACAATGTCATGACACTATATAATTAAAGGATTTGCCAAAGTGGTGTTACATGGATCAGTGCTGAAGCACGATGTAAGTGGAAGTAGCACTACAACTCTTAAATATATAGCATTGTGACATTGAGTTACACTAATTTTCTTAAGACTTTAATGCAATGCTTGATTTATATGATGTCATGCTTAGCAATCAAATGTTGACGTGCTCTGATATCTGATGTTAGCTCAAAATTTATAAATTATATGAATTCTCAAAAAATAAGATGTAATTATTTAATTCATAACTATGCTTAGTAACTCATGGATAACACATATAAAATATTTTCATACTTATTAAAAAAAAACAAAAATATACAAATAAACAAAAACTTTAACAACAAAACTAAGACTTAACATCAACATAATAGGGTTACCTCCCAAGCGGCGCTAAGTGAATATTCTTCAACCAGACTTGCCTAAATTTATCATTTTGGCTGGATGCCATCACTACTACTCTTTAAGTGTTCCAAACAATATTCTTTCCCGTTCTCCTTTAGAATAACTTTAATGTTATTTGGTAAAAGTACCATGAAGTTTACTAGTAAAAGAAATTGTAAGTTATCTTAATGAATTTTCTAAACTCTTAATTAAAGAAGCTTGACTCTATAATTGGTTTACCATCTGAATCACTAAGTCCTCCATAGGTGTCCTCTTATATCTGAATTGAGTATTCTGATTAAAAACAAAGGAATAAGAAGGTCTAGGGTTCACTATTAGTGGTTTAGGATTATTCCAATTTCCTACTAGGTGTGATTGGTTTACATTCCACTAATTCTGACCATTATTATGGCTACAACTAAAGTTAGGTTGGCTAGGTTATATGTATTAGAATAGGGATTATTCTGTCTTCCAATTAAATTTATATTTTCAATCTCTTAAGCACTAAACTAACTAGCAAAATTTTAATAATTTCCTCCAAATGCATATGTGATCCTAAACCCAGACTAACTCCAAAATTGTTCTAATTTTTTAAATATGGTTGTTACAGGAGCTATCAAAATTGATAAAACATCCCACTCATAAACATTTGTTACTCTCTTAGGATTCACCCCATCAAAAGGCCACTAAAAATTATTTGTTATCATTTCATCCATCAAGGTATAAGCTAATTCAAAAGGTTTTAACATTAAAGAACCTCAAGTTGTCGCATCAATTCTTGACTTAAGGGATCCCACAAGAAATTATACAAAAGTCTAAATCACTAACCAATCAGACAAAGCATGGTGAAGGCACATCTTAAGTATCTCCTTAAATCTTTCCTAACTCTCATAATTTGGCACTCCCTTAATTTGGGAAACAAAAGTTATATCAATCCTAACCATAGTTGTTTTGAAAGGTGGAAAATATTTTTCTAGGAACTTATGTGCTAACTCATTCTATGTGATTATAGAGCCTGGGGGCAAGGAATTCACTACATCATAGCTTTATATATTAGAGAAAATGGAAAAAGATGAGGTCTAATAGTGTCAATGGTGACTTCATTATACTTGAATATTGCATAGATTTTTAAGAAGTCAGGTAGTGTAAGTTGGGATTTTCAAGAGAAGTTCCTCCAAACTGAGAATTCTATACCATTTGAATTATGATAGGTTTTAGTACAAAATTATTAGCTTAGATTGTATGTCAATTCGTACTTTGATGAATTCCATCTACTTTAAGATTGGAATACTCTCTAAGAGGGTAGGATGATCTTAATCTTGATTTTCTTTAGCCACTCCTAATAATAAAGTCTTTTTGGATTTTTTTTTAAACTTTTATAAGGGTGCTTTCAATCTCTAAATAAAACAAAAAATGCTCCTTACTAACTATATTATACATAAACCAATAGTACAAGAATTAAATTATAAGAAAATAATGCAACAAAAATAAAAAATATTTCTTTTTCAAATTAAAAAAAGTTAAATAAACAATATACAAGATACATGTAGGATTAAATATTCCGCTTTTTCAAACAATATAGAAATAACAATAAGAACGCACTTTACTTCCCCAATAATGGCACAAAATACTTGTTCGATGGTTAGTTGTGTTAGACAAGGCCTCTATTTATTCAAATAAAATTTTTTCAAGTAATAAAACTATTATGAAAAAGTGTCAATTCCACAAGGAAGTGTTATGTTTCATATAATTATTTTATTATATTCTACTTCAAGCTACAAAGATTATCCTATGAAATGAAAACAACATTATATTTTATATAGAATGTGAATTGTAGAATAAAAGTGAATATATCAATAAATAAAGTGTTTTGGACTAATAACAGTGAAATGTCCTAAGCTTTTCTAAGTAAAATCTCTTAAATTTATTGTGAATCTGCGTGTATATATCCTTAGATTTTTTTCAACCTTTTAAGGATATAAAAAAGATTTATGACATTCCTATAATTATTTTATCTCCATAAATTTAAAATACTAAACATACTATTTTAGACATGCAAGTATTCCATTCAAACTCTAAAAAATTATTCTAATACAAGGAAATATATCACGTAAGGTTTTAATTCTACACATGGACCACTACATAAATTAAATAAAGAGTGAGAGATATTGAAAATGACCATTTAGAGTTTTAAGCATAAGATTCTACATTAGTAATTACTTAAGTTTTCACAAGAATAGTCTAAAATTATGAGTTTTTCTAGCCATAGTATAAAACAAAATAATGAAATTTTTATTACTTGCTCAAAAAAAGAAGTACAAGTAGAAAAGAGTAAATAGATATCACTAGAACTAGATATCACTAGAATGAAGGATGAAAAACATATCCTATAAATGAATTCTTCCTAAAGTGAATGTAACCTCTCTCTCTCTCTCTCTCTCTCTCTCTCTCTCTCTCTCTCTCTCTCTCTCTCTCTCTCTCTCTCTCTCTCTCTCTCTCTCTCTCTCTCTCTCTCTCTCTCTCTCTCTCTCTCTCTCTCTCTCTCTCTCTCTCTCTCTCTCTCTCTCTCTCTCTCTCTCTCTACACTTCTTTTCTCTCCAAAATTTTTAATTTCTTATATGTTAGCTATCCACTCTAAAGTATGCACCTTACTCTCCCTAGCCTCTCCTCTAATAAAGTTATTCAGAACTCTAACACCCTTACATATAAAGATTAAAAACTATTTATACTTATTATAAAAATGGTTCAGGCACTATGGTGATTGATAAGATGGCACAGCAGTGTTACGATATGAACTAGCACATTGACACTGATTAATGGTCTCCGTTGTGGCACTAGGCAGACCCAACATGACTATTGTCTAAACTGGTACTACTTTTAGCTAAATGAGTATGGCACTTTTTTTAGTCATAGCTCCACCACAGTGCTACAAAAGCCAGGCATCATAGCACTTGATTCATCATTAAGTTCTACGGTGCACCTTTGGTTAGTGCTTCTACATTGAATTATTATGCAATTTTCCTAAGGCACTAGTGCTACAATATTAGTTTTAGGTGTTGTGGTGTTATTTTGCACTACGGTGTTTTCTTTACTCTATTGGGCACTAGCTTCAGTGAAATACTTTTAAGATTCTGGTGGTGTAATGTTCAAATCTAGTGATGGGTTTTAAGACACTATAGTGCTTATAGTTATAATTTTGCATAACTGGTTTAATACCTGTGTATTTTTCTCCATTTTCTAGACATTCCTACACAATATCAACTAAAAATAAGCATATTCACTTGAATTTAGCATAATAAAACACTATATAATTTTCATTTAACAATAGTTCTTTCCCATTTTTGTAATTACTAAAAATACAATTTTGTCCTTTAAAAGTGTCATTGGGGAAGTACCCAGGCAAGCTAGATTAAGCCTTAAACCCTAAGGACACTAGAAGATTAGGTGTCCGATCTCAGGGAGTAGGTTGGTGGTATGCATAGCTATAAAGAGGAGAGTAAATATTGGCAAATGGGTATGAACCACAAAGTAGATTATATGATGAACATGCAACAAAGATAGTAAGAATATGTTTTAAAGTTTAATGAAGCATTAATTGGGATGTTTAGGAACTGTTAGTTGTTTTAGAATCCAAACCATCATATGTTCTTTGCAGCCCCTGCCTATGAACCCTTATAGGTGGCCCGAGTTAGCAACAATATCAAAAGAAGAAGTGAAGGAGGATGACGAGTGAAGGAGTAAGTTATTTTTGTTGTTCTTTATTTTTTTTTTTTTTTATGTATTTCCTTTTTCTATTTATTTTTATATTCATTTACTTTCAAATGTATTGGATTTCATGTCTAGTTATCGTAATGAAAATCAACATTATTCATGTGTGCAAAACAAAATTTTATTACTTGCTTTTCATCTAATCTTAAATGCATTCGATGATATATATAGTCATATTTTATAATTATTAAATTGCAAGCTTTGGAATTAATTAAAAATATTTAAAATACAAAACCTATTATCATTAATCAAATATAACATGGAAAATAATTGAAGTTAAACAACCCTAAATAAATATTAATAAATATCATTAAAGTTAATAATTACTAAAAAATTAAACTCCTAAAGCATGCTTAAGGATTTGACTAATTACTTTTGGATTGAATGAATAAATATTTAGGGAAATCGCAATTAGTAGATTAATTAGAAGGTCCATTAGAAGCATATAATCATTGGATTATCAATCTTGTAATAACCCTTAGATAATAATCATTTAAGGTGTTGTAAGGGGAGAGATAAATAGGTATTCAAATTTATTATAAAGTATTTAGCAATTAAAAGAAAAGCAAAAAGAAAGTAAAATGAAAAAAAAAAAAACTAAGTAATGAACTATAGACTATAAAAAAAGTACTGCAATGTCTATCCCCACGTAAAAAAATTGAAGGCAAAAGATAGGTATTCAAAATCATTATAAAGTTATTAGTAAAATTTAAAAGAAAAGGAAAAAAAAAAGAAAATATGAAAATGAAAAAGCTAAGTATGGAAAAAATAAAAAATTAGTATCTGAAAGTTTGAACTCCACCTGAGGGATCTACGGAAGAGTTAAATGAAGAAGAATTATAGGAATTATATGTCTTATAATAAAGCTTGTAATTATACTATAAGATTAAATGAATATGACATTCTCCTAAATCTAATATCATTAACCCTAAAGTGAACTAGTTAATTTTTTCACTTACACATTTAGGAGCTGAATGTATTATGAATATTTGTTAAAATGAATTATTAGGAAGCTCGTTTATGGTTGAATTAATTAATATTAATAACCATCAAATATTATAATTGACATTATTTGGAATATTTTGAATTTTAAAAATTTCTTGAGTTACATTTTAGCAAAATATGATCATTGTTAGTTTAGGTTTGGGGGAATTTATTAGTGGAATTTTTGTTATAGTTTTATTATCCTCATTCACTATGAAATAATCTCACTTGATGATTTTGTGTAAGAGAACTTACTTAAGAAGACACCAAATTGAAGAAAAAGGCCGAGCACTATAATGCCAGACTTTATAAGGCCAAAGCATTCAACCCTAAGTTCTACTAAAAGATAGAAAGAAAGGTGCGATATGGGTGCTTTGGAAAGACCCTCTCCACATTGAGGTTCTTGGTAATTTTACTCAAGTTGTGCATTGTCATATTGATGTCTTTAATGTTAAGTGTTATGCTTCTTTCATTTATGCGGCTTCTTCCCGTGGTAATAGAAAGGTTTTGTGGGAGCAATTAACTGATTTTCATAGTATTAACCCTGGTCCTTGGTTAGTTGGGGGTAATTTTAATACCATTTCTAATGCTTCTGAGCGTTCTGGGGGATCAACTCCCAATTTTTATTCTATGAATGATTTTAATAATATGATTTTGGATTGCAATCTTATTGACATTGGTTTTGCTGGCAATCAGTTTCCTAGAATAGAGGTCAACTCTGGCAAAGGTTGGATCGTATTTTATTTAATGATAGTTGGATTAATTCCTTAAGTTCTACTTCCATTGAGCATCTGAGTCGTACTCTGTTTGATCATTCTCCGTTATTGCTTGTTTTAAAGGCTCGTCATGTGAATGCTATTCCCCAATTTCAATTTCAGGATATGTGGATTAAGTATGATTCTTTTTTAAGTGTTGTGAGTGAGAATTGTGTTGCAACTCGGGCTTCTGAGTTTATGATTTTGATGATAACAAATAATATTTATTAATCTTTTATTTCTCCTAGTATTTGCAGTGCATATGTCTTTCTATGTTGCCTAATATTTCAGGTACATCATGCACCGTTCTTTGAAGATTCAAGGCTCAAGATTGCGTAGAACTGGTCATATTAAATGAGTCTGTAATTTTCATTTATCGAGTCAAGTCTTGTAATTATTTATGTTAGTTTTTTGATCATGCACACACATAGAGGGAGCAAAAAATGATTATAAATATTTTAACTTTTTTATTCATCGTACTGTACGATATGTATTGTACTGTACGATCTGGTGTAAAAGAAATAAATTAAAATATTTTATTTTTCCTATAAAAATTATTTTTGAATATAATTAATCATACTGTACGATAACTACATCGTATTGTACGATCTGTTATAATTAGAAAGCTCGCCGCCCATTAAATTAATCAAATATTTGAATTTGAAAAGTTGTTCTAATCATAATGTATGATCATTATCGTATTATACGATATTTAAAATATTGTCTAATTTAATCCTATGATTATTCAATCAAAATGGCTTAATTTTGATATGTTGATCGTACTGTACGAACTGTATTGTACTATACAATCAACAAAGACAATTCTGGCCGTCCCATGCTTCGTCCTGGACGAACTGCACTTTTATTGAACTGTTCATACAGCACATCGTACAGGACATCGTATAGTACAAACTTCAACTGAACTATTCGTACAGTACTAACTGGACATCGTACAGTACTAACAGGTCAATTTTTGCACATCGTACAGTACGATATTAGATGGCTGAATTGAGTTTTTTTAAGGTTTTTGATCCCTTTATTTAAGCACTCTCATAAGACTTTGTAAGAATCTTTTGGCAGCCATTGTGGCTTCATTTTTCTAGAGAAAATTTGAAGAGATGACTTGAAAGGGAGAGAGGAAAAGGTGGAGTTTGAGAGAGGGAGAAGAACCTTGGAGGGGGTTTCAAGGGAGTGTGAAGGGAGATTTCACACGGTTGCTCCGGTGAGCTTGCACCTCAGTACCATCGGATTCAAGGTTCGCCTTGAAGGAAGTTTTGGGAAGAAGAAGATCTCGTTGGTGTCAAAGGACCCGGCTCCTCCGCCGCACCGGGGAAGGTGGAAGTGATTGTGTAAGGGCTTCTCCGCCTAGCTGTGGGGGATAAAGGAGAATCACTAAAGGTTTAGTGTAATACTCGTAGGGTGCCTCCGAGGAGTGGACGTAGGTTATGGTTTGACCGAACCACTATAAATTGGTGTGTTCTTTCCTTTATTTTTTCTGCACTTTATTTCTGTAATTATTTTTATTGTGATTAATTACGTGGATGAAATTGATTATCTATCTTTTTATTGTGAATGAAATTTGCTTCCTCATAAAGTTATAAAAAGATATTTCTTTTCATTAAAAAAGTTTTTAATCATCCAATTCACCCCCCTCTTGGCGCATCTAGTAATTTCAATTAGTATCAGAGCGGGTTTCAAAAATAGTATTTTAGAAAACCTTGAAAAAATCGATCATGACATATTTTGGAAATTGTAACATTGTGGAAGGCTATTGTATTACACGACTACCTTTATTTGAAAATATTTCTTTTAATTTTTGGAAAATTTGTATGTCAACGTTTTTGCAATCAAATGATTATCGAATGTGACATATGATTCAAACTGGCTATTTTATACCTTCATGATGATAGATGGAGTCAAAATTTATATTCCTTTTAATGAATGGAGTAGAATAGAACTAGTAAATGCACAACTAAATGTTAAATGTTTGAATTGTTTTTTGTGTGCATTAAATTCTAACGATTGCATGAGAATCTCTACATGTACTACTGGGAAAGAAATTTGGGATAGATTATGCATTTCATTGAAGGTACTAGTGAAGTAAAACATTTTAATTGAATATTCTAATGCGTGATTATGAACTTTTCAGCATGAAACCATATGAGACTATCTTAGACATGCTTACTAGATTTAATCAAATTGTGATGTCATTGCATGATTTCGCTAGAGAACTTTTAAACTTTGAAAAGGTTAGTAAAATTCTACGTTCTTTACTTGATAAATTTGATGCCAAAGTTATGGATATATGTGAATCAAAAGATTTGAATGGTTATTCTATAGACATCTAATAGGTTCACTCATTGCCTACAAGCAAAGTGTGAGTCAAAGATTTTGGATGCAGGTGACGAGAAGACTATTGTGCTAAAAGCCAAACAGATAGATGAATATGGCTTAGTAGATGATGAAAGAAAGGAGAAATTTGAAAGTCTATTGAAGCACAAGCATGAACATCAACAAAGCGAGTAAGGGCAAAAATGTAAAAATGTTAAGTTTCTTCTGACATAATTTGATTTGGGTGTAGGAAAACCCGGACATTTGAAGCGTGAATGCCCCAACTTAAAAACTCTTCCTACAAAGGAAAGAGTAAAAATAAACCGTTTGTAATATGGGAAAAAGATAAAAAGCAAAAAGTCTCCTAGGCAGTCTGAATCATTAGAATAGGAGCAAGATGATGAGGTATAAGTATGTTAAGGTTTGATTGTGTGTTTTGTTTATGTGTTTTGTATGTTTTTTTATCTATTTTGTATGTTTAACTTTGTTATATGTATGTTCTTTTTTCATTATTATTGTTGTTATTTTATATTTTATTTTATCTCTTCTTTTGATAATGACAAAGGAGGAGAAAGTATTATAGTTTATTGCATTTTGTTTTAATTTTTAATGTTATTTAGTTAAAAAAATATATAAAAAAAAATAAAAAAGCTTTCCCCTAATTTTAATGTAATTTCTTTAGTGATGGGAAGTTTAGGAGAAATTCTTTTAAATTGCAAAGTCAACCAATATTATTTGACATCATCAAAAAGGAGGAGATTGTTGCAACTCGGGCTTCCGAGTTTATGATTTTGATGATAACAAATAATATTTATTAATCTTTTATTTCTCCTAGTATTTGCAGTGCATATGTCTTTCTATGTTGACTAATATTTCAGGTACATCATGCACCGTTCTTTGAAGATTTAAGGCTCAAGATTGCATAGAATTGGTCATATTAAATGAGTCTGTAATTTTCATTTATTGAGTCAAGTCTTGTAATGATGTATGTTAGTTTGTTGATCATGCACACACATAGAGGGAGCAAAAAATGATTATAAATATTTTAACTTTTTTGTTCATCGTACTGTACGATAGGTATTGTACTGTACGATCTGGTGTAACAGAAATAAATTAAAATATTTTATTTTTTCTGGAAAAATTATTTTTGAATATAATTAATCATACTGTATGATAACTACATCGTACTATATGATCTGTTATAATTAGAAAGCTCGCCGTCCATTAAATTAGGCAAAGATTTGAATTTGAAAAGTTGTTCTAATCATACTGTACGATCATTATCATATTATACGATATTTAAAATATTGCCTAATTTAATCCTGTGATTATTCAATCAAAACGGCTTAACTTTGATATGTTGATCATACTGTACGAACTGTATCGTACTAAACAACCAATAGAGACATTATGGCCGTCACATGCTTCGTCCTGGACGAACTGCACTTTTATTGAACTGTTCGTACAACACATCGTACTGGACATCATACAGTACGAACTTCAACTAAACTGTTCGTACAATACTAACTGGACATCGTACAACACTAACTGGACATCGTACAGTACTAACAGGTCAAATTACGCACATCGTACTGGACGATCTTGTGATCGTACGGTATGATATTTGACGGCTGAATTGAGTTTTTTTTAAGGTTTTTTATCCCTCTATTTAAGTACTCTCATAAGACTTTGTAAGAGTCTTTTGGCATCCATTGCGGCTTTGTTTTTCTAGAGAAAACTTGAAGAGAGGACTTGAAAGGGAGAGAGGAAAAGGTGGAGTTTGAGAGAGGGAGAAGAACCTTGAAGGGTGTTTCAAGGGAGTGTGAAGGAGATTTCACATGGTTGCTCCAGCGAGCTTGCACCTCAGTACCATCGGATTCAAGGTTCGTCTTGAAGGAAGTTTTGGGAAGAAGAAGATCTCATTGGTGTCAAAGGACCCGACTCCTCCGCACCGAGGAAGGTGGAAGTGATTATGTAAGGGCTTCTTCGCCTAGCTGTGGGGGCTAAAGGAGAATCACTAAAGGTTTAGTGTAATACTCGGAGGTGCCTCTGGGAGTGGACGTAGGTCATGGTTTGACCGAACCACTATAAATTGGTGTGTTCTTTCCTTTATTTTTTCTGCACTTTATTTCTGCATTTATTTTTATTGTGATTAATTGCGTGGATGAAATTGATTATTTATCTTTTTATTATGAATGAAATTCGCTTATGTATAAAGTCATAAAAAGATATTTATTTTCATTAAAGAAGTTTTTAATCATCTAATTCAGCCCCCTCTTGGTGCATCTAGTTAATTTCAAATTGGAATGCGATTTTACATCCTGATAACTCTATTTTGGGTATGAAAAGATTTTGGTTTAAACTGAAAAGACTTAAGCAGCTTTTAAATTGGTGGAACCATCATGTTTTTAAAAATATTTTACTAACATCTTAAATGTTAAAAATATGGTGAATAATTTTGAGCTTAACTTTCAATGCTTTCCTTCTGATGTGAATTTTTCTTTTCTTAGAGAGGCTAAGGATAGTATTTTTAAACTTCAGGCTCAAGAAGAAACTTTTTGGAAATAAAAAGCTGCTGCTAAACACCTGTTGGAGGGTGACCATAACACTAAGTACTTTCATGCTTTGGTTAAAAGGAAATGTGCTACTTATTCTATTATTAAAATTATTCGGGAGGATGGTTCTGTTATCGAGGAGGATGAGGACATTGCCATGTTGGCGGTTCATCATTTTCAAGAAAGACTGAATAAGGTGTTTATTCCTAGTCAGATCCCTAACCCCGATATTATTCCTTCTCTCATTTCAGTGGAGGATAATAATATGCTTGCTGCCAATCCTTCTCTTGAGGAACTTAAAGACACTATTTTCAATATGAATGATGCTTCAGTGGCTAGCCCTGATGGTTTTACTACTAAATTATTTCAAAAAAGTTGGGATATTATTAAGGATGACCTGTTTGTTGCGGATATGGATTTTTTTGCAAGTAATACTATACCTTAGTTTTTTTCCTCTACTTCTATTGTTCTTATTCCTAAAATGATTAATGCTAATAGTTGGAATGATTTCAGACCTATTAGTCTCTGTACCTTTTTTAGTAAGCTGCTTTTCAAAATTTTTATGTCTCGTTTAACTAATATACTTCCCAAGATTATTTCTCCCTTCCAAATGGGTTTTGTTAAAGGGCATGCTATCTATGATAATATTTTGCTGGCTCAGGAATTTTGTAATGATCTGGATGTTAAAGTTAGGGGAGGTAATTCCATTATTAAACTGGACATTTCCAAAGCTTATGATAATATTAGTTGGCAATTCATCTATAACATTATGCAATTATTTGGTTTTAGTTTTAACCTTCATTAACCTTATCAAAAGTTGCATTGAGTGTCCTTTTTTCTCTTTGATTATTAATGGAAAAGAGCTTTGGTTTTTTTAAGTCTTCCCATGGTCTTAGGCAAGGTGACCCTATGTCCCCTGCTTTGTTCATTATTGCTGTTGATTACCTTTCTAGAAGTATTGCTCACTTATTTGCTTCTCAACCCCAATTTTATTTTAGAACTAGGGTGGTTTTTTTATTTCGCATCTTTGTTTTGCAGATAATTTTATCATTTTTATGAATGCTTACCGTAATCATTTTAATAAACTCATGAAATTTTTTAAGGAGTTTAACTTGGTAAGTGGTTTATCTCTTAACAATCACAAATGTTGTTTTACTGTTTCTAATAATATGAGCATGGATCGGATCTCGGCCATTAAAGAGAGGACTGGGTTTATGCATAGTCATTTACCTATTAAGTATCTTGGTATTCCATTGTTTAAAGGCAGAAAGAAGTCATTTTTGTTTAATGACTTAATTACTTCTGTGCAGAATAAGCTTCTCTCCTGGGATTCAAATTTCTTGAGTTTTGGGGGTACGCTTACTCTTATTAGAAGTGTGCTTTGTTCTCTTCCTGTCTATTCTTTTCAAACTCTGCTCCCCACTAAACTGGTTTGCAATAGAATTGATACTATCATTAGCAAATATTTTTGGAAAGGTGCTTCTAGTTATAAAAAAAAATTTGGGCTACTTGGGACAAATGTTGTGGGTTTTAAATGAGGGTGGGCTTAGCTGTAAAAGCATGGTGATCTTGCTAAGGATTTTTCTTATAAGTTATGGCTTACTTTTAGTGCCAAAGTGTCCTTGTGGCTAAATTTATGTACTCTAAATATTGTGTGGGTAAGCACCCTCTACTTGTGTTTTTAATATTGGTGATTCTAAAGTTTGGCAGAGGATGTGTAAGGTCAAGTGGGAAGTGGAGCCTCTTCTTTCCTAGGGCTTTGGTTGTGGAAATATTTTCTTTTGGCAGGATCAATGGTTTAATTCTTTCTCTATTGATTATCTTATTAATTCTTCCTCTTCTACTGCGGTTAAGGTTAGTTACATTATCAACGATAATTGTTGGGATTTTGACAAGCTTGCTGAGGTTCTTCCGGATTGTATTATTCATTTTTAAAATCTTACTCTTCCTACTAACTTAGACACTAATGATGTTCTTTTATGTAATCTGGCTAGTGATGGTTTATTTAGATTAAAAGATGCAATGTTATGGATCATTCTTTCAGAACAATGAAAGATGTGGATACCATTTATTCTATGATTTGGCACAAAAGTATCCCCTTATTCATTTCTACATTAAAGATTTGGGGGATTTGGAGTCTTATCAATTTGGATGCTCTGTCTTACACTTATGTTAGATCTTAATTGGTTTTGGTTTGGCTTTCTTGCTTCATGGTTCTTTTTTCTAGTTGTTATGATTTAATTTAGATTGTGCTGTGGTGTCTTTGGGTGGAGCAATGATTTTGAATTTCTTCCTACGGAGGACAATTTGGCTGGGAAGGGCGTTTGGTCGAGGTACTGTGTTTATGGGCTATTTTTTTTTGTTCTAAAGGTGGGAGCTTTTGACTGGGGAAGGCTACTACCTAGGTTGGTGTTCTCTGATTTCTACTAGATTGGTCCCTTCTGTGTGCTGGGTCTGGGGGGCTGGATGGAGAGGCATCAGGTTTTTACCTATGATGGTTGCATTTGTTATTTTAACCTGAGCTCCTTTAGCCCGAGCACTACTAGCATTATTGGTTTATATTGTTTTGCTTTGACGGATTTCACTCAGTTTATGTCTTATTCTATCGTTTGGTGGTTTTTTCTCTATATGTGGAGTACTGGCTTTTGGGCTTTCATTTGTTGGGACTTTTGGGTGTTAGGTGGTGTTCCCTTTTATCTTGGGGTGGTGGATGCTGGTTGGATCTGGATTGCTGTTCTTTAGGGTTTTTTGGGGTTTTTGAGATGGATGGAGTTTTGTTCTTGAGGGCTTATTTTTATTTGGTGGTGCTGTAATGTTAGCTGCCATGTCTTGCCTCCCTTTTTCCAATATCTGCTTAATTGGAAGTTTTTTAGGTCTTTGGCTTCTTCGAGGAAGCATGGTTATGATGACAGTACCTTACCTATTCCTTTGTGCTACACTCTGCCTTAGGTTGGTTGGTCTTTATTATGCTTTATTGCTGTGTTTTTTTTTTTTCCTTTTTTTTTGTAGGACTATTCTTGTGCAGGTTGTGCCTCTTTCAATTTTGGATCAGGAAGCTGGTGCTTAACGATTTTATCCTTGGCTTTACTGTCTTTTTTGGGTGCCCTATCTTGTGCACCATAGATTGTACCTAGGTTATATGTATTTTTCCTTAGTAAGGGAACTTGAGCTTTTAGGATTTTTTGTTTTCTTTTAACTGTAGATCTTATGAGCAGTAGTAAAGCTCGAGGTCCCTTTAAGGACCTTGTGATTTTGCATTTTAATCAACACGTAGGCCCCTTCGTGGGTTTCCCCTAAAAAAAATGCCATAGTGGAACAAAAGGCAGTCCATAGTGCCCATTCACATCAAATGCCACAACACCAACTAAGGCAGCATAGTGCCAAATCACCTAAGCGTCGTGATGTAGCAGCTAGTTTGATTATCACATGGAAATGACATGTTAATTCAGTCAAAGCAACATAGCAGTGGGCTTCACAATAGTGAGTTAAAGTTAAGGAAGTCAAGTGTAATCGTAAGGAGAGTGTGTATTTGTGTTGTCAAGAATTTCCTGGTGATATATATATCCTTCTCTTTCCTCTACTTTTATTTATCATTGCAATGAATTGTGTTTTATTTATCTTAATTTCCATGGTTGTCTAAAATCATTTTTCTAGACAATGATGTGTTAGAAACAATATTGGATTAAGAATTGATCTAATTTACATGCATCACTGTTCTATTATTTTTAAATCCTTCATACTTAATTTAGTTTATGTTGAGACCTTGCATGAATTTTAAATTTGGTTTGATCTTCATCCTCGATGGAGAAGTAGTGGAAAGACTAGGGAAATTAAAATTGAATTCTCTTATGCATAGACATATTGTGGCTAGAGTTCTAGTATCATAAGGAGATATAATCACATAAGTTAAGTGTAATCATAGCTAGAAACTCCAACAAGCTTGATAGAGACAAGAAGTACATTTATGTTCTGATTCATAGCAACATAATAAAATATATTAATTTTGCAATCATAAGTTTTTAACTATCATAGGTTTAGAGTCACTTAAACATGGAATTTTTTTCTAAAAAAACTTAACTGATAACTTTCATCAGCTTACCATTTGATTTGTAGATAAGATAAG